>CM038009.1:17408651-17792728 GCA_021234005.1 Nephelium lappaceum
ACCGTGAAGTCTTTGAAGACTACAAGTGAAGGCCAAAGAATGCCTTGGTTAATTTTTGTAATCTCTAAAATTAGATTTAGGTTGTTAAAACCAAAGAACCCAGTCAATCACATGTTATTTATTTTAATTGTTTATCATGTGATGATTGAATAATTTATTGATAACATGATCATGCATAAAATATGTCATATAGAATAGAAAATGCCTACTCGTTGCATTATAACATGACATACATACATGTATTATTATTTATTTTTTAGTTAAAATAGAGATAATAATACATTAAATACCAATTTCATAATTTGTTAGGATTTTAGATGAAAATCCTAGGTTCACAAATTAGAAATATATAAATAGTTTTAATGTGATTAAAATAAATATATTTCAAATAATTGGTAGTTATAATGTGGATTAGATTTTAAGAGTTAAAATTGGATAATCTCACATTAAATCTAATCTTCATAATTAAAGAGTTTAGATTATATAAATTAGATCTTTCATAATAAATTAGATTTTTAAGAGTTAAAAAAATCTGGTAATTTATTAGGTGTTAATAAGATGATGATTCTAGTAACATACTGATTCCTAATAACTTAGATTATACTTGTTAGCTATTAATAATCTAAGATGATGATTAGGAATATTAAATAGAAAACCCTAATCCTAAAATAGTGAGTGGGAGAGGGATATATGACAATATATCCCACGGTCTCCATCATTAGTTCAACACCGTTAGATTTGAGTGGCGCCTCTAGACAGCTTTGTTTTTGTCCCTCTAAGGGTGGTGTCCATTTGGGTCAATATCAAGGTTGACTTCCTAACGGATAAGATTTCTGGATGTATTTTGGGATTGACCTACCCTAAGGTTGGCAATTCTCAAGTTAAGTCTGAGAGATCTGAAATGATGGGTTACACTCACAAAGGAATAAATTAATTAGTTAGTTTATTCCTTGACCGAAATAAGCGGTAGTCAGATAATATAGGAATAAGAGTTATTCTGTTATATTATTCGACTAAGATTTTCTCAATCTAACATATAAATATTTGACCTAGCCTAAGGTGGCATTTATTTGTGGCATGTTAGATTATCGTGGCATAGTAATTCTTTTTAGGGTATTTTTGATTCATTATTCATGTATCATGCATCATGTTTAATTTTATGCTAAAATTTATGATATTCATATGAAGCTAATTTTGAATAAAATATTTTGTTTATTTATTTCAGCAATACCGTCACCTTTAATTACCATACTTGTCAATGATAAACTGAATGGGGATAACTATGTTAAATGGAAAAATAATATGAACGCCATTATAGTCTGTGAGGATCTAAATTTTGTCATGACGGAGGAGTGTCCTCCTGTGCCACCTGCAAATGCCACGCGTGATGTACGCAAAACCTACCAAAATTGGGTTAAGGCTGATGAAAAGGCTCGTTGCTACCTGTTAGTAAGAATGTTCGATGTGCTTGCTAAGAAGCATGAGGCAATGACTACAGCATCTCAGATGATGGAGTCATTACAATGGATGTTTGGGCAACCTTCTGAGCAGCAGCGACATGAAGCTGTTTGTGCTGCTATGACTGCTAAGATGAAGGAAGGGACATCAGTTTGATAACATGTCTTAAACATGATGACCTATTTTAATACAGCTGAAACTCATGGTGGGATGATTGATGAGCCTAGCCAAGTGAGCATAATACTGCAAACTCTCCCAAAGAGTTTTATGCAGTTTAAGAGCAATTATGTTATGAACAAACTGCAGTATAATATTACTCAATTGCTCAATGAACTCGCTACATATAAGTCCATGAATAAGGACAAGATTAAGTCTGGTGAAGCAAATGTTGCTGAAACTTCCACTTCTAATAAGAACAAGAGGAAAAGGACCACCAGTAAGGCTAAGGCAAAGCCTAAGAAATAGGTTACCCAAAAGAAGAAGCAAAAGAGCTCTAAGGCTTCCAACCCAAAGGAAAATATTTTCATTGTGATGTGGAAGGTCATTGGAAGAGAAACTATCGTAAGTACCTCGAAGAGATCAAGAACAAAAAGAAAATGAAAGGTGAATATGATTTACTTGTCATTGAATCTTGCTTAGTGGAGAATGAATTATTCACCTGGATAATCGATTCAGGAGCCACTAATCATGTTTGTTCTTCTTTACAGTTGATTGATTCTTGGAGGGAGCTTTATGAGGGCGAGTTTACCATGCGAGTTGGCACTGGGGATGTCATTTCAGCTAGAGCAGTGGGAGAAGTTAGACTTCAATTTTCAAATAATTGTTTTATTGTTTTGAACGATGTTTATTATATTCCGAATTTTAGAAGAAATTTGATTTTGGTTTCTAGATTATTGGAGCACAATTATTCAATTTCTTTTAGTAATAAAGATGTTATTATTTATAGAAATGGTTTGAATATTTGTTCTGGAATATTAGAAAACAACATTTACATGTTAAGGTCGTTAACACGTAATTCACTGCTCAATGCTGAATTGTTTAAAGTTGAAAAACCTAAAGCAAAGCGACAAAAGATTTCTCCTAATGATGATACCTATCTTTGGCATCTAAGACTTGGACATATTAATCTTGACATGAATAGACAGACTAGTAAAAAGTGGAACTTTAAGTGAGTTAAAGATCAGAACTTTACCTGTTTATGAATCCTGTTTAGAAGGTAAAATGACTAAGAGACCTTTTAAGACAAAAGGTTATAGAGCCAAAGAACCGCTAGAGCTTATACATTCGGATGTTTGTGGTCCAATGAATGTTAAAGCTAGAGATGATTATGAATATTTCGTCACATTCATCGATGATTATTCTAGATATAGGTATGTTTACCTAATGCAACGAAAGTCTGAAACTTTTGAAAAGTTCAAAGAGTTTAAAATTGAAGTTGAAAATCAATTAGGTAAAACATTGAAAGCTCTACAATCAGATCGGGGAGGAGAGTACCTTGATATAGAGTTCAAAGATTACTTGATTGAGAATGAGATTATATCCCAACTCACGGCTCTTGGAACACCACAACAAAATGGTGTTACAGAAAGGAGAAATCGTACCCTGCAGGATATGATGAGATCTATGATTAGTTTCTCATCTTTAAATAGTTTTTTCTGGGGATATGCATTGCAAACTGCAGTATATATCCTTAATTTAGTTCCTTCAAAATCTATTCCTAAAACACCTTTAAAGTTGTGGAATGGTCGCAAAGCTAGTTTGCAACATTTTCGCATATGGGGGTGTCCAGCACATTTGCTGAAAAATAAAACTGGGAAGCTGGAACCACGTTCACAAGTTTGCCTATTTGTAGGCTACTCCAGAGAAACTAGAGGCAGATTCTTTTATGATCCTCAAGATAACAAAGTAATTGTATCGACAAATACTACGTTTCTTGAAGATAATTACATAAAAGAACATAAACCTCGAAGTAAGATTGTACTTGAGGAGTTATTGTCTAGTTTGACCGGTATCCAATCAACAATAGTTGTTGATAATAACATAGTTAAAACCACGTCTGAGCGTCAGACAGACTTTCATCAAAATCATCTACCACCTCGTCGCAGTGGAAGGGTTATTAAACCACCTATTCGTTATAGAAATATCAGAGAGGCATAGATTGCTATCTCTGATGAGTGTGTAGATAATCCATTGACATATAATGATGCAATGGAAGATTCTAATAAGGAAGAATGACTTAAAGCTATGAATCTTGAGATAGAGTCCATGTACTCAAACTCAGTCTGGGAACTTGTGGATCAACTAGATGGGGTAAAACCCATAGGTTGCAAATGGATCTACAAAAGGAAGAGAGGAGTGAACGGGAAGGTATAGACCTTCAAAGCTAGGCTAGTGGCAAAAGGTTATACTCAAAAAGAGGGAGTTGACTATGAAGAAACTTTCTCACCAGTAGCCATGCTTAAGTCCATTCGTATTCTTCTATCCATAGCTACATGTCTCGATTACGAGATATGACAAATGGATGTCAAGACGGCATTCTTGAATGGCTATCTTGATGAAAGCATCTATATGGTGCAACCAGAGAGATTCGTAATCCAAGGTCAAAAGCAAAATGTTTGCAAGTTGCAAAGGTCTATTTATGGACTTAAGCAAGTTTCTCGATCTTGGAACATTAGATTTGATACTTCGATCAAGTCTTATGGTTTTGAGCAAAATGTCGATGAACCTTGTGTATACAAGCGTATCATCGATAAGAAAGTGGTTTTCCTCGTACTTTACGTCGATGATATTCTACTCATTGGGAATGATGTAGGAGCATTATCTGATGTAAAGAACTGGTTTGCTAACCAATTCCAAATGAAAGATTTGGGAGAGGCTAGTTATGTTCTTGGGATCCAAATCATACGAGATCGTAAGAACAAACTATTAGCATTGTCTCAAGCATCATACATTGATAAGATCCTTGTACGTTATTCGATGCAAAATTCCAAGAAAGGTTATTTACCTTCTCGGTATGGAGTTCACTTGTCTAAGAAACAATGTCCTAAGACATCTCAAGAAGTTGAGGATATGAGACGAATTCCCTATGCCTCTGCAGTAGGCAGTCTCATGTATGCTATGCTATGCACCAGACCTGACATATGTTATTCAGTAGGAGTAGTCAGTCGTTATCAATCTAGCCTAGGATTAGATCATTAGGTGGCAGTAAAATGTATTCTCAAATATCTTCGAAGAACGAGAAACTATATGTTAGTATATTCTTGTGAGAATTTGATTCCAACAAGATATACAGATTCTGATTTTCAGTCGGATAAGGATTCTCGAAAATCCACGTCTGGGTCAGTATTCACCCTAGGTGGTGGGGCTATAGTATGGAGGAGTGTTAAGCAATCTTGTATCGCTGACTCCACCATGGAAGCAGAATATGTAGTAGCTTGTGAAGTAGCTAAAGAAGCAATTTGGCTTCGTAAGTTCTTGACAGATTTAGAAGTTGTTCCAAATATGGATAAGCCAATCACACTTTATTGTGGTAATAGTGGTGCAGTGGCTAATTCGAAAGAACCAAGAAGCCATAAGGGTGGAAAGCATATAGAAAGAAAATATCATCTCATTAGAGAGATAGTACATAGAGGAGATGTGTCAGTGATGAAAATAGCTTCACAGGACAACCATGCTGATCCGTTTACAAAGACCTTAACGGCTAAAGTGTTTGACGGTCATCTAGAGGGTCTAGGATTACGAGATATGTCTCATTTGCTCTAGGGCAAGTGGGAGATTGTTAGGCATTGTGCCCTAAGAGCTTGTAATTTGTAAACGTTTAAATAAATTATAAATAAATAAAGTTTATTTTATTCAAATTAATGTGCATTTATGAAATATTTGCTTCATACAATATCATGTAACATCCATGATTACTTATGTAGTTTCAAATTAAGTATATAAGTGTTATATACAAGAGGATTTAGTTTGAGATTAGTAATCTAAAGAGTCCATAGAAAGCAAACAAAGCTGGGTACTTTGTTTGTGGTAAATCTACAGTTACGGTCCATTTCGTATTTAATACGATGATCTTATCCGGGATTTTTCATATGGTGATATGAAAATGAAGGCACTTATATAATAGAGATTATATAAGACTGGATCATGATAAATTTGAATTTCTTATTAATATCTGTTAAACAAAGAAATTCTTATTTATTGACTAGATGATCATATATGGATTGATTTTAATTCTGAGTGTTTAATGGACTCCTATTTGTTGGGTCATATCTTTTTATTTACATGGGTGAGACTGTTATAGATTTACGGTCAATAAACTTCGTACTTTGGAGATGTGATTTAATAAGTAGCTGGGAACATTCTACACAATAGTGGAATCCACTCCTTCTTGCAAGAAGTGGATGAGTAGTTCCCTTAAGTGTTGATTCGGGTCTTGAACAATAAGAGCACTCAACTTTCTATTTACGAGTAAACGGAAAGATAAATTCATAGTTGTTATGGATATATTGTTCATTAGAGAATCAATGGTACTTAATGGAACAAGATATAATTAGAGAGGTATAACAGATTTTAATAACCTAGCTCTAATTATGAACTACTCGTGGAGGATCGAATCATATGAAATGATTAAATCGATGGACATTGAAAATTCAGATTGTGTAAAACATCTACAATTTTAAGAGTTCAACCTTAAGTTTTTAGTGGAGTAACTCTAAGGTTAATAATAGTGAATTATTAATTAAAGAGTTTAATTAATAATTCCGATATTATTGGAGCTCAAATTGTAGGTCCATTTGGTCCCCTTGTTAGCTCACAACCACATAAAGAAACAAGTTGAAGAATATAATTGGATTGTCTGATTGTTGGTGTACATATAAATTTATGTACATGTTCATAAATTATTTAAATAATTTGATTATTTAACTATTTATAATTATTTAATTAATGGTTAATTATTTAATTATTTGTAGAGGTCATGGTTTCAATTATAAATGATGTCATTAAATTAATTATGATTTAGAATCATTTAATTTAATGAAATAATCATTTAATTAATTAATGGAAGTAATAATTTTAATTGGAATAAGATTCCATTTAAATTACATTAAAAGAGTTTTAATTTAATGGGAATTAGATTCCATATTAAATTAAAAGAATAGAATTCTAATCCGATAAGGAATTTGATTCCATATTGGATATAAATTAAGTCTTTCAATTTAAATAGAAATTTGGATTCCTTGTTAAATAGGAAGTGCCCTAGTTTACCAATATATAAAAAGATAGTTTTCATGATTGGTAATAGTAGTAGTGATTGAGAGAATTTTTGGCTACTTGAACCAAAAATTTCCATTGATTAAGAATCACCTAGATACCATCTACTTCAAAAATATCTTCAAAAAATTGTGCCCACACACAGTTTCTTTTGTGAAGAGTCATAGCAAGGAAGATCAAGGTGGTGAAGAATCTGCGAATCAAAAGAGATCAATTCAATCTTCATGCAAGGTAAGATTGATTTTATTATTTTAATTATTGAATCGTTATTACTACCATCAATCGGACATGTTTTGTTTGAATTTTTTTTTTTTTTTAAATTCACGTTTCCGCATTCGAATTAAAATCGAAATTTTTCCTTCAGTTGTCAGAGTTGGGGCTGAGTTTATAGAGTTGCCTCCACACATGTAGGGTGATATCTCACACCACTTATGCGATGTAGCATTCCACTTTGTGGTGGTGGGAGGTCTTTTAGAGTCACAGGTGAACAGCGTTAGTTTAGTCGCCAAGTGGCATCACATTACGCAGCGCTAGTTTAGTCGGCATATGACTAGATTTCACTCACATCGTACGGCGCTAGTTTAGTTGTCATGTGAGTTTATAGCTTCATTGGGTCCAATTGGTGCATTTTAGAAAAATGGCCAAGTAAAAGCATTTATAGATTTTAAAGCTTAATGAGAATTTAGTATTTTATACTTTGCGTATTTTCTAGCCATTTCGAGCAAACCTTTTATAGTTTATGCTTGGCACGAATATAGAAAGTTGATTTCATTTTTATTAAATTATAGATTTTGTAATCTGAAAAAAAAAAATGTTTCAGTATTAGAAAATCTTATTTAGAAAGGAAAAGATTTAAAAATAAGTGATTTTAAATGTTTATGGAAGATTTTATAATCAATTTTAGTATATTATATCGTTTATGTATTTATATGAGATTTTTGTGAGGTTATTTATCAGAAGCTTAAGATTTACAGATTTTAGAAAACTATTTAAAGAATTTATTTGAAATGTTTTTTGAAGGTAAGTTTTTAGAAAAGAAATTTTATCAGTAAAATATTACTTACCACTCACTGAGCTTCAATAGCTCACATTTTCCACTTTGTTTTTGAAAAACCTCCCCAGGTGCATGATCAAGTAACCATAGTGCCAGATCTCCTACACTAGACCAGATGAGCCAGCTTCGACATGATGCTTATTGAGATATTATGTTTTATGAATGTATATATTTATAAAGAATTTTAATGTATATGTATTATAAATAATGTTTTAGAATTTATATGGAAATTTTAGTTTCAGTGAAATGGTTTATAGTTATAATGATTAAAAGCATGTTTGCGATCGAATTGTGGAAAAAGGGATTTAGGGCCTGAGGCCCAGAAGTTGAGGACGGATGTGCTATAGAAGTATATAAAATAATTTTTGAAACTTTTGCAAGGTGGCATGTCTAGAAAACAACCGTTATATTGCCCGAATTTTTATAAAAATTATTTTGTAGAAGTGTTAGATTTAAAAAGAAAAATTTTCCCCATGTTTCCGCAGTTTAAAAAAAAAAAAAAAAGTTTTAGTAAAGCATAGAAAAGATTTAGAAAACTAGACGACTTAGCTTCACGGGAACTTTCCAGTTGGATTAGATATCTTTTGGAGGGCTACCGTGAGCTTGCCGGCAAGTCACCTAAGGAATAGGGCCTATCGTTAAAGGTCGTTTGTTTTTTACACTTAACACTTAATTGTGCTGAATTAGGCTAATTAAGTGATTTTTGTTTTTTTTTTTTTTTTAAGTGGTCAAACCACTTAAAACCACCCAAAAACCACTGAAAATAAAAAGTTACAATTTTTTACTTTTCACTGAATACTAAATCACTTGATGATTTTATAAATTTATTATTCCAATTTTATCCTCCCAAAATAACCAATTTCCAAGTTTGTTATAGTTTTACATTATAAAAATTTCTTTTAATACTTTAATAAACATATTTCCAAATTTGACCTAATTTTACATTATACATTTTCTTTTTAATGATAATTCTTTCAATATTTTTTCATTTAAATATATAACAATTGTAATTCAACTTAATACCATTTTATTTATTTTTGTTTAATTTACTTTATTATAATAATTTATTCATGTATATATAATTTTTTTTTTTAAATACTTTACTATAATAATTAATCATATTTCAATTATAAATAAAAATATTATTAATATATGCATAAACTTGTTTTAGAATTTGTTAAATAATTTATTATAATTGTTTGTATTATATTAAATAAAGTTACATAATAACTAATAGTAAAAGGATATTAATGTCAAATTACTAATTTTCAGACAATTTTAACTTTAAAAAATAAATAAAATTACTATACATTTAGATGTAATGGGAAACAAAAAAAACATGTCATTCAGATTTCAAGTTTCAATCACTATTCAGTCTGACTTTAGCAGAACTGGTCAGTCTTAAGATAAAAAAATAAACGACCTTTAATCTCTTAGGCATTTCATCAAACACTTAATCTATAAGTCATTTCATTTAACTCAAATACAATTAAACTTTAGGGTCTCTCCCATACAAACCCTAGTTCCTCAAACTTAGTTGATTTCTATGTAATCTACTCTTGCTTTTAGGTTTCTAAATGCTCATCTCTTAACATAAATAAAAACTCCCATCAAAGTACCAACTCAAACATCAACTCCAGTCATCATAAATAATTTCAAAAGTCATGGAACTAACATCTTTTGGCTTGATTTTTTGCTTCCAACTTATTTTTCTAGCTTAGGTTGGCTTGAATACTTGATTTGGAGGTTGAAATTTGTTTGGAACAACTTTGTTCCCCCTTTTTTTCCTTCTTGGCCGAACATACTCCCCTTGTCTCTCTCAATCTCACGTTTTTCTTCTCAAATTCAGCTGAGTGTTGATTTCCATCAACTATATATACTGACTTTTCCAAAATGACGATCATGTCCTTGACAATCTTATTTTTGTCCTTGAACTCTTGCCTAATTCTATCTTAACCCCTAATAGATAACCTTGTTTCTAATTAGTCCATATGTCATACTAACTTATAAAAACTCCAATAGGAATGATCATTTTACCTTTGTACTTATTTATTCACAATTGAGTTCAATCAATTTCTAAAAATTCTCTACATTCTTAGACACTTTCATTGATCACTTAAAATCTTAAAACCTCACTTAGGGACTAATATCAAGGAAAACCATAAATAAAAATCAAGAGCTTACAACTAGATTGGTGTAGATTACAGAATTTATAATTATACAAAAATGATCCATATAGATGTTTTCAGTTCATTATGAGATGAAATGATATAGATGTAAATTCAAATTTGATTTCAAATATGGTTGAATGTAGATCATTTATATTTCTTATTTTTACAGAATTATGTTTTGTAAATTATGACCATCGAAGATTTATTTAATATTCGAAAATTATATTCACTCACAGGGTTTTAACGCTCACCCTTTTATGTTTTTAAAACCATTTTCCAAGTAAGCATTGGGTCTCAAAGAAGTCTTCGAACAGAGGAGGTAGGCCACTCAACCAAATGATGAAAAGAAATCATATTTTGATATTGTATAAGTATTTTGTATATTTTATGGCATCCAGGCATGCATGTACTTATTTACACTTAACATTGTAAAATATTTAATTTTTTATTAGTTTCACTCCCGTTTTTATTGTTGAGTTTACAAATGATTTAAATATGCTTATAGTTATATCCGTTATATGAAAGCAAGTTTGTTTTTACATGTTTTACATAATATTACCTATATTTGAGACACCATTTGGGAAAAGGACTGAAAGTCTTATGTAGTTGAGATTTGAAATATTTTTGAAATGCATATTTCATTTAGTACAGGGTGGAGTTATTAAATATATAGTCATTATATTGCCAAAATTTTTATTAAATCATCCTATGTATTGTTAGATTTAAAAATGATTCCAATTAGAAAATTATATAAGCATATACAATTCTATCGCATATCACATGATTTTTCTAAATTCGAGATAGGGATTTGGGAGGATTCTGTAATAAAATTACTTATCTAGATAACTTAAGCATCCAAATTATAATATACCATCCCTATTTTAGTGTTATAAAAGAAATGTCAAGTGTACGCATTGTAAAAATATTGTACAAGCATACCCTCATTCATGAAATAATAAAATTGATCGAATTTTTCGGATATATAAATCACATTCTAGTGGAAATTTCCATATAGACAAGAAATACGTTCGAATCCGAACAACGATGTGATGATTTATTAAAGTATATGATGAGAATTAGTAATAAAAAAAATTTTATTAAAGAGTTTGATTAAGTGAATTAACTAGAGATTATATAAGGACACATGTAAATTGAGTTCACGGAATTGATTTCAAATTCAAAAAATGGCATGATGGTTGATTAAAGTGTATGATACAAATGAGGTTGATGAAATTTTAAAGAAATTGCATTAGTAACTCAATTGGTTGAAGATATATGCAAGAAAAGTTTTGGATACACAAAAAGTGTGAAATACATTGAAATAGAGGGCAAAATTATCAAAATAAATTAATGGCATGCATTGTAATTAAATGACCAACTTGAGGGGCAATTGAACAAATTGGAGAGCATAAATAAAGGAGAACCAACTAGAAAAATGGATAACTCACCAAAAACCAAAGTTGGCCAGCAGAAGAAGAAAGGAAAAAAAAACTGCAGGGGACTCATCCAGTAGAAAAACCACTAAAATAGTAGCTATATTTTAACTCTTTTCAAGTCATTTTCAATGCATTTCAAGCTGCCAAAGGGTTGTAAACAAGTCTAGGAAGGTTATTCAACAAGAATCAAGTGATATAGAGTGGTAAGGATTGAGTTTTTATGACCTGAATGTGTGAAAAACTAACTATGTGCTGTCATGTGAGTTTTGGATGATTCTAATGAGATTTTTATGCATGGATGTAGAGTTTTGAAGCTTCAATCTTGTGAGGTAGCAAGGCTAGAGGTTGGAGACAAATTGATAAGCAAACTAATAGAGATGAAGCTTTGATTTGAACATGAATTGAGGTTGTTTGTGATGTTGATTGTTTTGCCATGAAATTGAAAGTGGTTTTGGTGTAAATTTAAGTGTGAAACTTGAAGAAGTGTGGATGTGAATCCATGTATAACTCATGGCCAAGCATAGAGTTTGGTGATACAATTTGAATTTGATGTGTTTGAGTAGCTTTTATGCATGAAAAGGTGATGAAAAAAAATCATAGGATGATGTTGGAATGAAGAAACCAAAGTGAAATGTGTACGGTGTAGTGTTTGGCCAAGACTTGGGTGCTTATGTTAGGTCATTGTTTTTGAATGGTTTGATATGTTTTTGGATGGTTAAATAAGCTAGGTTAATGATGGTATTGAAATGGATTGAAAATGAAATGCAATGGATGGCAATGAGTAGGTTTCGGCCAACTTGAAATGTAAGGTTCTACAAGTGTGTTCAAAAATGAATAATGTGAAATTTAACTCCATTTGAACTAGTTTTTATGCTTAAATATCATGAATAAAATTTAAAGAAAGTATGTGAATTAATGGAGTGTTTAAAATGTAAAAGAAAGAGGATAAATTAAGGTTATTTGATAATAAAGTTGTGGTGTAATGGTGCATGTCCATGAAGTGTGTGTGTGTGTGTGTGTGTGTGTGTGTGTGTGTAAATTAGTGGTTGAAATGTCATTGAATTAGGATGTGAAAATGTGTAGGTGAAGCAGAAACAAAGGATTCGACGTAGTGCTCGGACATGAGCTAAACATCTGTGAGTGTCTTTTAAAAATGTTTTGTTATGTTATATTTAAGATTCACGCCATGATTTGTCGAAAATTGATTTTGAATCCAATGAATATCATATGAAAATAGATTGCATGGATTGTATAGATTTTATGTTTATCTTTAAGTTATTCATTGAGATGTTTGGAAATGATTTTTACTAAAGTAAATAAAGTTATTTGAACCTCCTAATGATTTATTAAAGATTTAAAGAAATGTAAAATGTGAAATATGGAAAGTATTTGAAATAGAAATGTTTTTATAAACCTATGATACACCTGATAGGTATTCTAAAACATGATAAAGTTAAAAATGGATCAGAAGATAGTACCTGATGCCCGAATCCTGAGGGTCGGGCCCATTGAAAGGCCCAAGATGGGGGTGGCTAGGCGATCACATCCGAATCCTGAGAGTTCTAAGCCAAGGGCCTAAAAAGGGGATGGATCGGCCTGTTATATAAAAAGACTATCCTGTCCAGAGAATTACAGAGATTTTCGATCAGAGTACCTGAATCCGTACATGGCAGTGTCGGGGTATCTGTCACTAACAAAGAGAGGGACTAAATCAATTAGTCCGATTAGTATGTCGGTTATGAACGAATTAAGGTATATTATAGCTAACGCCCTACTGGACAAGAGGTCGAAGTGAAGGTAATTTCATATTTCCATGGAGGCCTGAGTGATGGTACATTCCGCTCGTACCTAGGGTACCATATGATACAGATTAAAAGTAGTTGGCCTATTTTTATATAGATATTTTTTAGAGTTTTACTGCCACCACTGATTATATTTTACAACAAGGAATTTAAAAGCATTTCAAAATGGTTTTCTGAAATCAAGTTTACAAAATTTGATTTATATTATGTAAACTCGAAAATTGAATTTTAGGAAAATCAACTTTATTTCATAGCATGGAAAGATTTATAAATATGTTTAAAGAACTTTAGGGATGTTTATTTTATAAAAAGAGATCATAATAGAGTTTTATGACACTCACTAAGCTTGTTTAGCTCACTCATATTTTATGTTTTTATAAACAAAACCTCCCCAGGGATAGGCACAGGGACTAGTGTATTCGTAGCAGGGACTCCAACACAGGATTAGACAGGCTGAGTCGTGCGTACTATATATTCATATATAAATGTTATAAATATTTAAAAAGGGAATTGAATGTTTGTAAATTTCATATATTCATTTGTATATATATTTTCGAAAATGTACAAATGTGTATGTATGAATGACATGTAATTGAGTTTTAAATTGCCTTTGAATTTGAATGTATAATTTGGGGTTGCTTGTGCATTTAAGATGAAAAGAGCTTGAGGCTCGGAAGTTGGGAAAATGTTTGTGTTTAGAAGTATGCAAAATTTTCTATGATTTGTTACACGGTGGTATGTTTAGAAAAATAGAAGTTATATTGCCTAAATTTTAATTAAATTTATTTTATAAATGTATGAAAAAAAAAAAGAGCTTAGATTCACGGGACCCTTTCAGCCGGATCAGATATCCATTAGAGGGTTACCATGAAGTTGCCGATGGGCTACCGATGGTATGAAAATAGGGGTATAGGATCGGGGCCTGTCAATCCAAATATTTCGTTCACCCTTTCGGAATTTTCTTCACATTTTTCCTTCTTCTTTTCTTTTCTTCTTTTCTCTCGGGTTGCATGTCTCCTCATTGTAGTTTTTCTTATTTATTTATATATTGTCTGGTTCTAAGCTTGTTTATGTATAAAAAGCTTATATATGTATACTAATAACACACTACACTGCCTCACATATAAATATATATATAATATTCTTCCCCTGTTACTCTTCCTTTTATACTCATCTCTCTCTCTAACTTTCTTATTATTGTTATATATATTTTTTCTCTTTGCCATTTCATTGCCTTCAATTTGGCCTCATACTTTCCATTTTTCATGCTTCAATATCCTTCATTCATGAATTGATTTTTACTTATCCAGTTTGTGAGTGACACTTGTCTATTTTCATTAAAAAAATTTGCTTTTGTTTCTTTTGCTTTTACTCTAATCTTTTTGTATTGCATCTTTGATGGACACATGTCCATTTTTATTTAAAATATTGGCACTTATCTCTCACTTTCCTTTACCATGCACGACTACCAAAACGTCTCAACTTTTTGACTTGCTTTTTTATATTTTACTCCCCACATTTTTCTATGGTCTTTTTCCTTTCACACACAACTTTCTTGATTTCTTTTAAAAATATCCACCAAGTGAATATTTATCCATATATTCATTTATTTCTAAAACTTGTGTTAGCCAAATTAATAACAGTAAACTTGATTCCAATTAATCTCTTAGATCTACTTGGATTGGAGCCTTGCAAATAATTCATTGTTATGAAATTAATAACAATAAACTTGATTCCAATTAATCTCTTCGGTCTCATGGATTGGGTCCACTTGGATTGGGGCCTTATAAATCATCCTCCTTTATGAAATTTCGTCCTCAAAACTTATGAATCCTCTAAACTCAAGATGTCCCACTCTAAAGCCATTGCTTTTATTTTCTCATCAATGACCATAATGATTCTATTATTAATTATTCTCCAAATTGCCTCATGCATAAGATCATATATTCAACACTACAACAATTCACACCTATATATAGACATGATGGATTGAAAAAACAAAAATCAACAATTTTTTTTTCATTAAAATTAAGGATTTTGCGGAACATTGAGTTTCAAAAACTTTTTTAAAAACTCAAGAATCCAAGATCCATAAAACAATGAAATAAAATAATATAAAGGAATAAAAATCATATTTTTACCTTCTGTATTGATCTCTGTGGATTGCTTACCACCTTGCCTTCCTTGATATATCTCGAAACCAAGAAACAAGTGAGTGGGCAATCCACAGAAATCAATACAGAAGGTAAAAATATGATTTTTATTTCTTTATATTATTTTATTTCATTGTTTTATGGATCTTGGATTCTTGAGTTTTTAAAAAAGTTTTTGAAACTCAATGTTCCGCAAAATCCTTAATTTTAATGAAAAACAAATTGTTGATTTTTGTTTTTTCAATCCATCAATTGAAAACAGAGCCAAAGTTTTTCAATAAAACAATGAATTTTAAAATAATATGTTTGTATTGATTATATATGTCAATGAGTAGGCACTATTATTTTGATTTGATGATTGATATGTATATTTTATATTCATGTTTGATGAATGGGATTGCATGGTATGATCGTTAATTGTATGGTTCTTTGGTTATATTATTCGATTAATATGTAAGCCGTTTGTAGCAAATTTTTATTCGATTAATATGTAAGCCGTTTGTAGCAAATTTTTATTCGATTAATATGTAAGCCGTTTGTGGCAATTTTTTTTTCGTTGTAATTCAATAGTTTTAGGCTTTATTTTTTCTGAAAATGTAAAGGTGAAGATTGATGTCAACGGGGTTGATTTGTTGTGCCAGAATTATGATTCGAATCAGATTTTTTTTTTTTTTTTATGTTGAAAATGGCAGGTTTTATTTAATTGTATTTAAAACTACCATTTCAAACATAATTAATTGTATTTAAATGGATAGTTAATGTGGCTATTTTGAATAGTATAATTATGATTCGAAACGGAAAATTATTTTGAAAACGGCTGGTTTTATTTAATTGTATTTAAAACTACCGTTTAAAATATAATTAATTGCATTAAAATGGATTTTTAATGCAGCTGTTTTGAATGGTATAATTATGATTTGAAACGGAAAATTATTTTGAAAACAGCTGGTTTTATTTAATAGTATTTAAAACTACCGTTTAAAATATAATTACTTGAATTGAAATGGATTATTAATGCGGCTGTTTTGAACGGTCCAATAAGACATTTATTATGAATAAATGTATGCGCATTAGATGCGTTGCACATTAGATGTGCAAACAAATAAAATTATAATAGCCCCTAAAAAGATGTGTTTCATATTTTTGGGGTTTCCATTTCAATTGTAACACTAATGAAAATGTCCATGTGTTTGGATAATTTTCTTGGATCCATAAATCAAGAAATGGGCTTTTCTAGTCCTTATCTATTTGATAGAAGTTTTTCATAATTAAATTAGATTTAATTATAAGCCCATGAAGACCTTGAAGACCATGAAGACTATAAAGACTACAAGTGAAGGCCAAGGAATGCCTTGGTTAATTTTTGTAATCTTAAAATTAGTTGTAGGTTGTTAAAACCAAAGAACCCGGTCATACACATGTTATTTATTTATTTATTTTTTTATTTTCATGAGATGAATGGATAAATATATATAACATGTACATGCATTAAAAATATGTCATATAGAATCATGAAGTGCCTACTCACTACATTATAACCTGACATGCATCATATGTATTATTTTTATTTTGCTATTAAAATTGTTTATTAGTATAAATAGAAAAATAATACATGGAATGCCTTTAAAATAATTTGAATTGATTTTAATAGAAAATCATAGGTTTCAAATTAGAAATTTGATTTCAATAATTGGCATTCATAATGTGGATTAGATTTTAATTAGTTAAAATCGGATGATTTCATATTAAATCTATTCTTTATAATTTTGATTATTTTGATTAGATTTATAAATTGAATTAGATTTTTAAGTTTTAAAAATCTGGTAATTCATTAGATTGATAAATTAAATTAGATTTTTAAATGTTAAAAATATGATAATTTATTAAGTGTTAATAAGTTTCAAACTTTAATAACGCTCATATTCTTAGTAATTTAGATTATCTTTTTAGCCGTTAATAATCTAAGACAATGACTAGGAAAATTTAATAGAAATCCCTAACCCTAAAATAGTGAGTGGGAGAGGGATATATGACAATATATCCCGCGGTCTCCATCGTTAGTTCAACACCGTAAAACTTAAATGACGCCTCGAGATGGCTTTGTTATCGTCCCCCTACGGATGGTGTCCATTTAGGTTGATCAGGGTTGACTTCCTAACGGATAGGAATTCTAGATGTATCTTGTGATTGACCTACCCTACGGCGGCAATTCTCGAGTTAAGTCTATGGACTCCAAAATGATGGGTTACACTCATAAAGGAAATAATTAATTGTTAATTATTTTTTCTGACCGAAAAATGGTAGTCAAATAATATATGAAAAAGAGTTTTTTGTTATATTATTTGATTGAGAATGTCTCAGTCTAACATACAAATATTTGACCTACCCTACGGCGGCACCTATTTGTGGCATGTTAGATTATCGTGGCATAATAATTAATTTTAGGGATTTTGATAATTTATTATTCGTGGATCATGCATCACGTTTAATTTTATGCCAAAATTACATGATATTAAATTTTGCAAATTGATATTAAATGAATTCCATTTTATTTATTTTCAGCAATGGTATCTCCGTTGATTTCTATTCTTGCTAATGATAAACTTAACGGGGAAAATTATGTCAAATGGAAAAGTAATATGAACGCAGTCCTGGTCTGTGAGGACCTTAAATTTGTCACGACTCAACCTTGTTCTCCTCAGCCAGCAGATAATGCTGGACATGCTGTGCGCGAGGCCCATCAGAAATGGGTCACGGTTGATGAAAAAGCCCGCCGCTACTTGTTAGCAGAGATGTCCGATGTGCTTGCTACCAAGCACGAGTCAATGACAACAGCAACTCAGATGCTAGAGTCATTGCAGGGCATGTTTGGGCAACGTTCTGAGCAGCAATGGCACGAAGCTGTTTGTGCTGTGATGACTACTAAGATGAAGGAGGGTTCATCTGTTCGAGAGCATGTTTTGAAAATGATGACTCACTTTAACACAGCTGAAAGCCATGGAGGGGCAATAGACGAACGTAGCCAAGTGAGTATGATCTTGGAAACTCTTCGAAGAGTTTCATGCAATTCAAGAGTAACTATGTTATGAACAAGTTGATTTACTCACTTACACAATTACTTAATGAGCTTACTACTTATGAGTCAATGAATAAGGATAAGCGTAAGTCTGGTGAAGCAAACGTTGCTGAGTCTTCTTCTTCTGCTAAAAACAAGAGGAAGAGAAACACCAAAAAAGCTACAGCTAAGCGCAAAACACAAGCTACTAAAAAGAAGAACAAAAAGAGCTTTAAGGCCATCAAGCCCAAAGGAAAATGTTTCCATTGTGGTGTGGATGGACATTGGAAGAGGAACTGCCCTAAGTACCTCAATGAGCTCAAAGAGAAGAAGATGAAAGGTAAATATGATTTACTAGTCATTGAATCTTGTTTAGTGGAGGATGATTCATCCATTTGGATAATTGATTCAGGAGCCACTAATCATGTTTGTTCTTCTTTGCAGCTGATTGACTCTTACAGGCAGCTTGGTGAGGGCGAGTTCAACATGTGAGTCGGGACTGGGGAAGTCGTTTCAGCAAAGGCAGTGGGAGAAGTTAGACTTCATTTCAATAATAATTGTTTTATCATACTGAACAATGTTTATTATATTCCAAGTTTTAAAAGAAATTTGATTTCTGTATCCAAACTTTTGGAATTTAATTATTCTGTTTCTTTTTATAATAAATAAGTTATTATTTCTAGAAATGATTTGGAAATTTGTTCAGGGATACAAGAAAACAATTTATATGTGTTAAGACCGTTAATGCATAACCCACTGTTTAATACTGAAATGTTTAAGGTTGAAAAACCAAAAACAAAACAACAAAAGATTTCTCAAAATGATGACACATATCTTTGGCATCTAAGACTTGATCATATTAACCTTGACAGATTAGATAGACTTGTAAAGAGCGGACATTTAAGTGAGTTAAAGATCGGCACTTTACCTGTTTGTGAATCATGTCTAGAAGGTAAAATGACCAAAAGACCTTTTACTAGTAAAGGGCTTAGAGCTAAGGAACCACTAGAGCTTATATATTCAGACATCTGCGGTCCTATGAATGTTAAAGCTAGAGGCGGTTATGAATATTTCGTCACATTTATTGATGATTATTCTAGATATGGGTATGTTTACCTGATGCAACGGAAGTTAGAAACTTTTGAAAAGTTCAAACAATTTCGAGCTGAAGTTGAAAATCAATTAGGTAAAACATTGAAAACTCTACGATTGGATCGTGGAGGTGAGTATCTCGATTCAGAGTTCGAGGATTACTTACTTGAGCATGGGATTCTATCCCAACTGACTGCTCCTGGAACACCCCAGCAGAATGGTGTTGCAGAAAGGAGAAATCGGACCCTTTTGGACATGATGAGATCTATGTTTAGTTTCTCATCATTACCTAGTTCATTATGGGGATATGCATTGCAAACTGCAATGTATATTTTGAATGTTGTACCATCTAAGTCAGTTCCAAAGACACCCTTAGAGTTGTGGAATGGTCGCAAAGCTAGTTTACGACATTTTCGCATTTGGGGTTGTCCAGCACATGTGCTGAAGAACAAGACTGGGAAGTTGGAACCACGTTCAAAAGTTTGCCTATTTGTAGGTTATCCTAGAGAGACTAGGGGCGGACTCTTTTATAGTCCTGAAGAAAACAAAGTGTTTGTATCGACAAACGCTATGTTTCTTGAAGAGAACTATATAAGAGAGTACAAACCTCGAAGTAAAGTTGTACTAGAGGAATTACTTCCTGGTTCGACCAGTACCCCATCAACAATAGTTGTTGACAAAGACAAAATTCAGACCACGTCTGAACGTCAGACAAATTCTCATCAGAATCATCTACCACCTCGTCGTAGTGGGAGGGTTATTAAACCACCAGTCTGCTACAGAAAGATCGGAGAGGCACAGATTGTTATCTCTGATGAGAGTGTAGATGATCCATTGACATACCAAGATGCAATGGAGGATTTTGATAAAGAAGAATGGCTTAAAGCAATGAATCTCGAGATGGAGTCTATGTACTCCAACTCTGTCTAGGAACTTGTAGATCAACCAGATGGGATAAAACCCATAGGTTGCAAGTGGATCTACAAAAGGAAGAAATGAGTGGATGGAAAGGTAGAAACCTTTAAAGCTAGACTAGTGGCAAAAGGTTATACTCAGAAAGAGGGAGTTGACTATGAGGAAACTTTCTCACCAGTAGCTATGCTTAAGTCCATTCGGATTCTTCTCTCCATTGCTGCATGTCTCGATTATGAGATTTGGCAAATGGACGTCAAGACTGCATTTTTGAATGGTAATCTTGATGAAAGTATCTATATGGTACAACCAGAGGGATTTGTATCCTAAGGTCAAGAGCAAAAAGTTTGCAAGTTGCAAAGGTCCATTTATGGACTTAAACAAGCATCTCGATCTTGGAACATAAGGTTTGATACTTCGATCAAGTCTTATGGTTTTGAGCAAAATATTGATGAGCCTTGTGTATACAAACGGATTATCAATAAGAAAGTGGTTTTCCTTGTACTTTATGTTAATGATATTCTACTCATTGGGAATGATATAGGAATATTATCAGACGTAAAAAACTGGCTCGCTAGCCAATTCCAAATGAAAGATTTGGGAGAGGCAAGTTATGTTCTTGGGATCCAAATAATACGGGATCGTAAGAACAAACTGTTAGCGTTATCTCAAGCATCATATATCGATAAAATTCTTATGCGATTTTCGATGCAGAACTCTAAGAAAGATCATTTACCTTCTCATCATGGAGTTCATTTGTCTAAGGAACAGTGTCCTAAGACACCTCAACAAATTGAGGATATGAGACGGATTCCCTATGCCTCTGCAGTAGGCAGTCTCATGTATGCTATGTTATGCACGAGATCGGATATATGTTATTCAGTGGGAATAGTTAGTCGTTATCAATCTAATCCAGGATTGATCATTGGGTGGCTGTAAAGCATATTCTCAAGTATCTTCGAAGAACGAGAAACTATATGCTAGTATATTCTAGAGAGGATTTGATCCCATTAGGATATACAGATTTTGATTTTTAGTCGGACAAAGATTCTAGGAAATCTACGTCCGAATTAGTATTTACCCTTGGTAATGGAGCCATTACATGGAGGAGTATTAAGCAATCATGCATTGCTGATTCCACTATGGAAGCCGAATATGTAGCAGCTTGTAAAGCAGCTAAAGAAGCGGTATGGCTACGTAAATTCTTGATTGATCTAGAAGTTGTTCCAGACATGGATAAACCACTCACCCTTTATTGTGACAATAGTGGTGCAGTGGCCAATTCCAAAGAACCAAGAAGTCATAAACGAGGGAAGCATATAGAGAGGAAATATCATCTCATTAGGAGATCGTACGAAGGGGAGGTGTAAAAGTGATGAAGATTGCATCACAAGACAACCTTGCTGATCCGTTTACGAAGACCTTAACGGCTAAAGTATTTGAAGGTCATCTAGAGGGTCTAGGATTACGAGATATGTCTCATCTGCTCTAGGGCAAGTGGGAGATTGTTAGGGTTTATGCCCTAAAAGCTTGTAATATTGTAAACGGTTTTATAAATTTTAATAAAATATTCATTTCATTCAATTTATATATTTTGCAAAAATCGTATATATCATGAGAAACATCCTTGATTACTGATGTAATTTCAAACTAAGTGTATAAGTGTTATATACAGGTGGATTTAGTTTGAGATAAGAAATTTAAAGAGTCCGTAGAAAACAAACGAAGCTGGGTACTTCATTTGTGGTAAATCTACAGCTGCGGTCCCTTTCGTATTTGATACGATAGTCTTATCCTAGACTATTCATGTGTTGACATGAAAATGGAGGCACCTTATATAATAAAGATTATATAGGACTGGGCCACGATAAATATAAGTCTCTAAATAATATCCGTTAATCTTAGAGATTTATATTTATCAACCAGATGATCATATATGAATTGATCTTAATTCTGAGTGTATTATGAACTCCTGCTTGTTAAGTTATTTCCTTTGATTTACATGGGTGAGATCGATGTAGATACCCGATCAATAACTTCGTACTTTGGGGATATGATTTAGTAAGTAGCTGAGAACATTCTATACAATAGTGGAATCCACTCCTTCTTGCGAGAAATAGAAAAGTAGTTCCCTTAAGGGTTGATTCAGGTCTTGAACAATAAGAGCGCTCAACTTTATGTTTATATTGAAACAGAAAGATAAATTCATAAGTTGTTATGAATATATTGTTCATTAGAGAATCAATGGTACTTAAGGATCAAGAAATAATTAGAGAGGTAAAATGGACATTTGACCTTGCTCTAATTATGAACTATTTGTGGAGGGTCAAATCATATGTAGTGATTAAATCAATGGACACTGAAAAATTTCAGATTGTATAAAAATCATCTACAATTTTGAGAGTGCAATCTTAAGCTTTTAGTGGAGTAACTTTAAGATTAATAATAGTGAATTATTTAATTAAAGAGTTTAATTAATAATTCTGATATTATTGGAGCTCAAAACTGTAGGTCCATCGGGTCCCCTTGATAGCTCATTTTACTATAAGAAACATGTATATAGAATATTGTAATTGGACCGTCCAATTACAGGTGTTACATAAGTAACAAAAAATTTGTGTTCACTTGGTATTTGAATAATATTGATTATTCAAATTATTTAATTATTAATTATGAATTAATAATTATTTAATTAATTTTATAAGAGGTCTTGAATTCGATTCTTAGTGACTTTGGTATAAATTAATTATGAATTAATTTATTAAAAGTTACAAGTTCTATTTTAAAATATAATATGAATTAATTATATTATATGGGGCAAAAGTTTAATTATAATAAGATTAGGGTCAATATTAATATTGATTAATTAAAACCCTAATTGTTTGCCTATAAAAAGAAAAAGTTTATTTTCTACATTTAGGTTTTTGGTTGTTGTCTATGTTTTTGAGAAAAACTAAGAGAAAAGAAAAAGTTTTTTTCAACAAATACAAAGAATAAGAATTTGTGTACTTTGTTCTTTGTATAACCAAAAATCAAACACTCACCTTTTATAATCATTGATTTAATTTGATTTTTTTTAGAAAGAAATCAAAAAGTTTGTGCCCACTTAAAAGATGTCAGGAAACAGAATAAAAAGAAAAGTAGATTTGAGAAAAAAAGAAACTTTATAATTATTATTTAAGTTATTTATGATTTACAGCTGCAAATTTTGTATTTTAATACGTGCATGTGCTTAAAGATGAATTCTCTTGTTTAAATTGATATTTAAGAAATTTAAGCTTGAAATGCTTTAGAAACAAAGAATAGTTTTCAAACGTTTTTAAAGGAGACGTTTTGAAAATCAGATTTTCAAAGAAACGAAATATTATCACTCACTGAACTTCTAGCTCATTATTTTCTGTTTTATATAAAAACCTTCTCAGGTACTCTCAGCAGGTAGCCGATCAGTAGCATTACCTCCAGTGGGCGAGCCAGCATGACACGATATCATTGAGTATCTCATTTTGTTTCAGCAGTTATATATTCATGTAAATATCTTTTGAAATGTATAAGTAATTTAAAAGTTGTAATTATTTGGTTATAACTGTTTTTAAACTGTTTTTGATTTAAATGCGGTTTATTAAATGTCATGTGAATTTTCATAAGTTAATTTAGCAATCAAATGCATGATTGAGGCCTACGGGCAATCAGAAGTTGGGTTGGTGCTTAAAATAGTTGAAGTGTTGATATTTTTGTAAACAGGTTTTTCGGGAACGTTAAAATGCAGTCGTTATGTTGTCGAAATTTTGTTAGAAAAATGAGTTTCGAAAATGAACTTAAAATTAAAATTAAAAAATTTTTCCTACGCATTTTTAGTTTTTAAAGAAAACCCAACCCAACAATGTTTCAGAAAAGCATGAAAGAGTTTAGGGTTCGCTCCACGGGTTTCGCTTAGCCCGACGTGACAGGACCCAATCCGAACCATACCATACTCGTATCTGGAGGGCTCTGCCTGGCACCCCAACGGGATCCTCCTAAACCCTTTCAATTGGCCTAAAAGGAATTCGTGGAGCGAACCCATAAATTCTTTCCTTACTTATAAACAAGATTGGGTTGGGTTATTATTATTATTATTTTTTATTTATTATTTTTTTTTCAAATGAAAATTCGGCAATATAACGTTTGTATTTTTAAGGTTCCAAATACAAGGTTAAAATACACTTCGACTATTTTCAATATCCAACCCAACTTCTTTCACAACTTCTCTCAAAAGTTAAAATTTCCAATTTCATACAAAATAGTTGAGAAACCGTAAACCACAAATCACAAGATAAAAGCCAATTTCGTGTAAACAATTTACATAGGAAAACAACATGTTTCATAACTTAACTGACATTTACAAAACCTTAAACACTTTAATATACATATGAGTAACAAATCTCATTTTAAAAAGCCATTCAAAACATCTTATAAAATACATCAAAGAGGTGGCTTTTCAACTTTCATATGTATGCAAAATGATTATACAAGTGAAGCATTCGTCGAGCCGACGCCCACCTATTTCAACGGAGGATATCTTATGCCGCGTCACCTGTGCTAACACCTGAGGAGGTTTTTGACATAAAATAGGAAAAAGTGAGCTTAATGAAGCTCAGTGAGTGCGCGTAAGTTATAAAGTAATATCATATTCTATTGTAAAATACCTCCTTAAAACATTAAAAATAGGTTTGCATTTCATAATCATTTAACTTAAAATTTCATAAAAGTTCATGCTTAACATAAGAAAATCATACAAATCCCAACATAAGGGATACATAAAACTTTTCATAAACTTAATAAGCAATAATATCATTCAACTGAATTCAATTGTAAGGCTTCCTTTCGAACCATAATGATAATCATATAAAATAGTTTACTTTCGAACTTACATTTGCATTTTTAAATGCACCAATGTTACCCCTTAAACTTACAACCACGAGAACGTGGAGTCACAAGATGATTTGGCCATAAACACAATCCGTGACACTTACAAAGACATCCCAACAACTACGCGCGTAATTGTGCATCGCAAAGCGTAGAGTAGGACAACATCCCACACACGTAAAAGCGATACTCCGGCTATGATACCAACTGGACGGTCTGCATGGCTTTGCCTTCTGGCATCCAGGGTACCTCAGACGCAAGTCTTACACGTAGCCTCTCGGCTTGCGCAGCCGACACAGGAGACCAACCTGCATCGGACATGTTAGGGTAAAAGCCAATGCTTAGCCAGCCACCCCTCACACTATGAGAACCCCTGATCACGTGGGCCGAATTTACTTGGTCCTCTTCTTGAAACTTGCTCTGATACCCGCAATGTGAGGGATGTAATAACCCCCCATACATTGCCATAGACGTGTGGGACATACCGGCCGGGTCTACATAACTTACAAGGGTGGGCAAACAATTGGCCTTTGAAAACATATTTATACATATATCATTTTTGCATCAATTGTTTATCGAACAATACTTAAAACTTCGAATTCCATTTCAAAGTAGTTTTCACACTTATAAGAATATAAAAGATAACTTTCATACAAAACATAGTATTCATGAAATAATCCGTTTAAAATCATAAAATCACAACCATACTAGAAAATACTTAAACATGTCAAAACACATACATTTTTGCTAAAACCATTTTGCACTCACCTTGCTTTCAAACTTCCCTTAATAGCTTCAACGGTCCTCTCCGGCTACGCTAGCCTCGCCTTCACCTACACATGATAAGCACACTTAGAATGTGCTTAATAGACAATGCAAAGATGCCCTTAACTATACTAACTTCATAAAATTCTCTCTACACTAGTAGCTTCTCCTTTCAATTTCTCTTTGATTTATGCTCCAAATTCCCAATTTCTTTGCATGAATCCTTCATATATGCCCCAAGGGACGTTCCCATATGCTTCCCATCATAAATTGAAGCTTGGAACCCAAAATGACTATTTTAGACCTCTTAAACCCGAATTGAATGCACAGCCCTAACCATGCATGCTTTTGCTCCAATTCTTTCTTCCACACTCTTGTTATCTCCCAATGTGGTCACCCGTAAAATTTCGTCGAATTCTAATATCGTTTGGATATCAAAATTTAAGAAAAACCTAACTTTTTCATCTGTTTTTAGGGGGCTTTTTCACCCATTTCATTCTAAGACTTAATTCTTTCTTTCCTAATGTTAAACATACTCAAACCTATCCATACAAATCATTTCAACGTATAAAAGAATTGGTTTTCGATGACAACTCAATATGTCTTTCCTTGGTGCTTTACAATGCATTACCATGGAATTGCTTCCAATGCAATTCTAACATTTTCATAGGATTATAGGTCATCTAAACAACATGGAATCATAGTTAAAACACCTCAATTTCATTGGATTCTCATACCTCTCCATAAAACCTTACAAGCACTAACTTAGTCTAAATCCATTTCTTTCAAGTTTTTGATGTGGATTCTTTTAGACAATTTATCAAACACCTTGTCTACATTCATTTCATTTAGTTTCCAAACCAAAACCAACTCAAACCTTATCTCATGCCAACCCTAACTCATCAATTTTAGTAGGTTTCCATGTCATCTATACAAGCCTTTCAAGTCTCAATTAAATCATCTCCTAACATAGGTAAAAACTTCCCATCAAAACCCACTAAAACACCATCAAAATAACCAACATCAACATCACCACAACAAGCTCAAAAGTAAGTGAACTAACCTTATTTAGCTTTGATCCTTGCTTCAAGTTTGATTTCTTGGCTTATACAAGCTTGCTTGATGGATTGAGATGCCAAAAAGTGATTGAAACTAGCTTGATCATCAATTCCTAGCCTTGACCTAACCAACCCACACCTTTCTCACGTTCTCTCTCTTCTTTCCTTTGATTTATTTGTGTTTACTTTGTGAGTGGCGTGAACTCTCTTCAAAAATTGATCAAGTGTTGTATTTATACTTATGACAATCCCATAATGACCATCTTGCCCCTTAGATAATTTCTTCTTGGTCTTTACATAATTAAGAATGGTCAGGCATAAACGATGGGTTGACTTGTGATAGCTCGTGTCGAGTCATTTGCTTGATTTACGTGATCTATGACCTATCAAAATGAAGCTACGGATGTCTAGTTTCCATAGCAACTGACGGTTCGTGAATCGGAGGTCCGTAGAGAAAGTTATGACCGATTTAATGACCAAAGGTCAGTGCTGTCGGCGACCTGCGCGCCTCCGCGCCACCCAGCGCGCGTGCCAGCGCGCCTGCACTTCTCCAGCGCGCCTACCTGCGCGCTTAGCAGCCTCTAGGTGCCCAAGGGAGTGCCACACACTGTCCCAAGTGCGCTCCCTTGCGCGCTTCCTCCCTACTGAGCGGCCGGGTGAGCGCCAATGCTGAAAAAAAAGACATTTTTGAATATTCTAACCCATTTTTCATGCCCCAACTCTCCAACCTATAATTGCATCAATATTCACCATTTAGGAATATTTTGAGGGTCTAAGAATGAAGCTCTTTTTTTTAAAAAAATATCTCTTAGTAATAATACTAGGGATACCATAAATAAACATTGAGGGCTTACACGACGAGTCAGGTCTGGGAGGGATCCGTTGGGGTGCCTGGCGTGACCGACCGGATCAGAGTTGGAGGTATCCGGGTTGGGTCGCGTCATTGCCTGGCATCCCAACAGATCCCTCCTAACACTTTTCAAAATACCTTTACGTTTCTTAAAATTTCTCATAATTTTCAGAACTTATTTTGTTGTATAGTGTGAGTGCTAAATCCATAAAGTACATAAATGCATAAAATCTCACACATAGTTTATAAAACCATAAAACCCATAAGGGCATCAAAATGTATATAAAATTTATATATACATAAAAATCTCATGTAACTTAAAATGTTTCAAGCATAAATTTTATTTAAATCACAAGGCATGCTTACGAAATTATAAACGCAAACGTACATAAAAATTCATATTAAACTTACAAATTGAATATAACTTGAACTTACACATGACTAAAACTTCATATATATATATATATATACTTCATTTAACTTAGAACTTAAAAAAAATTTACAAATCTTATTTAAATTGTAAAACTTACATATGAAAGCTACAACTCATAAATACGTAAAATCCATATAAAGCTTAAAACTTTGAATTGCCTTTAAACTTACATACATAGACCTTACAAATTAAACATCAATGTAAAATCAGACATACATAAAGGTTTATATAAATCTTGGAGTTCAGAAAACATATAAATTTTTCATTTCATTTCCATACATAGTTTAAAATAGAATTTCCATAAAATTCATATATACTCATAAAACTTTGCAGAAAATTTATGGATTATAGAATGCATAACATGGATTTCCATTTCTTAAATTTTCTCAAAACTTAATTTCATTTAATCTTAAAATATGCTTAAAACACATAAAACATCTTTCTTTGCTTTAAATACTTTAAATACTTACAACCACTCGGTAGCTGTAATAACGCTAACAGACCTGTAGTCACATGACGCTTTTAACAGACACCAACCATGACACTTACTTACTTACAAAGATATCCTATAGTTATGCGCAGAATGTTACATCGCTAACCATAATACGAGATAATATCTCATATACGTAGAGGCAACACGATAGACTCAATTTCCCCTCGAGTTAGTGACGCATCCCCCCAGGACTTGTCATACTAATGTGGGATATACTGGTCGAGTCTAAACTTACTTATAAAAGTGGGTATACTTATGGGCTTTAAAAATTCATTTTATTTTCTTACTTAGTGCAAAAGCATAAAATCACTTATTGGGGTGCAATAAGCACAAAGTCTTAATTTTGAATGCGTAAAACTCAAAACTCATACTTTAAAATGCATATAGCTTCAAATTCCATTTTCTTAGTGCATATAGCACAAAATATCATTTTTCTTAGTGTAACAAATACAAAATAACTTTG
This sequence comes from Nephelium lappaceum, assembly GCA_021234005.1. Taxonomy (NCBI): domain Eukaryota; kingdom Viridiplantae; phylum Streptophyta; class Magnoliopsida; order Sapindales; family Sapindaceae; genus Nephelium; species Nephelium lappaceum. Next base: position 17,438,020 of record CM038009.1, read on the forward strand.
TTAGACATCAAAAAGCACAATATAGTTTATCTTTTGTAGATTTTCTATTAGTAATAGTAGGTTGATTAAGTTTCCTTTTTTAGGAGATTTGGTCAACTTATCTAATTACATTTTCTATGCAGATTTTATGTTAGTGCCTAATTTGAAATGATTGTATCTAGTTTTCCTTTTATTTTGTTTTTTCCTTTCATAGCTATCTCTAGGTCAACTACTGTGTATATATATATTAGGTTATGGTTGTACGGTTCCTTTAAGTTTTCGAATGAAATATACATAAACTTCTCAAAACTCTTTCTTTCTTCATGGTATAAGAGCTTTTCTGAATACCGATAATGTCTCAATCGGGTGAGGACTCAACAGTTGAGACTTCCTCTCTTAATGGAGTTTTTAACAACCTGCCACCCGATCCTCATATGCCCATCACTAGCCATAAACTCAATGGAAAGAATTATCTGTCATGGTCTCAATCAATATTGATGTTTCTCAAAGGGAAGGGAAAATTTGAGTTTATCATAGAAGAGGTTGTAATTCTGAAGAAGAAGGACAAAGCCTACAAACTTTGGGTGGTGGAGAATAGCAAGGTCATGACATGGCTTTGTAATTCGATGACACCTAGAACTGAGTGAGAGTTACTTGCTATGTGAGACAGCAAAGGAACTATGGGATGCTGTCAAAGAAACCTACTCGAATAAAGATAATATTGTTGAAGTTTTCAACCTTGAAAGGCTTCTAAAGGACCTAAAACAAGGTGAGATATGGATACCTTTGTAAAGCTTCCGTGGAAGTGTTCAGACGATGGAATGCTATTTTGAGACTTTATTGAAGAGAGGAGGATCTTCACGTTTCTGCTGGGATTGAATGACAGTTTAGATGAAGTACGAGGCAGAATATTGGGTAAAAAACCTGTCCTAACAATTAGAGAGGTTGTCTCTGAAGTGCAGCCGAGAAGAAAGCCGAAGAAGAGTTATGCTTTCAAAATCAAATGCTGGTGACATTAGATGAGAAGCATCTGCTCTTGCTGCTGCTAGAGGAAATCAAATCCAGATTTTCGATAGCCGGTAGAGAAGAAACAGGCCCTGGTGTGACCATTGTCGCGGACCTAGTCATCTCAAAAACACTTGCTAGAAGATTCATGGTAAACCTTAAGATTGGAAGCCTAAAAATACAGTGAAAGGGATCTTAAGAGCTACACAGCGAGTGAATGAAGTTTCAGGGGCTAATCGGGTCCTGTTCAGTCTAGAACAAATGGAGCAACTGCAAAAGATGTTCTCAAGCATGAACACTGTAGTCGTTGGGATAGTTTCTGTTGTGAAAAAAGGTATTTTTGTAACACCACCTACCTACCCTTTCACCAAACGACTCCAAGGGGCGCTACAGTCATATCTCTTTTTACAAAATCTTTAATTATAAAACCATATATTTATTTTATCACATCAAAATACGAATTTCAAAATCAATTTACAAAACAATACAAAATCCTTTTATTTCAAACGGAAAAACTGATAGAGTTTCCTCTGAAATTCGAACTTTCCAAACCTGTCTCATATCAACATATGCATATTCAAAACATTTATTTCCACAAACATATTCTAAACTGGAACCAAACTCCATTTGGCTCATCCTTTTTCCATATACACAACATTATCTCAAAATATATATACACAGCTTGATTTTCTTTATCCAAAAACATCATTTTAAAGCCAAATACATTCATATATACACAGGAATACAATTTAAAACTTTTATATACAAAACCAAAAGATAATATATATATATATACCCAAAAATATATGTGGAAGGATCGATGTGACTACTTCAACTCACTAGCAGATGCTTTCTCTTCAATCTTCGCCCTCCTTATGCCATCTACTACCTACGCGCGGAAAATCCAACCCGCTAAGCATATTTGCTTAGTAGGTGTACACAAAACTTAATATTTATCTTTTCATATAATCAATTTATCAAATCCATAACAAAATATCATCATTTGTCCATAAATCAATTTAATATCCAAAAGAAATTTAAAACAATACATTAATCAAAATAATGCTCATAATAATTTTATAAAATCAATAACAAATATATAACTCAGTAACAAAATAATAACAAATATATAATTCAATAACGAAATATCACAATTTAGTAATCATTCAATTTACTATTCAAAGGAATTTTAAAACAATATTTTGATCAAAATAATTCTCATAATAACTTTTCAATGCCCTTAGTAAACATAAGCACGATACCATGGACTCGTAATCGGGTATTCCGGCATTGGACACTCGGTGACTACCCGCCGGACTATCATATAATCATGTATATTCGGGGCCGGACACTCGATGGCTCGCACAACCTCCGAATTCACTATAGTCGGTATAGAATCAAACGGCGCAGTACTGCTCTTATGACCCATTAATGGCATGCCACTCCAATCCCCCCTATCTGTGTCAAAGCTTACTAGGGCTTGAATAACAATTCATTTTCAAAATTCATTGGGTTGGTTTCGTTTAAACTTTCGGTTTCTATTCCTTTTTCAAACAAAATCTGGCAGCATAACGGCTGCATTTCAGAGGTTTCCAGAAAACCTGAATATATGAAAGAACACTTCTACATATTTCATCAATCCAACCCAACTTCGTTTTTCCACAATCATACAAATCAATTTTCAAATTCATCATTTCATTTTTGTCACAACAATATAAATTCCATCCATTATCATAATTCAAAAACATGTATTTAATCAAATACGTATCAAAACACTCAATTATCATAATTCAAAAACGTGTATTTAATCAAATACGTATCAAAATACTCAATTATCATAACTCAAAAACATGTATTTAATCAAATACGTATCAAAATACTCGCAAACAATATTTCAAGTATCATGGTATTCAAAAATCGATAATATTCCAGTTATAAAAACGAATTGAATAAAGTGTACACCAACCTTATAGCGTTTTATTCTCCAATGGAAGCTCAAACCTTCTCTTTTCCTTTTCTTTGGCTTCCCTTAGGCTATCTCCTCTCCTGGATATTCAATAATACATAACTACTCAATAAAAGCTCATTCCTAATTTAAAATGCATGATTTACTAATCCTAAGGATCCAATGGTTTCCAAACCGCACCAAGCTCCATTTAAAACTCATTTCACCTTTTAAACTTAATCTTCGACTTTTAAAAATCTCAATGCGCCCTATTAAACTCGTTAGAGTCATTCGAACACCCAACAGACGCATTATGGGTCAATTTACGCAATTGCCCTTCAAATTAGTTAATCGCGCGATTTGATTTTTCGATATTTTCTTAGTTTCCTAAACTCTCTATCAACATCAATTCACTTATTTTTCAAATCATTATTACCCAAAACTAACCAACAAATAAATCAAACTAAAAAACACATCAAAACCATTTCAATCACCAACAATATCATTAATCACAAACTCAACCAACTCACCCCTTTTTCCTCTTGCTTCGACTTCGTTTTTGGACTGGTTTTGGGACTGTTATGGTGACAGATCTGGGGCTGGTTTGAGTTCTTTTTCTTCCTCTTTCTTCTCCGCTCTTCCTCTCTCTCTTTCCCTTTCGGCTTGGCCGCGGATGGTGGCTGTTTCGCCGCTGTTCTGTCACCGTTTCTCACGTGTGGAGGAGCTGTTTTTGGTCACCATTTCAGCTTGGTTCTGGTCCGTTTTCAGCTCATTTCTACTCTTGTTCGGGTCGGGTTATGCTGGTTGGTTGGACAACATCTTCTTCTTTTTCGATCGGAGTTGTTGGCGCAGCGGTTAGCTCGATTCCGTCGTCACGCGTGCTGTCAACTTCAGCTCTGTTTCTGCCGTGGATCTACTTGGCATCGGCTGGTTCACGGCGAGCTGGTACGGGCTGTCGCGATCAGCGATCGGCGATCGGCGAGCTATCTCTCTCCTCTTTCTTCTTCTTCTTTCTTCTTTCTTCTTCTTTCTTCTTTTCTTTTCTTCTCTCTTTTCTGGTTCGGCGAGACAGCTTTTCTGTTTTTGATTTTGACTTCTATTTTCCCCCACAATCAAATCTTATAATACCAATTTCATCCCTTAACAATTTCATTCTCATACCTTAGATTTTAGCTATACTTTACTTTGACCACAAAATCAAATATTAACTTCAATTTAATCCCTCATCTAATTAATCATAATAATACTATTCATGCATATGAAATTTAGGGACGTTACAATTTTCTCGTCTGCACTTAATGTAAAACAAGAGGTTCTAGGGTCTTGGATTGTGTACTCAGGTGCTACTGACCACATTGACTAGGTGATGTTAGTGTCTTTAATACCTATGAGCCATGTGAAGGTAATTATAATGTTAAGATTGTTGACGATTCCCTATCTAAAGTTACTGGGTGTGGTTCAATCGTGATTTTAGAAACTCTAACACTACATTCAGTTTTGTTTGTTCCCAACTTAGACTGCAATTTTTTATCAATTTTGAAACTCACCTTTGATGGAAAATGTGTGACCAAATTTTACCCTTCCTATTGTGTTGTTCAGGACATGATCTCGGGGAAGATGATTGGAACTACTAAGGTGAAATCTGGTCTCTATGTCCTCAATGCTAAAGCTCCAAAGGGTATATAATGTAATTCCGTTGATTCTGGATTATCTTTTATTGAGTCTAGTTGTAGGTCTAATAAAAATAATGCAATCATGTTGTGGCACTATAGGTTGGGGCATCCAAGTTTTATGTGCCTTGAAAAATTGTTCCCAAACTTATTCATCAATAAAAGTTCTAAAGATTTTGATTGTGACATTTGTGAATTATCTAAGCATACTCGTACTATGTTTCCTCCTAGTAGCTATAAAGCATCTAAACCTTTTTCATTGGTTCATAGTGATGTTTGGGAACCTGCTAGGGTTCCTAACATCACTGGTGTCAGATGGTTTGTCACCTTTATAGATGATCATACTAGGATAACCTGGGTGTTCCTAATGAAAGAAAAATCTGAGGTCACCAACGTTTTCAAGAACTTTAATTTCATGATACAAAACCAATTCCAGACAAAAATCCAAGTGTTGAGATCTGATAATGGGAAAGAATTCATTAACCAAAGGTTAAGGGAATATTTATTGAGTGAGGGTATAACACATCAAACATCTTGTGTTGATACTCCCTAACAAAATGGGGTGGCTGAACGAAAAAACCATCATCTGTTAGAGGTTGCCTGTCCCATACTATTTTACATGAGAGTTCCAATTAAATTTTGGGGTAAAGCTATTTTGATAGTTGTATATTTAATTAACAAACAACCATCAAAGGTGTTACAATACCAAACTCCTGCTTAAAGCCTACTTGAAATATATCCTCACACAAAACGTATTTTGAATATTCCTTTTCGAGTCTTTGGGTGTACAGGTTTGGTACATATCTATCCCCACACACGCAACAAACTTGACCCAAGAGTAGTAAGGTGTCTATTTTTAGGGTGTTCTTCTACCCAAAAAGGATATAAATGTTATGACCCCGTGAATAGGAAGTGGTATGTGTCCTTAGATGCTACATTTGTTGAAGATCAACCTTTTTTTTCCTCTAACTAAAATTCAAAGGGGGAGTGAATCTGAATTTCAGTTTCTGAATGTTGGCGAACCTCAAAATCATGCATTCAGTGAAACACTTAGCCCCAGTAAACTAGTTCTAGGTTCATAGAACTTTGAATCATTTGAGTCTTCCACTGTTTTTGATACCTTTAATTTTGAGTCTTCGAAATCTAGTCAACAATAGTCTCCAAATTTACCAGTGTCTTAGTTGACAAATCATGAAATGTTTTCTAGAGATTCATCTGTCTCTATTGTATACACTTGGAGACCTAAAGCAAAGCAGCATGAGTTGGACCCAGTTGTACCTCAACAGAGCCATGAATCAGACCTAGGGTCATCAGTCCAAGTCCTTGATCCCAATATAAGACCCTAAATGAAATTACAAACAACCCAACAGATTATGTTTTGAGTGAAATCGGTGAGGAGTCAAACATTGATGAAGAGAAACCAATTGCTTTGAGGAAGCCGGTGAGAGAATGCAGATCCAAACCTTTATATCCACTGTGTAAGTATCTTTCATATGAAGGCCTATCACCAAATTACAAGAAATTTGCCCTCAATATCACCAATGTATCAGTTCCAGCAACCATCAAGGAAGCTATGATAATCCCAGGATGGAGGAAGGCTATTCTAGAAGAATTGGAAGCTCTTAAAAAAAACAAAACGTGAGATATCACAAATTTACCAAGTGGAAAAATGATTGTAGGGTGCAAATGGGTGTTTACAGTAAAATACAGGGCTAATGGGAGTGTAGAACACTATAAAGGCAGATTGGTTGCTAAGGGTTTTACACAAACATATGACATCGATTATGAGGAGACATTTGCTCAAGTGGCTAAGTTGAACACCATTCGAGTTCTATTTTCTATTGCAGTAAATCTGAACTGGAAGCTCTATCAAATGGATGTTAAAAATGCTTTCTTGAATGAAGAGTTGAAGGAAGAAGTCTACATGGAGGGACCACCAGGTTTTGAAACTTTCTTTGGGAACAAAGTGTGCAAATTGAAGAAATCATTGGATGGGTTGAAACAATCACCTAGAGCATGGTTTGAGAGGTTAACCAAGGCAGTTAAGAGGTATGGTTATTCTCAATGTCAAACTGATCATACCTTGTTTGTCAAGCATTCGACAGGTAACTTAGTTACTATGCTTATCGTATATGTGGATGACATGATAATAACTAGGAACAATGAAGAGGAGATTCGAAAGTTGAAATGTTTCCTAGCCTAAGAATTTGAAATTAAAGATCTGGGGAGTCTAAAATATTTTTTTAGGAATTGAGGTTGCAAGATCAAAAGCTGGAGTGTTTATCAACCAAAGGAAGTACATACTAGATCTTCTCAAAGAAACTGGGATGACAGAGTCCAAACTTGTAGATACATCTATGGATAGTACAACTAAACTAGGTTTAGTTGAAGGAAGTCCTCCGGTAGATAAAGGGAGATATCAACGCTTGGTAGGAAAACTAATCTATTTGTCACATACTAGACCAGACATTGCCTTCTCTGTAAGCACTGTCAATTAGTTCATGAATAACCTAACAGAAGAGCATATGGGAGCCATTCAACGGATTCTTAGATATTTGAAAATGACACTTGGTGATGGGATCTGTTTTACAAAGAATGAGAATCTGGATATTAATGTATTTACTGATGCAGATTAGGCAGACTCAGTAATAGATAGAAGATCTACTTCAGGTTATTGCTCTTATGTATAGGGCAATTTGGTCACATGGCGTAACAAGAAACAAGTTGTTGTTTCTCGAAGTAGTGTTGAAGCAGAGTTTAGAGCTATGGCTCACAAAATTTATGAGGAAATTTGGCTATAGAGACTTCTGAAGGAACTTAAAGTACCTATGGCCACATCTATTAAGTTATTGTGTGACAATCAAGCAGCTACTAGTATAGCTAAGAATCCGGTGCATCATGACAGAACAAAGCATGTAGAGATTGATCGACACTTCATAAAGGAGAAAGTTGATTCAGAAATGGTCAAGTTGATCTGACAAGACCCAATCCGAATCTTACCATACTCACATCCGGAAGGCCCTGCCCGACACCTCAACAGATCCCTTCTAACCCTACTTAATGGGCTATTGAGTCATTAATTATTATTATTTTATGCCCATATTACCTACTATTTATACTATGCTTTTATGTGGAATTGGTACTTTTAATTCATTTTGTGTTTTTATGCTTTGAATTTGGTTTTAAGAAGAAAAATGATGGAATCAAAGGATTTTTGAAGATTAATTGCTGCTCGAGGAATTGAAGAATGTTTTAGAAGGAAATTGCAGAATTTTGGGCAGAAATATGACGTGACTTGCGGGAGCTCGTATGAAGTGTACAGTTTGACTTATGTGAGCTATAACCTATGTGTACAGTTTGATTTGTGTAAGCTATAACCTATCAAATTAAAGCCCCGGATGTGTAGTTTCTATAGCCATTGACGGTTCATCAATTGGAATTTTATAGAGAAAGTTATGACTGATTTAGTGTCTAAAGGTCAAACTGCCACGAGACCTGACAGCTACGGAAACACATATGAAATTCCTAATCAATTTCCTAAACCTTGAAACGTCCTAATTAAATGAGTCAAGCAATTAGAAAGAGTTTTAGTGCTAAAATAAAAGAGATTCATTTTCCAAATCAAAACTTGATTCTATATCAAAGTTGGAAGTGGAATCCTTCTCAATTGAGGAAATCTTATATCTCAAGGATTGGATGCCTATAAATAGGTGCTTTCACCATCCAATTAAGGGAGATCAGAAGACAGAGAGAGAAGTGGAGGAGCAAGGCTGAAGGCTTCGGTTTCATCTTTTCTTTTCTTTATTTTTATTTAGTTAGTTTATTAGTTAGGGCTAACGTGAAGCCTTAAACATGAACTCAATTTGTTTATCTTTCCAATAAAGATTTATATTTTGCATGATGAAATTAATGTCTCTAGTTTAATTTTATTTATTTATTTTGTTTCTTTGATTGATCACCTTAGAAACATATTTTTAAGATTATGTTGTAAGAATATAAACCACACATCATACTAGCATATTCTTTGTTTGCAACAATCAATTGCTTACGAACCAATTGAGAGGTATTAATTCATAGATACTTAAAATAGACATCATGTTCCAGGATTTGTGTGATATTCATATTCTTCTAATGCTTAGTGGATTCTGATTATTAAACCTAAGTAGACATCATGCTAGGTTATAATTAGGAATACACGCATCTACGTAGACAACATGTGATTTGTATACTAATTAAGGAAGAATCTAGACGACATGAGTTAATCATACCTTGTCGTGAATATCTTCATCATAAATTATCATGAATTTGCTTTATTAATCTTTTTAGCAAATTGAGGGATTGTTTAGTGGTGGATAGGATGTTCTAACTAAGCTTTTATTCATTGATTTTCTTTTTATTTTATTTTATGCATTAATCTCAATTTAATTCCAAAAGTCCTCTTAATTTATTTTAATTGCTCTAGTTTAGGTCTTAAATAAATTTAAAATTAAAGTAAGTTGAAACTCCTCGTGGGATCGACCCTTACTTGTTGCTATACTCAATCAAACGATTTGTGCACTTGCAAGGTTTTAATGACTTTGGTTTATAAAAAAATTAACCAACAAGTTTTTGGCGCCGTTGTCGGGGAGTTAACATACTTGCTTTGATTTTAAGTTTATTTTTGTTTTATTTTTTTAGTTTTTAGTTTATAGTTTAATTATTCTTTGCTCTTTTTAGGACCATGGCTCACCACAACCACTAATTCTATGAGGATAGTTTTGATGATTTGGGGTTTCAATTAGATAATTGAACTTGTGTTGTGCAACAACTTATTTCCCAAAATATGTGTGCCAATAGAGGACGTTTATCGAGAAATTGTTCGAGAATATACCAAAAGGTGGAACGAGACCAAGGAATGGCCTGTAGGAACTACCAATGGTGTAATCATGGTGGGATGAATGATTTCCAAAGCCCATCCATAAGGAGCAATAATTGGAGTGGTGGTCAATGGAATGATAGTTGTTGGAGTAGTCAAGCATCAAGCATTTATGTGCCTGACTTTAATAAGCAATACTATCATCTGCATTCAAACTTCTATAACTCAGGATAGAGTGGTCAACCGAATTTCGCTCAAAATTCATATGTGTGGCCATCATATCCATCAAAATTTCAAGATCAGTTTCAGCAACCTTATAGTACCCAGTATTTTCAAGGCTATAATCAATAGTTCAGTAATCCTTCTGAAGAAGAAGAATCCACTGAGGAAGATACAAATCTTGAAAAGATGCTCATATCTTTCATACAGGAGACAAGACAAACTAATGCTTAAATGGCCTCAAGAATAAAAAATTTGAAAAACCAAATGGGACAATGTATCAAGAACGTGGAATACCAAGTTGAACAATTGGTAACCTTGCATCCCCAATGCGAGCTAGAGGAAGATAAGCAATGTCATGCAATCACCTTGAATAGTGGAGAAGAGCTTGAAAAGGGCAAGGATGAGTCTACTTCAGCATTCAAATATTTTACTGACGAAGAGTGGGAAGATAATAAAGAAGGTGAAGTTGAAGAGACCTTAATTCCAGACGAAGAACCTAAGGAGATGCCACAAATTGAGACTACACTATATGTTACAAAGCAATCCATATCCAAGGAACTAGGTTTGGGGGTGTTCGAGCCTACTGATGTTACTCGTCAGTTGGTTGAGAGGACGTTTAACGAACAAAATAACTTCATTGAAAAGGAGGTGGATGTGGGATATGATGAAATCACAAGTAGGGTTCATGTTGAGAAGATGGTCTACAAGGAACTCGAGCCTAGCGAACTATTACCAATGGAGGGGGATCGATATTAGGTTGATTTGGACAACAATAAAGTGGTAGAAGATATGTAACGCGACCCAACCCGGATACCTCTATCTCTGATCCAGTAGGTCACGCCGGGCACCCCAACGGATCCCTCTCAGACCCGACTTGTCGAGCTAAGCGAAACCCGTGGAGCGAACCCTAAACTCTTTCATACTTTCTGAAACATCGTTGGGTTGGGTTTTCTTAAAAAATGGAAGACGCGTAGGAACAATTTTTAATTTTAATTTTTAAATTCATTTTCGAAACTCATTTTTCTAACAAAATTTCGGCAACATAACAGCTGTATTTTTAACGTTCCCGAAAAACCTGTTTACAAAAATATCAACACTTCAACTAAAATTTATCACCAACCCAACTTCTAGTTGCCCGTAGGCCTCAATCATGCATTTGATTGTTAAATCAACTTATGGAAATTCAAATGACATTTAATGAACCGTATTTAAATCAAAAACAGTTTAAAAACAGTTATAAACAAATAATTACAACTTTCAAATCTACTCATACATTTCAAAAGATATTTACATGAAAATATAACTGCTGAAACAAAATGAGCTAATCAATAATGTCGTGTCGCGTTGGCTTGCCCGCTGGAGGTAATGCTACTGATCGGCTACCTGCTGAGAGTACCTGAGGAGGTTTTTATATAAAACAGAAAAATAATGAGCTAGAAGCTCAGTGAGTGATAATATTTCGTTTCTTTGAAAATCTACTTTTTAAAACGTCCTCCTCTAAAAACGTTTGAAAACTACTCTTTGTTTCTAAAGCATTTCAAACTTAAATCTCTGAAATGTCAACTTAAATAAGAGAATTCATATATGAGCACATGCACGTATTCAAATACAAAACTTGCAACTGTAAATCATAAATAACTTTAATAGCAATTGTAAAATATCTTTTATCTCAAATAAGCTTTTCTTTTAAAAGCTGTTTCTCGATATCTTTCAAAATTACCATAGTATCCCTAAATCTGGGGTCTCTAGAATCTAACGGCTATGTGCGGAATTTCTCAGCGCTAACCATAGCTCGTCAACTCTGAGACATCTCGCGGCTATGTGCGGAATTTCTCAGCGCTAACCATAGCTCGCCTAACCTGAGACATCTCGTGGCCATGTGCGGAATTTCTCAGCGCTAACCATAGCACACGAAACACTACCCCACATCAGTAATGGCGACTCGACTGACAGACTCTGACACTTATCCCCCTGGTTAGTGACTTATCCCTCCCCAGGACTGTACCAACTGAAGTGGGATAGACCGATCGGGTCTAAACTGCTCTGTAATCTTTGAAAATCCCTGAGGGGATACTTTCTGGTTTTGAAAACACTTTTCTCTTTTCTACTTTAACTTTCTGGTGCAAAAGCACAATTCTCTTTTCTGAGTGCGTAAAGCACTAAAATCTGATTTCTGAGTGCCATAAGCACTAAAACTCATTTTCTGAGTGCATTAAGCACTAAAATATCTTTGGTAAGTGCAAAAGCACAAAATGGCATCATTTCAATCTCTAAAGTCATGCTCATATCCATACATTTAAAATAAGCTCGGTAAACAATTAATTTATCAAATCAAACTTTATAATTTGAAATACTCTTTAAATGTTTAAATAAAACTCACTCCCAAAACTGATGACTGAAAATAGCGCATGCGGAGCCCCTAATCCTCTCTTCTCGATCCTCGAGCGCTCTCGTCACCCCATTTTCTATTGCGTTACTTCGCTTTTGGGGTGGTTTTGGACTGATTTTGGGATGGATCTGAGCTGGGTTTGGGCCGTTTTCCTTCCTCTTTTCTTCCCCTCTCTTCCTCTCTCTCTTTCCCTCTCGGTTCGCCGCAACTTGCAGCTGTTTTTCGGTGCCGTTCTGCTATCTCTGTCGCCGGATCTGCACGCAGATGAGGAGTTGATTTCAAGCTGAAAACAAGCTCAGATGCAGCTGAAATGGAGGAAAATCAAATGGGTTTTGCACGCAAGACTGCAGGTGACCGGACGGCAGCTCGCCACGGTCTTCTTCCTCACCGATCAGCTCTGATTCGCGACTGTTCTGCTTGGTTTTCAGCGCTGGTTCTGGTCGGACAGCTTCATCTCGCGTCGCGACTGCTGTTCGACGATCTTGCGGTTGGTCGGTCGGCGGTCGGCTGCTCGGTCCGCAGTCTTCTTCCTCCTCCGACGTCGCGCGACAAGTCTTCTCTTCTCTTCTCTTCTTTTCTCTTCTATTCTCTCTTCTCTTTTCTTTTCTTCTCTTCTCTTCTCCGACAACTCACTCTCTCTCTCTTTAGATTTTTAGACTAAGTTTGGCTTTATGCTTTCCTCCCCAAACTATCCTCAAAATGACGGTCACGTCCTTTAAAAATATCGATCTCCTCCCTTGACTTTTAGCTTAATCCTACTTTGACCACAATTATTAAATCTTATCTTCAATTTAGTCCCTTATTTCTTTGAAAAATTATTCAATTTCATTCATCATTTTATCATTCCATTTAATCTCCAATCGAGTCTAATTCAATCCCTATGGGTTCTCTATAACCTTAAGCGTTTCCATAAACCAATTAGGGTCTCCAATAATTATTTAGGGACTATATCTGGGGAAATCCATAAAATCCAATTCGAGGGCTTACAATATGTGTTCGAATAAGCTACCACTAGATCCTTATGAGTTCTATGCTATGAAAAGAAAATTCCTTCTTCATCCATATGAGAGAGGAAGATATTTAAAAAAAGAGACTTAGAAGATGGAATGGGTACAAGCAGTTGGAAGTTTATCCTAAAGCATGCCATCAAGGGTGTGTTTTTAATGGTCGAGATAAAATATCTTGGAGCAAATTCAAGCGTAAAAGGTCAAGACCATTAATGTGCAGACACATCTACCCATAGGTGCCAGATTGATAAAGTGGTAGAAGAATGTCTAGCCAAGACGTTAACTAAGGCGCTTGATGGGAGGCAACCCATCTGGGTAATTTCGTTCATTTTCTTTTCTTTTCCTTTTGTTTTTCACTCTTCTCTTACTTATGTTTTACATTTGAAACATTGAGGACAATGTTTAGTTTAGGTTTGGGGGTGGTGAAAAACGTTTTTAGGTTTTAGGTTTTGATAAAAATTTTCAATATTTTTCGTAAATTTTTCGTTTCTTTTTAGTTTTTCAATTCTACCCATAGCAAGTTGGCTAGTTGCTTTGTGTTTGTTGATGAAGTTTTTATGCATGTTTTTGATTGGATATCTTCACTAGGGAGTAGCCATGAACATCTTTGCATGATTTGAGACTTTTAAATACCATGATTTTAGTTAATTGAGTGGATGGATACTATGTTTGCATGAATTGTGGACTATTAGTGGAGACTACCCTTGGTGAGGATTTGAGCTTTTTAAGCATTTCTTTTTGAGTGATTTAATTGTTTCTACTCTTTAAACACTCTTCGCTTTTGTTATTAATAGATGATCTCTATAGGTTTTGCATTGAATACTACAGAACAAATCATCATTGTAGATAACATGAGTTGTTTTGATTCAAGAATTGGATGGACTTCTTAGAAGTAATATAGGCAAGTTTTCACCCAATAAAAGCCTATTCCCTCACTTTGAATTGAAATACATCATCAAACCCTTTGAAGCCAAACATGTTTAGTCTTTTTCTTTGTCTACCTTTACTAAATGACCTTATTGAGCCTTAAATTTAACCATACCATATAAGCTTGGGATTATATCAAAAGGTGCAAGAGAGAAGAGAATTAAAGTGTTAATATTGATATGATGTGTTCATGAGCATATGCATTGAAAAAGTTTGCTTCTATGCATTATGGTGTTAAAAAAAAAAAAAGTTAAAAAAAAGAAAAAATGGTTAAAAAAAAGAAGAAAAAGAAAAAAATAAAGAATGAATAAAAATGTAAGGAGCACAAATCAAGTTTTATGATGCGTAAATGTGCGAGAGGAAATGGAAGTAAATGAAGGAGGCAGAGTAAAGAATAGAAAAGAAAGAAGGTTGTGATGAATTAAAGAACAATGAATGAAGTGCTTTGGTATGATTCTAAGTTTCTTTTGAACCTAGACTTTTATTGCTTACTCATTAATCAACCTTAGCCCAAATACAACCTTTAATATGGCCTATTGATCTTTGAAAGAAGGAAGTCCAGTTTAAGAGTTAAAGTATGTCATCATGCTCTATCAATGTTCTTAGTATTTGATTCCATTCATGAGATCTATTCACTTAAAGTGCGGTTCTTTTCAATGTCTATATTCATGTGTGATGTAAAAGACGCTTGCTATGCCTTTACATAACCTCTGTCACATATGATTGCAAGAACGTTTGCCTTAGGACTCTTGAGAGAGTTATGAGTGATATCTTGTGAGGATTAGAGTCGAGGCGAAGTAAGTCCATGACATGTGAATATGGTGTTTTGAAATGAGATTGCTTTGAATGTGGTAAGAGATTGTTGATGATTATGTTTTAGATTATTAATGACTTATCTTTAGTCTTGATACAAGATCATGCATGTATGAGATTTCTGTTGATTTCCATTTAGTGACATGTTGATGAGTTATAGGTAGAAAGTTTAACGTTTGTGGGTATCGTTGCTGGTAAACCCTCAGGAGACACAACTCCTCCTACTAGGGACACCTAGGGGTTTAAAGGCTTGTGGTATACGCTCAATGCTATCATGTTTACCTACGAAAATGGATTGTGTTTTATTTTTCGTATTTTCATATTAGATTGTTTTAAAGTTCTAGTTTTGCTCGAGGACTAGCAAAATATGGGCTAAGAGAAATTCGCGGAGCGAACCCTTAAAATATTTTCTTACTTCGGAAAACTGGAATGGATTGGATTTTTTTTTTTTTTTCAAATAGAAAATTCGACAGCATAACAGCTGCGTTTTTAACTTAACCAAAATAATCTGCAAAGGAAAATACACTTCTATATACTTTTATTTTCCAACCCAACTTCTTTTGACCACAAACATATAATTCAACATCACAAATTAAAATTTTCGTTTCATCGAAAGTAAAAACATAAAATCAAAATCGGTTCAATTGCAACTCATGCAATGATTTAAAAACTAGGAACTTCATATCATAAATAAATCTAGACCACTCATATATATCTTAAAAATATATATATAAATACATATAATTTCTTTTGGACAAAATATATGCAATATATTTGTACAAAGACAATGTCGTGTCCTTGCCCACCTACTCTTTTGGAGGAGTCTTTTCGTCTCGGTCACCCATGTCATACCTGAGGAGGTTTTTAACATAAAAGCAGAAAATGATGAGCTATGGGAGCTCAATGAGTGCTTAATTTCTTTTCAATTAAACTACTATATTTCTTAAAATACCCCCTTAAAACATTTGGAAATAATTTTTACTTCGTAAAATTTTTCAATCTTAATTTCATTTAAGACCATAGTGTGAAATAGGAATTCCATAAAACTCATAGCTCCTTAAAACTTCATAGAAAACTTATAGATTAATAAGCTTATAAATTAACTTCCTATTTTCTTAAATAAAGTACATAATTACATAAAACCTTACTTAAACTTATAAAACATGAAATTCATAAGGGCTTAAAATATATGTAAGGTGTATAAGTTGAAAAGTAATTTAAACTTACATAGGCATAAAGCTTCATAAAGACTTATAAATGTATAAAACATATAAACAACTTCTTATTTCTTAACTTTCTCAAAATTTAAATATTCAAAAGCATACAATAAAAACTTTAAACTCACATATATATAGAATTCCACATAACCTACAACTTAAAAAAAAAACATAAATTTCTGTTTAAATTACAACACATGTATATAAAAACTATAAATTCATAAGCGCTTAAAATTCATTTTTAAATTAATATATACATAAAACCATATGTCAAAACTCATAAAATTCATGGATTCATAAAACTTTATACAAAATATATTTATTTCAATACATAATACACATAGAGAATTTATAAAACTTATAAATTGCATAACTTCACATAAAACTTATAAATAGAAAAGCATACAGAGTGCTAAGCACTTAGAGATCACTTATATTAAAACCTAAATATGCTTTTATTTGTTTTTAATATTTCAAACACGTACTTTGCTTTCGAAAAGCACCATTCGTATCCTATAATACTTACAATCATTCGATAGCTATGATATGCTAACTGACGTGGAGTTACGTGGCGCTTCTAACATACACCAATCGTGATACTCACTTACTTACAAAGACATCTCGGAGTTATGTGCAGAATGTTACATCGCCAACCATAACACAAGACAATATCCTACAAAAGTAGAGGCGACACAACAGACTTAAATCCCCCCCGAGTTAGTGACGCATCCCCCCTGGACTTGCCATACTATTTTGAGATATATAGGTCGGGTCCGAAACTTACTTATAAGGGTGGGTATACTTATGACCTTTGAAACCTTATTTTTCTTTACTTGGTGCGAAAACACAAAATTTCTCATATGAGTACGATAAGCACAAAAATTTGAATTCTAGTTGCGCTAGGCACCAAAATCTATATCTTTAAGTGCAAAAGCACAAATTGTCCTTACTAAGGGGAAATAGCCCAAAATGGCTTATCTTAATCATGCACAAACATTTAAATAGATCATTTGTTTTCGCCTTAAACCTTTGAATTTACAAACCTCACTTTTGAATACATACTTATAAATTATAGCCTCATTAGCTAACAAAACTTCAAAACCAAAACTTTAATTTCATTTCCAAATAAAAATCATACTTAGAAATTCATAAATACTTAACTCTTCCATACAAAACATAATAGAAATTAAAATACTCATTTCACGTTTAAAAATGGTAAACATACATTATAAAATATTTAAATACTTAAAACAATCATAAAACTATATACGAAATCATTTAAACATTCACAATAGAAATCTTCCTTAAAACTTTCATATCTCATTCCCTTTGAACAACAAAAAAACTTAATTTCAATTGCCTATAAAGCTTAAACCTTAAACTTCATTTACAAGTAGAATTCATATTTGTAAAATCATAAAAGCAACACCTTTTCATATGATTTAGGATATCAATAACAATACTCATATCCATTTCTAAAATGGCCAATAAACTTATAAAACGTTGAAATATTGAAACAACCATAACCTTTGAAAAATAATTTTAGCACTCACCTTTGAAATCAACTCCCCCTAGTAGCTTTAATGATCCTCCCCGGCTTTGCTTGCCTCGCCTTCACGTACACATGATAAGCACACTTAGAATGTGCTAAATAGACAATACAAAGATACACTCAAATGCAGCTAACTATACTAACTCTATAAAATTCTCTCTACACTAGTAGATTCTCCTTTCAATTTCTCTTTGATCCATGCTCCAAATTCCCAATTTCTTTGCATGAATCCTTCTTACATATCCCAAGGAGCGTTCCCATATGCTTCCCATCATAAATTGAAGCTTGGAACTCAAAATGGTCGTTTTAGACCCCTCAAACCCGAATTGAATGCACAGCCCAAATCGTGCATGCTTTTGCTCCAATTCTTTCTCCCACACTCTTCTTATCTTCCAATGTGGTCACCCATAAACTTTCGTCGAATTCCGATATCGTTTGATAGGTGTTTTGGGCCAAAAACATCACTTTACGATCACTTTTTAAGGGGCTCTTTCACCAATTTCATTCTAAAACTTAACTCCTCCTTTCCTAGTGTTATACATACTCAAACCTATCCATACAATTCATTTCAACACATAAAAGAAGTGATATTCAAAGACAATTCATAATGCCCTTTATAGGTGTCTTACATTACCTTACAATGGAAGTTGTTCTAATTCCATTTCAAACATTTTCATAAGTTTGTTTGTCACTTAAACTACATAAAATCATACCTAAAACATCTCAATTCCATTGGATTCTCATACCTCTCCCTAAAGCCTTACATGTCTCAACACTTACTAAATCCATTTTCTTAATATTTTTTATGTTGGTTCTTTTAGACATATTATCAAACATCTTGCCTACAATTCATTCTATTAATTTCCAATCCAAAACCAACTCAAAACCTCTTCCAAGCCAACCCTAACTCATCAATTTTTGTAGGTTTCCATGCCATCTACACCTACTTTCAAGTCTCAAATGAATCCTCTCTTAACATAGATAAAAACCTCTCATCAAAACCTACTCAAATATCCTCAAAATAACCAACCCAAACATCACCACAACAAGCTAAAAAATGAGTAAACTAACCTTATTTAGCTTGGGTCTTGCTCCAAGTTTGATTCCTAGCTTAGGGAAGCTTGATTGGTTGATTTGAACCTTGAAAATTGATTGAAGAAACTTTGATCACCCTTTCTCTCTTTTAGCCAAATGCACACACACACACCTCTCTCACCTCTCACTTTTCTTTGTGTTTGATGGTGTCTCACGGGTTTGGTTTTAAGAGTGGCAAGAATGGTCTCCAATTTCCACTAACTTTTGTTTATAAAATTATAACAATTCAATTAATGACAATCTCATCCCCTAAATAATTGATTTTGGCCACTAACTATTAACTATTCTATCTTGACCCATAATTTGTAAACTTGTTTCATCTTGATCTATAATTCACTTTCTCTTATTCCACTTTGACCCCAAGTAGGAAAACTTATTTCATTTTAGTCTCTTGTCATACTTACTATTCACTTAATATCATTTATAATTCATTCCGAAATAAATTCCAAATTAATTCTATGATCACTCATTCATTAAATTGACTTTACAATACTCTAATTAGATCTCTTAGGATTTAATCCATGACTTCGAAAAATATTTAAACGGAGTTTAGGTCAACCGTATTCACAATCATGTCCATAAGGCTGTTTTCGTCAGGTAACTTTCGGAACCTTCAGAAACTACCCAAACGAACTCATTTTTACTCTGTTTCAGTTTTATTGGGTCCTACTAATCATTTTAAATATTTTCGATTTTCCAGGGTTTGTCTCAAAATTTTACTATTCATCGGATACTATTCACCCGAAAATATAAAAATTTTCACCCCTTCTTATAAAGTTGAGAGCTTACATTTTCAGACCTCCTTATAAAAATTTCATCCTCGAAATTTAAATCACATACCTAGCTCATAGAATACCGATATTGGGCACACATAACCTTTGTCCCATCATTTCTTACTTAACATCCATGGATCTTAACCTTACTAATGTAAGAAATATTCGGCCTTTAACTGGGCTATTGAACCATAGAATTTATAACTTAATGCATCCATTACCATATTCATTCCATATTTCTAAATAATCATACACCCTATATCTTGTCCATAGACATCATAATAAATCTTGAAGGTCATCTTAGGAACGTCTTCCTTACGTATCTTTAATTAGTAGTATCCTAATCTTAAATCATCCTTAGAAAACATCCTGACTCCTTAAAGTTGATTATATAGGTCATCAATCCTCGATAACGGATATTGGTTCCTTTTATCCACTCGATTCAGCCTCCATAACTTATGCATAGCCTCAGATTCCTATCTTCCTTCTTATGACCATTCATCGTAACTTATGCTTAGACAGCCAATTCATACTTAATATAACATCAACATCATATTTATTCATCAGGATCAGGTCAACTTCAAACTCTTGACCTATTACCTTCACTCTGCTACCCGTATAAACTGTATTCGCTATAAGCGAATCATCCATAAGAAATGATACTAAATGCCACAATTTGGGGGGTTCCTTTCATTACATTAGTCATCCTTACTTCATCTTAAATGATCATACTTAAGACTATTCCGAGCTAGAATCATTTTCTTATAATTACTTCTCATAATGATCAAAACTTAATAAATCACTTCATATATTCTTATAATCTGTGCAATTGTTAACTACTAAAATCACCGTTCATCAGTAAACAATTTATATTTTCTTATTATCTTTTCCTAGCCATACCCTTTAATACTAATAAGCCATTCAAATACCATATATGATAATAGCTATATGAAATCATATTCTTATAAATTTCCTTTATTTACCTTAACATGATTGCTTATTATTTCATAACTTCAATTTCAATTTCAAAGGTTACGCATTGTGCTTTCACTGTGCACTTCTACTAATCGACAATAATATCTTACTTTAGATCACTTAGCTCACCATAGATAATTAGTGTCATATCACTTCTCTTTACCTTTCTTACCTTCCTTCATTGACCCGTTCGCCTTATCGATTATATCTCATCTATTAATTCAATTTAACTTACAATGGGTCTAAATTAATAATCATTTTCCTGCTTAAAATTGATGCACCAACATCAACATAATTGAAAATCTTATCAATTTCATCATCAATGCTTATAAAATTCCATCGAATAACATCTAAGACATAATCTTGGATAATTCCATAACTTACTTCATAATCGTAATGGGATTCAATCCTAACACTTAAAAATATAGCATCATACTTCGATTTACATATAACACAATATCTATATCTATTCATATTAATCAATGCATAATGAATATTTCCTATTTCATTCCATCTGCAACCATATACCATAATACAAGGGTTTAATAGTCGACTTATTCCTTATTCTATCTCAAACTTATACATATCTAATAAAATCAATTCTTCAGGAATACTTGTAATGGTCAAAAATTCTCCGGTCCAAAATAAAAGCCCAATTAAAATAGATTAGCCCAGTATACTGATCAACCCAAGTTAATGGTCCAAATACATGTTACAAGCAGATAGCCCAGCAACTTCGTTGATCCAACCCAAGTAATGGGGATTGATTGCTCTTAATGAATGAGGTTTAAATCAATTGTAACGGAAGTTACATTAACTCTATAACCTGACATATCATTAACCATAGCATTTATTTTGTAACGGACATTGCATTGATTCCATAATAAGTGCCCATGGCACCTTTCCACATATAAATAGAGGCTTCATTTGAAGCCAAAACCCATCCCATCTCACTTGCTCTTTTCTTGCAAGTCATTTGAGGTTTCTCCTCTTCCTCTCTTGTCTTCATTCTTTCACTCTAGATTTAGAGTTCCTGTGTGATAGAGTTAATGTAATGGCGTAGAGGTGCATGTCTAGGAAAGGTTCTGGCTAGGAAAGATTTGGTATTTAACTGTGTCTATTGTGACCGACCTCTCTTTCCTAAAAACTTACCTGGTGTATTATTCGCAGTCTACTTACACTGTTCTATTATACAGGGTTTGCTCACTGATATTTAATATCCTAGTGTTCTCACTCTGTCCACTCTTTAGGTCAAGACAATCAAGACTTTGATAGCCTTCCGTCCTATATTTTTTCCGGCACACCTCCTTTAGTCTAACGACGCTTTACAATTACTACACTCTCGTATATTATTATCAATTTACTGACTTGAGCGTCAGAGTGTTTTCAGCCGGTACCCCACCGGTGTCAAGATCACCTGCGTTCTCTTTGTTTGATTTGTGTAGAACACAGGTTGCTAGGTTCCAAGGAAGTTGACCGACGAGGCCCACTCAAAGTCAACATACTATAGAATCACCCACTAAAGTTTGGCGCCATCTGTGGGAACCTAGTATCCAATCCAGCACAAGTCGCCTAGCATAATTTAATGGTCGAATTGCAAAATCAGTTTTCAAAACATAGATCGCCCAACGACCCAAAATAATTTCAAATTGAAAAGGTCATATTACTAATACAGTATTTTAATCTTTATATGAAGGGCATACATGTTCATGCCTAAAAAAAAATGATTACTCATATAATTTATTCATGCATGATTCTTAATCATAAATTATAACTTATTAATTTATATAGTTTTTTATCCTTAGCTAAACTTGCACTTTGAATAGTATGTTCTCATAGCTAGTTTGATCGAAATATCATATGAAATTTAAGTTTATTCTAAGTTATACACCATTTCGTAAATATTTATATACTATACAATTTTAAGACACATGCAAGTGAAATCACTTTATGTAGTATAATGACAAATATATCTTAAAAATCTCAGAATCATTTACGAAATGTGCCATTTTTTCTTTCAATTGATTTTACATTTGAAACACATAATGTCTAAAGTTAAAACATAGTCACAGTTCTAGTACTAAAAAATTATTCTGTGTACATTCCAAAAATTAGATCTAACATCTTGAACTCCCAAATCATGCATGCAATTGTTCAACTATATCTGATCTCAGCAATCTACTTTTCAAAGAGGTTTTGCAAATGGTCTACAGCTTCTATAATTAAGACTTCTAATGTTGTTACCTTTTTGGATTGTTTTTGTTAAGTCCAATTTTTATATTACAAATACTATAGTGAACTTAATTCTCTGATTATTCTATATCCACTTGATATGTTTAGGATTTTTCATTTTTATAAGAGATCATTGTACATAATTTTATTGAATGGTGGGTCTTCCTCCTTAGTTTTTAATAAATCATACTAAACAAAGTTGAGCATATCTTTTTCATATCTCAGAGTCACAATATGCCACAATAAATTATAAGTCAATGTCTGTGAACCCTGCTCTTTAATGGCATTTTACCTAAAAATTTATCAAGTTTCCTATAGATTTATCAACTCATTAAAACCTCACATTATCATTGTTGTTGCCATCAAACTTGATTGTCATTGTCATTAATTCTCAAAGATGCAATGTCAATTATTCGATGATAAATTCGTAAGACATGAATTCTATACTTGATTTTTATTTAGGTTCTTATAGCTGTTTGAAGAATTCTTTGAATGAATAAATTTATGGAAATTTAGTTTGTTCTACCATCAAATATACCTTTTATAAATTATGAATGATTTTGTTATTGAGAGCTATTGTTCAGCTATAGTACAATGAATTATTGGTCACACCAACATGGATCACTTTGTGTTGGCATTTCAGCGATATTACTCTGGTATGACTCTAAACTTTCTCTTGGTATTTAAAAATAATATTATGGAAGGAAGCTAGATCGAACATAACATAATCAAATAACAAAAGTTTAACTGTCAAATTTAAATACGTAGTCAAATGGAAGTATAATTAGTATAATTAATTATACACAATATTTTTGAATTTTAAAATCCTCAATAATATCTTCTGTATGAGAAATGAGAAGATATACTAGTGCACTAATTTGCTACAAATTTCTACATCATAAAAACAATTATCTAGAAATTTATAAGACAATAAGGTTGCATACAAATGAGGTTAATCAATCGATTTCTCCACTAGCACAGTTGTGCTAAGACAACTATATTTAATAGAATTCTCTCATTTGAAATTCGACTCCACGAGACTCCACTAGGGACAAGTGGATCAACTACTGAGTTTCAGTGAGTTCCACCTCGACGATTAGTAAATCTAGTGTTAGGCATGAAGCCACTAGACTCGATAAGATCTAGTTAGAAATACAATAGACAACCATATGCTTTCAGATGACTTATATTCAATAATGCAACATTACAAACATTTTAGAAGTTATGTTCGATGATACGACAAGAAAAAGGTATCAATACTAAACTTTAATATCCTTATCATAGTGTCTATTTTCAGGAAAGGATTGCTTCATGACTCAAAGTTTCCCTAAAACTATGGAGGGTGCACTTACCAAAGAATAGGCATGCATTAAATAGAAGATGTTATAAATCATCAACATAAAGAGTCGAGCACGGATAAGGAAAACGATTGGAATTGACCAGATTACCAAATGAACTCAAGCAGTTATTACAAAACAAAGTCATCTTCTTAGTTAATATTACCCAATTACAACTAACTCAGAGGAAAAAATATGTGCGACTCAACTTGCAGGCATTGATGTTCGGTCTAATCACAGTTGACAAGCTAAAAAAAAAAAAAAAGGAAAAGCAAACGGATCATGAGACAAAACAACTATCGATTTTTGCGTACAAGCTGGGGACATTCGGTAAGATTTCTAATTTAAAATTCTTATATTTCTATCAGTTACTCACTTGAGCATGGAGGATCGTTGGCAAAGCCAAAGACCAATCCTAATAATTTGTGACGCAGGAATCATACAAAATTAAGATAGCTCAACAAACACTCCCTCGACAATACAAAGAATTCTTAGTACAATCATTCGACTTCAACAATATTGTTCGACTCTACAAATGGTTCTTTTAAACAATTCAATATAATTACATACCCATGGTTCTCAAGGGGCACACCTCAATCATGTGGTCACATATAAGTGGTTCAAGGGGGACAAGGCAACACCCAACCTCTGCCACTTCTATTTAAATCTAAGTGGTTCAAGGAGGACAAGGCAACACCCAACCTCCGCCACTTCAATCAAATTAAAGTAACTTAAATATTTCAACCTACAAAATTCAAATTAACATGATGCATTCTCTGAAGCCGTTCCCCGCAAACGCACTTTCAAAAGTTGTTCCCCGCGAAAGCACTTTCAAAAACTGTTCTTTGCGAATGCACTTCAAAAGTCGTTCCCCGTGAATGCACTTTCAAAAGTCGTTCCCCGCGAACGCACTTTCAAAAGCCGTTCCCCGCGAATGCACTTCAAAACCTGTTCCCCGTGAACTCACCTTCAAAAGCCGTTCCCTGCGAACGCACCTTCAAAAGTCATTCCCTGTCATTCCCCGCGAATGCACCTTCAAAAGCCGTTCTCCACGAACGCATTTTCAAAGCTGTTCCCTGCGAACATACTTTTGAAAGCCATTCCCCGCGAGCGCACTTTCAAAAGTCATTCCCCGTGAACGCACTTTCAAAAGCCATTTTACTCGAACGCATTTTTAAAAATCATTTTCAATTCAAACGCATTTTCAAAAGTCATTTTCAAAAGTCGTTGACAGTAAACACACTTTCGAAAGTTGTTCGCACTCAATAAGCTATCTATATTAACAAAAAAGTCGAACACATTCAAATTATAGTGTTCGAACAGTGAACATATTTCTAGCCAACTAAGCACATTAAAAAGTGCTTTACAAAATATATGTATATATATATTGTTCGATTACTTCTCAGATTACAAGTATTTTAATTCAACAGTTCGAATATGTCGACCAAAGCAGTGGGGGACAAACTGTAGTGGTAAAAAATTCTTCGGTCCAAAATAAAAGCCCAATTAAAATAGATTAACCCAGTATACTGATCGACCCAAGTTAATGGCCAAATACATGTTATAAGCAGATAGCCCAACAACTTCAGTTGATCTAACCCAAGTAATGGGGATTGATTGCTCTTAATGAATGAGGTTTAAATCAATTGTAACGGAAGTTACATTAACTCTATAACCGACATATCATTAACCATAGCATTTATTTTGTAACAGACACTGCATTGATTTCATAATAAGTGCCCATGGCACCTTTCCACATATAAATAGAGGCTTCATTTGAAGCCAAAACCCATCCCACCTCACTTGCTCATTTTTTGCAAGTCATTTGAGGTTTCTCCTCTTCCTCTCTTGTCTTCATTCTTTCACTCTAGATTTAGAGTTCCTATGTGATAGAGTTAGTGTAATGGCGTGGAGGTGCATGTCTAGGAAAGATTCTGGCTAGGAAAGATTTGGTATTTAACTATGTCCATTGTGACCGACCTCTCTTTCTTGGGAACTTATCTGGTGTATTATTCACAGTCTACTTACACTGTTCTATTATATAGGGGTTTGCTCACTGATATTTAATATCCTAGTGTTCTCACTCTGTCCACTCTTTAGGTCAAGACGATCAAGACTTTGAAAGCCTTCCATCCTATATTTTTTTCCGGCACATCCCTTTTAAGTCTAACGATGCTTTACAATTACTGCACTCTTGTATATTATTATCAGTTTACTGACTTAAGCGTCGAAGTGTCTTCGGCCGGCACCCTTACGGGTGTCAAGATCACCCGCGTTCTCTTTGTTTGATTTGTGCAGGATACTGGTTGCTAGGTTCCAAGGAAGTTGACCAACGAGGCCCGCTCAAAGTCAACATACTGTAGAATCACCCACTACAATACTTATCCCATTCATCAACATACTCCTCTTCAGGTGTAGGTGCATTTGCGGCCATCCTCCTTGTTCTCGGGCGATCATGACAATGCATACTTTTATGAAATTTACAAATGAATGAGTGGTCATGAAATGCATAAAAACAACTTTAAAACTTTTCAAAAATCTTTCTTAAAAGTTTACAAAACCATCGCTCTGATACCATTCTGACAAAACCCAATCCGAATCTTACCATACTCACATCTGAAAGGTCCTGCCTGGCACCCCAACAGATTCCTCCTAACCCTACTTAATGGGCTAAGAGAAATTCGCAGGAGCGAACTCTTAA
This sequence comes from Nephelium lappaceum, assembly GCA_021234005.1. Taxonomy (NCBI): domain Eukaryota; kingdom Viridiplantae; phylum Streptophyta; class Magnoliopsida; order Sapindales; family Sapindaceae; genus Nephelium; species Nephelium lappaceum. Next base: position 17,464,714 of record CM038009.1, read on the forward strand.
AACATTTTCTTACTTCATAAAACTGGAATGGGTTGGAATTTTTTTTTCAAATAGAAAATTCGACAACATAACAGCTGCGTTTTTAACTTAACCAAAATAGCCTGCAAAGGAAAATACACTTCCATATACTTTTATTTTCCAACTCAACTTCTTTTGGCCACAAACATATAATTCAACATCACAAATCAAAATTTTCGTTTCATCGAAAGTAAAAACATAAAATCAAAATCAGTTCAATTGCAACTCATGGAATGATTTAAAAACTAGGAACTTCATATCATAAATAAATCTAGACCACTTATATTTAACTTAAAAATATATATATATATATATAAATACATGTAATTTCTTTTGGACATAATATATGCAATATATTTGTACAAAGACAATGTTGTGTCCTTGCCCACCTACTCTTTTGGAGGGGTCTTTTCATCTCAGTCACCCATGTCATACCTGAGGAGGTTTTTAACATAAAAACAGAAAATGATGAGCTATGGGAGCTCAGTGAGTGCTTAATTTCTTTTCAATTAAAATACTATATTTCTTAAAATACATCCTTAAAACATTTGAAAATAATTTTTACTTCTTAAAATTTTTCAATCTTAAATTTCATTTTAGAGCATAATGTGAAATAGGAAATCCATAAAACTCATAGCTCCTTAAAACTTCATAGAAAACTTATAGATTAATAAGCTTATAAATTGACTTCCTATTTTCTTAAATAAAGTACATAATTACATAAAACCTTACTTAAACTTATAAAACATGAAATTCATAAGGGCTTAAAATATACGTAAGGTGTATAAGTTGAAAAGTAATTTAAACTTACATAGGCATAAAGCTTCATAAAGACATTATAAATGTATAAAACATATAAACAACTTCTTATTTCTTAACTTTCTCAAAATTTAAATATTCAATTTCGAAGCATACAATAAAAACTTTAAACTCACATATATATAGAATTCCACATAACCTACAACCTAAAAAAAAAAACATAAATTTCTGTTTAAATTACAACGCATGTATATAAAAACTATAAATTCATAAGCGCTTAAAATTCATTTTTAAATTAATATATACATAAAACCATATGTCAAAACTCATAAAATTCATGGATTCATAAAACTTTATACAAAATATATTCATTTCAATGCATAATACACGTAGAGAATTTATAAAACTTATAAATTGCATAACTTCACATAAAACTTATAAATAGAAAAGCATATAGAATGCTAAGCACTTAGAGATCACTTATATTAAAACCTATAAATGCTTTTATTTGTTTTTAATATTTCAAACACTTACTTTGCTTTCGAAAAGCACAATTCGTATCCTATAATACTTACAACCATGCGATAGCTATGATATGCTAACCGACATGGAGTCACATGCCGCTTTTAACATACACCAATCGTGACATTTACTTACTTACAAAGACATCTCGTAGTTATGTACAGAATGTTACATCACTGACCATAACATGAGATAATATCCCACATAAGTAGAGATGACACGACAGATTTAAATCCCCTTTGAGTTAGTGACGCATCCCCCCTGGACTTGCCATACTATTATGGGATATACCGATCGGGTCTTATACTTACTTATAATGGTGGGTATACTTATGGCATTTGAAAACTTATTTTTCTTTACTTGGTGCGAAAGCACAAAATTTCTCATATGAGTGCGATAAGCACAAAAATTTGAATTCAAGGTGCGTTAGGCACCAAAATCTATATCTTTAAGGGCAAAAGCACAAATTGTCCTTACTAAGGGCAAAAGCCTAAAATGGCTTATCTTAATCATGCATAAACATTTAAATAGATCGTTTGTTTTCGCCTTCAACCTTTGAATTTACAAACCTCACTTTTGAATACATACTTATATATTATAGCCTCATTGGCTAAAAAAACTTCAAAACCAAAACTTTAATTTCATTTCCAAATAAAAATCATACTTAGAAATTCATAAATATTTAACTCTTCCATACAAAACATAATAGAAATTAAAATACTCATTTCACATTTAAAAATGGTAAACGTACATTATAAAATATTTAAAACAATCATAAAACTATATACGAAATCATTTAAACATTCACAATAGAAATCTTCCTTAAAACTGTCATATCTTATTCCCTTTATAGAACAACAAAACTAATTTCAATTGCCTATAAAGCTTAAACCTTAAACTTCATTTAAAAGTAGAATTCATATTTATTAAATCATAAAAGCAACACCTTTTCATATGATTTAGGATACCAATAACAATACTCATATCCATTTCTAAAATGGCCAACAAACTTATAAAACATTGAAATATTGAAACAACCATAACCTTTGAAAAATAATTTTAGCACTCACCTTTGAAATCAACTCCCCCTAGTAGCTTTAACGATCCTCCCCGGCTCCGCTAGCCTCACCTTCACGTACACATGATAAGCACACTTAGAATGTGTTAAATAGACAATACAAAGATACACTCAAATGCACCTAACTATACAAACTCTATAAAATTCTCTCTACACTAATAGCTTCTCCTTTCAATTTCTCTTTGATCCATGCTCCAAATTCCCAATTTCTTTGCATGAATCCTTCTTATATGCCCCAAAGAGCGTTCCCATATGCTTCCCATCATAAATTGAAGCTTGGAACTCAAAATGGTCGTTTTAGATCCCTCAAACCCGAATTGAACGCACAGCCTAAACCATGCATGCTTTTGCTCCAATTCTTTCTCCCACACTCTTCTTATCGTCCAATGTGGTCACCTGTAAAGGTTTGTCGAATTCCGATATCGTTTGATAGGTGTTTTGAGCAAAAAACACCACTTTATGATCACTTTTTAAGGAGCTTTTTCACCCATTTCATTCTAAAACGTAACTCTTCCTTTCCTAGTGTTATACATACTCAAACCTATCCATACAATTCATTTTAGCACATAAAAGAAGTGATATTCAAAGACAATTCATAATGCCCTTCATAGGTGTCCTACAATACCTTACAATGAAAGTTGTTCTAATTCCATTTCAAACATTTTCATAAGTTTGTTTGTCACCTAAACTACATAAAATCATACCTAAAACATCTCAATTCCATTGGATTCTCATACCTCTCCCTAAAGCCTTACATGTCTCAACACTTACTAAATCCATTTTCTTCATATTTTTGATGTTGGTTCTTTTAGACATATTATCAAACATCTTGCCTACAATTCATTCTATTAATTTCCAATCCAAAACCAACTCAAAACCTCTTCCAAGCCAACCCTAACTCATCAATTTTTGTAGGTTTCCATGCCATCTACACCTACTTTCAAGTCTCAAATGAATCCTCTCTTAACATAGATAAAAACCTCTCATCAAAACCTACTCAAATATCCTCAAAATAACCAACCCAAACATCACCACAACAAGCTAAAAAATGAGTAAACTAACCTTATTTAGCTTGGGTCTTGCTCCAAGTTTGATTCCTAGCTTAGGGAAGCTTGATTGGTTGATTTGAACCTTGAAAATTGATTGAAGAAACTTTGATCACCCTTTCTCTCTTTTAGCCAAATGCACACACACACACCTCTCTCACCTCTCACTTTTCTTTGTGTTTGATGGTGTCTCACAGGTTTGGTTTTAAGAGTGGCAAGAATGGTCTCCAATTTCCACTAACTTTTGTTTATATATTTATAACAATTCAATTAATGACAATCTCATCCCCTAAATAATTGATTTTGGCCACTAACTATTAACTATTCTATCTTGACCCATAATTTGTAAACTTGTTTCATCTTGATCCATAATTCACTTTCTCTTATTCCACTTTGACCTCAAGTAGGAAAACTTATTTCATTTAAGTCCCTTGTCATACTTACTATTCACTTAATATCATTTATAATTCATTCCGAAATAAATTCCAAATTAATTCTATGATCACCCATTCATTAAATTGACTTTACAATACTCTAATTAGATCTCTTAGGATTTAATCCATGGCTTCGAAAAATATTTAAACAGAGTTTAGGTCAACCGTATTCACAATCATATACATAAGGCCGTTTTCGTCAGGTAACTTTCGAAACCTTCAGAAACTAGCCAAACGAACTCATTTTTAATTCGTTTCAGTTTTATTGGGTCCTGCTAATCATTTTAAATATTTTCGATTTTCCAGGGTCCGTCTCAAAATTTTTTTATTCACCGAGTACTATTCACCCGAAAATATTACTATTCATCCGTAAATAAGGTCGAGGGCTGATCTACACATCTACAAACTCACAAGTAGCAAATGTTTTCACAAAGGCTCTTCTTAGGGCGTCATTTGAAGAGTTGAGTTTCAAGCTGGGAATGATCAACATTTACAGCCCAGCTTGACGGGGGGTTTAGATTTTCTATTAGTAATGGTAGGTTGATTAAGTTTCCTATTTTAGGAGATTTGGTCAACTTATCTAATTACATTTTCTTTGCAGATTTTATGTTAGTGCCTAATTTGAAATGATTGTATCTAGTTTTCATTTTATTTTATTTTTTCTTTCATAGCTATCTCTAGGTCAACTACCGTGTATATATATTATAGGTTATGGTTGTACGGTTCCTTTAAGTTTTTGAATGAAATATACATAAACTTCTCAAAACTCTTTCTTTCTTCATCTTTTAAAATCCAAAATTCTCACTTTTATTTACTTAGACATAAAACATAGCTTAATTTGTAAAAAGGAACTTAAAACTAAAACTTAAATTTCATTCCTCATCAAACTCATACTTATAAAATCATAAATGGCAACTTACATACAAAATGTCATATAGTTAAAAATATTCATTTTGAATACTAAGATAACAATACTTTTACAAAATGCTTAAACTCTTAAAATAAACATAAACTTACATATAAATTACCTTAACAATCACATAGGAAATTTTCTTAAAATTTTCAATTCTTTAAAGAGCTTTATAAATCCATCACAAACCTTTCAAAACAATATGTAGCACTTATAATAAAATATATTCTTATAATTTCCAAATCCAATTGCAAACGCTAAAAAACCAAGTGTAGCACTCATAATAAAAATTCTTATTATAACCTTCAAATCTCATTTCAAATGCTTCAAAATAAAGCATAACACTCACTTAATTCAAGCTTGGTGTTAAGAGCTTCAAATGCCCTTCGCTCAATCCGCTTATTTTTCGTTCACCTACACATCACATATTTGCTTAGAATATGCTAATTTTAACCTCAATAAACTTATCACACAACTTATAACTCAATTAATTCATTGGAGCACTTATAACTCAATTAATTCATTGGAGCACTATTTTATCAACTTACTTCCCTACTCAATTTCAACTTAATCGAAGCTTTAAAATTCCATTTTCTTCACATGAATCCTACTTGTTCTTCCCTAGGAACACTCCCATACACTCGAAACCATTGTTCGAGGGTCGAAACGAAAAACCATAAAATCACACCCCCTTTGGCCAAATGTGACACAATCACTCACTTCTTAGTTTTCTTTCCTCAATTCTTGCTTCATTCATCTCCCTAGCTCACATTTAGGTCACCCGTAAAACAGTTCTAAAAAATTCCAACCAACAGGTGATGAAACCTAAGAAAAACCTCATTTTTTCACTACTTTTTCCATGCAACTTTCACATTTTTCATTCTAAATCTTAATTATACTTTCCTTAACACCATACATGCTTAAGCATATTCATTTAATGTATTAAAACACATACATGGGGTGGTATTACATCATAATCATCAATGCTCTTCATATGGGCTATACTAGGCAAGTTGTCTAAATGAATTTCTAACATTTTCATTAGCTTATCCTAGGTTTCCGTATCATAAGTCCAACATGGAATCATGCTTAATACCATCAATTGCATTGGTTTCATACTTCCCTAATTATGGTCTTTCATAGCCTAACACGTAACCAATCCATTTCATTCAAATTTTTACATTTTATTTCACTTAGGCATTTTGTCAAATACCTTATCTACATCATATTTTAATTACAACCATCTCTTATCAAACTTGGGTTCTCTCCCATACAAACCCTAGCTCATCAAAACTTAGTGATTTTCATGTGGTTTATACTTAGTTTATAGCTCTTAAAATTTACTCCATAACACACATAAAATCCCACATCAAAACCCAACCAAATCACCACACAACCATCATCACAATCATCATTGAAACAACTTCAAAAATCATAAAAATAACCTTTATTTTGGCTTGATTTTGCTCCAAACTTGTTTTCCTAACTTAGATTAGCTTGAATACTTGGTTGGAACTTGAAAATTGAGTGAAATCTACTTGTTTCCCTTTGATTCTTCATGGTCGAATGCACATCACGCCCCTCTCTTGTCTCTCACATTTTTGTGCTTCAACAAAATGGCTTAGTGTTGAAACAATGCACTTTATATACTACTAACATTTCATAAATGACCACCATGTCCTTAATAAATTGGTTTTTTCATCCCTAAACTCTTACTTATTCTATCTTGACCTCAATTATGATATATTTGCTTCTAAGGGTTGTTTTTACTTAGTTGGAAAGGATTTGATGTAAAATCAAGTCCAAAAAGTATTGGGTTTGGATCGTGTAAGAAAAATTGCATAATTGTAGATTGTAAGACATAAAAGATGGGCTGAATTGTGACAGCTCTTGTTGATTCATTTGTTTGATTTATGTGAGCTAAGACCTATCAAATCGAAGATACGGATGTCTAGTTTCCATATAAGCTAACAGTTTATGAATCGGAGGTCTATAGAGAAAGTTATGACCATTTTAGTGACCAAAGGTCAGTGCTGGCGCTGACCTGCGCCTGCTTGCGCGCCTCCGCACTACCCAGCACGTGTGCCAGCGAGCCGGATGCCACTAGCGCGCCTACTTGCGTGCTTGCCACTCTCCAGGCGCCCAAGGGAGCACCACACACTACCCCAAGCATGCTCCCTTGTGCGCTTACTCCTCACCGAGTGATCGGGTGAGCGAAAAACCTGAAAAAATTGAGATTTTGCAACCTTCTAACCCAATTTTCATGCCCTAACTCTCAAGCCTATAAATACATCAATATTCACCATTTAAGAAAGTTTTGAGGAGCTAAGAATGGAGCTCTTAAAGCATCTCTTAATGCTAATACTAGGGAAACCATAAATGAAATTGAGGGCTTACACCTAGTGAATATCAAAAAGTTTAAAAGATATTTTAGAATCCTAAAAGATGCTTTCGAAAAAGAAATCCGGATTTTAAATCAGATTTAAATCAAAAAGTGTTTTAAAGTTAACTTTAAGATTAAGGGGATCCAAATTAGGGTATGGAATGACTTTTAGGAATTTTGGAGACTATAGGGAGGATGAGAGAAATTCGAATATAGGCCTTGGAAAATTTAAGGGAAGTTTCAAAGAGATCTCAGGAGTAACCCGTTAGGAATGTTTTTGAAAAGCTCGTATTAAACGAAAATATGAAAAGATGCGCGCGACTGACACGTGTCAAGGAGACTTAGTGCATGAACGACAAGTGTTAAAGAGATTAAATGCATGAATGCCACGTGTCAAAGAGGATGCATGCATGGTGACATTTGTCAAGCTTTTATGGATGGCACAATGGTAAATTTAACGAAGTCCAATGGAAAATTCAATTTCAATGCAATATATATAAGCCATTTCAAGAGAGATCAAAGCAAATGCAATTGAAGTAAAAAAAGAGGAAATCATTGCCGTACATGAGAGAAACCAAATAAAATGGGATTGTGCCGTCCATTTAGATAAAAGAACATGAAATGAGAAGCAATTCAACCGAGACTCAAACCTGAGACATAAAACAAGAATCAAACCGAGATACAAACAAAAGAAGCAAACCAAGTTTGAGACAGAAAGTGAAGCCAAGAGGAGGAGAACCAAAAAGAAGAAATTAGGTGGTCATGGCAACTAGCTATTCAAGGGGTTTCAAGTGATTTCCAAGGTAAGTTTACTAACTCAAAATTGAAAATAGAAACTTGATTTTGGAGATTTAGGGTGTTAATTGACAGGACCCAATCCGAATCTTACTATACTTACGTCCAGAGGGCCTTGCCTGACACCCCAACCAATCCCTCCTAAACCCTACTAAATGGGCTAACAGAAATCAGTGGAGCGAACCCTTAAAATCTTTTCTTACTTATAAAACCAGAACGGGTTGGATTTTTTTTCTTTTTTTTTTTCAAATGGAAAATTCAACAGCATAACGGCTGCATTTTCAATATTTCCAAAATACCTGCAAGGTAAAATACACTTCCAAATGGATTCATTTTCCAGCCTAACTTCTTCCACAACATACTTATAATTGCATAAATCATAATTTTCATTTTCTTAACAGTAAAAACATGAGATTATAAACCAAACATTTGCTATTTCATATAATGGGTTGAAAACTAAAAATTTCATATCTTAATTGAATCTAGACCACTCATGTACAACTTAAAATATATATATACACATGATTCCCTTCAAGTACAAAATATGCAATGTATTTATATAGAAGCATTGTCCCGTCATTGCCTACTTACTCTTCTGGAAGAGCCCTTCCATCTTGGTCACCCACATCCATACCTAAGGAGGTTTTTAACATGAAATAGAAAACAGTGAGCTTTGGGAGCTCAGTGAGTGCTTAATTTCTTTTTTAACTTAAAATATTTTATTTCTTAAAAATACCTCCTTAAAAATCTTTTCAAAATGCGTTTATATCTCTTAAATTTTCTCATAAATGTCAAAACTTATTTCATTGTAAAGTGTAAGTGTTAAATCCATAAAATACATACGTACATAAAATCTCATACATAACTTATAAAACTATAAAATCCGCAAAAGCATCAAAATGTATATAAAACTTATATAAGGACTAAAAAAATCTCATATAACATAAAATTCTTAAGCATAAATTTTTATTTAAATCTCAAAGCATATATATATGAAAATTATAATCGTGTAAGTACCTGAAAATTCATATGGGACTTATAAATCACATATCAACTTAAACTCATTTGTACATAAAACTTCATATATACATAAAACTTAATTTAACTTAAAACTTATGAAGTCCAAATCTTATTTAAGATATAAGTCATACATATGAAAATTACAACTCGTACATGCATAAAATTCATATAAAGCTTATAAAATTGCATATCATTTGAACTTACACATACATAAAGATTCATATAGAACTTGTAGTTTATAGACGTATAAAGTTTAAATCAATTTCAATGCATCAGCTTAAAATGAGAAATCCATAAAACTTAATTATATTCATAAAACTTCCTAGAAAACTAATAAATTATAAAACGTATAAAATAAATTCTCATTTCTTAAACCCTTTTTAAAACTTAAATCTTATTTAGTTGTAAAAACATACTTTAAGCATATAAAATACTTTTCTTTGCATTTAACACTTCAAATACTTAATTTTTGAAAAGCACCATTCGTACCCCTTAATGCTTACAACCACGTGGAAGCTGTAATAATGCTAACCGACATGGAGTCACGTGGCGCTTTTAACAGACATCAATCGTGACATTTACTTATTTACAAAGACATCTCGTAGTTATGTGCGGAATGTTACATCGCTAATCATAACACGAGATAATATCCCACAAAATTAGAGGCGACACGACAGACTTAAATTCCCCATGAGTTAGCGACACATCCCCCCTGGACTTGCCATACTAATGTGGGATATACCGGTCGGGTCTAAACTTATAAAAGTAGGTATACTTATGGCCTTTGAAAATTCATTTTATTTTCTTACTTAGTGCAAAAGCACAAAAATCACTTATTGGATTGCAATAAGCATAAAATCTTAATTCGAAGTGCTTTAAGCACCAAACTCATATTTAGAAATGCATAAAGTTTCAAATTCCTTTTTCTTAGTGCATAAAGCACAAAATATCCTTTTTGTACTTAATCATACTTAAAACCTCATATATATGCATAAAGCTTTGTATGGAACTTAGATTTTTAATAAACATAAAAATGATTTAATAAAACTTCATACAAATCTTGTATATCAATGCAAAATGTACATAAAGAATCCCTAAAAATTTCATATTTACATCAATGTAAGCCCTCAATGCTTATTTATGATTTCCATAGTAACCAATCCTAAGTGATATTTTAAGACCCTCAGAGACTAACGAAAGTGTTATAAAAGTGTAGAGATTGATTAAGCCTCACTTGTAGATTAAGTTAATATAAGGGTAAAGTGGTCATTGTCATTGGAATTGTAAAAGCTAGTACTGACCTATGGACTAGATTGAAATAAGTGTACAAGTTAGGGGTCAAGATGGGATAAGCAAGAGTTTAAGGATGATAAAGCAATCAATTAAGGGCCAAGATGAAATAAGCAATAGTTACGGACCAAGGAGCAATTATTTAAGTGGCAAGATGGTTATTTTAGAATTGTCATAAGTATAAATGCAACACTTGATCAATTTTTGAAGGAAACTCATGCCATTCACAAACACAATGAAACAAGAGAAAAGAAAAGAGAGAAGTGTGGGTGTGTGTTCGGCCAAAACAAGGGGGGAAGTGATCAAGTGTGTTCAACCAATTTTTGACACCCAAATCAAGCAATCAAGCTTCCTTAAGCTAGGAAACCAAACTTGAAGCAAGAATCAAAGCTAATAAGGTTAGTTTCTCATCTTTTGAAGTTGTTTTTGGGTAGTAAAGATTGATGTTTGTGTTGGTTATTTTGATGAGGTTTGAGTGGGTTTTGATGGGAGGTTTTTATTTAAGTTAAGAGATGATTCATTGGAGACTTGAAAGCTTGTGTAGATGGCATGGAAACCTACTAAGATTGATGAGCTAGGGTTGGCATGAGATAGATTTTAAGTTGGTTTTGGATTAGAAACTAATAGAATGAGATGTAGACTAGGTGCTTGACAAAATGTCTAAAAGAACCAACATGAAAATCTTGAAAGAAATGAACTTAGGCTATGTTAGTGCTTGTAAGGCTATATGGAGAAGTGTAGGAATCCAATGAAATGGAGGTGTTTTAAGCATGATTTTAGGTTGGTTAAGTGACAAACAAACCTATGGAAATGTTGAAATTGAATTGGAATAACTTCCATTGTAATGCATTGTAAGACACCTATGAAGGGCATTATGAGTTGTCATCGAATATCACTTCTTTTATGTGTTGAACTGAATTGTATGAGTAGGTTTGACTGTGTATAGCACTAAGGAAAAGAAAAGTTAAGTTTAGAATGAAACATGTGAAAATGCCCCCTAAAAACAAAAGAAAATGTGAGGTTTTTCTTAGGTTTCGATATCCGAACGATGGAATTTTTCAGAGCCGCTTTACAGGATGATCAAAATGCGAGTCGAGAAAGCATGTGGAGCAAGAAAGAAGTGAAGCATAGCTCTAGGTAGGGCTGTGCATACCATTCGGCCTAAGGGGGTTCAAAAATTACCACTTTTCGGTTCGAGCTTCGAATGATGATTTCGAGTGTATAGGCATTTTCCTAGATGAAAATAAATAGGATCCATGGAAAAAAATCAGAATTAGAAAGCTTCGGTTGAGTAAAAACCATGTAGAGAAGCTTTTAGGCAGAATAGGGTTCAATGAAGTTAATTGGATTAAAAGTTGTGTAATAATTTTTGGAAAGTTCAATTTAGTGTATTCTAAGAGAAATTATGATGTGTATGTGAAGGAGAGCCTAATGGAGCCGGAAAAGACCGTTGAAGTCATTAAGGGAAGATTGGAAGCAAAAGTGAGTGCTAAAATGATTTTCAAAAATTTGTGTTAGCTTTGAAGAGCTTAAATGTTTTATGATGTGTTTAACATGTGGAAATTCAAAATAAGTGTTGTTATGAATCTTGTGTTTGCATGAGAAAGTTTGGTTTTTATGATTTTGATGAATATGGATGGTATTTTAATATGAAATTTCAAGTTTAAGCTTGTGATAATTGAACCATGTTTTATGGCTTTTCAAAAGAAGGTGAATTTCATAAACATAAAGTATTTGCTATAAAAAAAATAACATATGTTTAAGTTTTCAAAGGCCAATTGTCTACCTACCCTTATAAGTTATATAGACTCGGTCGATACGTCCCACACGTGTATGGCAAAGTATGGGAGGGATCGCGTCACTAACTTTGGGGGGATCGTGTCCGTTGTGTCGCCTTTACATGTGTGGGATGTTGTCCTAAGTAACCCTTTGCGATGTAAAATTTCGCATGGAGTTGTAGGATGTCTTTGTAAGTGTCATGGATGGTGTTCGTAGCTAAATCACCATGTGACTCCAAGTTGATTTGTGATGTCTCGCTATCTCATGGTTGTAAGTTTTATGGGGTAACATTGGTGCATTTCTAAAGACAAAAGAAAGTTTGAAAATTTACTATGGTTATGCAATCTCAATTTCATGTTGAAAGGAATCATTATTATCGTTTTTACTTTTGTGTAATGTTTGATGTTTCCTAAATTTTATTGTAAGTATTAATTATCTCCTATATTGGTTTCTATGTTGGCGATTGTATGATTTCATGATGTTAAATATGGAAATTTTATGAAATTTTTAGTTGATCGATCAAGTAATTAAATTTTATTTTTAAGGTTTTAAGGAGGTATTTTACAAATAAATATGATATTGATTTATAACTTATCAACACTCACTGAGCTTCATTAAGCTCACTCTTTTCTGTTTTATTTCAAAAACCTCCTCAGGTGCTAGCGCGGGTGACCGAAGCACGACATCCCCTCTGTTGAATTAGGTGGGTGCGAATCCGACAATTGCTTCTGTTGCATTATCATTGTGCATGTCATTGAAAGTTGAAAAGCTATTCATTTTGTTGTACTTTATCTTATAATTTAGTGGCTTTTGAAACAAACTTTGTATTTATATATCTTTTGATGTGCATAAAGTTCTATGAATTTCATTAAGGTTATGAAAAGTGTAAGATTTCTATGTAAATTCTTTTAAGGTTTTGATGATATTTTGTAATCTATGACTTATGGTTTCATGTGATTTTTTTCATATGAGATGGAAATAAAATCTTGAAATATACTTGTGGAAGAAGTTGTATTGGATAAATGAGACCTTTTGGAAGTGTATTTTGTTTTACAGGTATTTTGGAAATATCAATATTATAACCATTATGTCGTCGGATTTTCGTTTGAAAAAAAAAAAAAAAAAAAAAAAACAGCTCAATCTTGTTTATAAGAAAGGAAAGATTTTATTTTACGGGATATCTTTGACCTAGTCTATGAGGTTAGAAGGATTCCGTTAGGGTACCAGGTAGGGCTCTCCAGATGTCAATATGATATGATCTGGATAGGGTCCTGTCAATCAACCTCATATAAGTCATACAAATTGTAAAACCTATAAATTAATAAACACTTAAAAATTTTTTCATAACAAGTTCATACTTATGAAATTATAAACACCCATTCTTCATACAAAATACCATATAATCAAAACTGCTTCTTCAAACACCAAAATGGTAAATATATTTACAAAATACTTAAACACTTAAAGTAAGCATATCCTTATATATATAAAAATTCTTTAACATCCTCCATGAGAATTTTCTTATATATTTTCAAAACAATTGAAATTATTTCAAACTAAAGTATAGCACTTATAATAAAATATATCCTTAAAATTTTCAAATCCAATTGCAAAGGCTTTAAAATCAAGTGTAGCACTCACCTCACTCAAACTTAGCATTAGTAGCTTCCATATCCTTCGCTCCTCTCGCTAGCTTGCCCTTCACCTACACATCACATATTTGCTTAAAATAGGCTGAACTTAACCATACAAAATTCATTACATTGCTTAGAACTCAATTAATTTATTTGAAAACTATTTTATCAACTTATTTCCCTATTCAGTCTCAACTTATTTGAAACTTTAAAATTCCATTTTCTTTGCATGAACCTTACTTATATACACCTAGGAACATCCCCATATGCCCGAAATAATTTTCTAGAGCCCGAAACTAAAAGTCAAAATTTTGGCACCCCCTTTGGCCGAGTACTGTTCACAGCCCATCCTAGGGCTGTTTTTCACTTCATTTTTGCTCCAGTCATCTTTCTAACTAGCACTTAGGTCACCCGTAAAACGGTTCTTAAAAATTCCAACTATAGGGTGGGGAAACCTACGAAAAAACCTCACTTTTTTCACCACTTTTTCAATGTAATTTTCACATTTTTTATTTTAAATCTTAATTCTACTTTCCTTAATGGCATACATACTTAAACATACTCATTTAATGCATGAAAACACATACATGAGATAGTATTATACAATACTCACCCATGCCCTTCACTTGAGACCATTAGTGACAAGTTGTCTAAATGAATTTCTAACAATTTTATTAACTTATCCTAGGTTTCCTTATCATAATTCCAACATGGAAGCATGCTTAATACCATCAAATGGCATTGGTTTCATACTTCGCTAATTATGGTCTTACATAGCCTAACACATAATCAATCAATTTCATTCAAGTTTTGCATTGTTCTTCACTTAGGCATTTCATCAAACACTTGGTGGGCAACATTTTTCATTTAAACAACTACCATTCAATTTTATGGTTTTTCCCACCGAAACCCTAACCCATCAAACTTAATCATTTCCATATGATTTGTGCTTACTTTCAGTGTCATAAAACTCAACTACAATCATACATAAAAACCTCATAAAAAATCCAACCAATTCATCATCACAAACATCATTAAACCAAGCTCAAAAATCATGAAACTTACTTTGATTTTGCTTGATCTTGCTTCCAAACTTGTTTTTCTTGCTTAGGATGGCTTGGATTATTGATTTAAACTTGAAACTTGCATGAAAATCACTTGGTTACCCTCTTGGATTGCATGGTCGAGCACCACCCTTCTCTCTCTCTTGCTCTCTGTTTTTGGCTTTGGTTTGGTGTGTTTTTGTGTGTGTTTATGTGTTTGGCGAGAAATGAAGAAAACAGATTGACTAGTCAATATATATATACTAATCTTTCTCATAAATGACCATTATATCTCTTAATTAATTTGATTTTGGCCCTTCACTCTTGCTTATTCTATCTTGGCCCATGTCATGTAAACTTAATTCAGATTGATCCATAAACTTCCATAATTATCCATTCAATTGTCTTTAATCAATTTTAATTAATCTCAATCCACAAATTTAGTCAAAAGATGACTATTAGGTGTTAATCCACCATTGGTCCATCAATAATCACATAGATCGTGCTTTTAGAATGGGTTTAATATAATAAAATCTCATTTATACCCATAACATTAAAAATTAATACAATTCATTTCGAAATAAATTCCAAATTAATTCTATGATCACCCATTCATCAAATTGACTTTACAATACTCTAATTAGATCTCTTAGGACTCAATCCATGGCTTCGAAAAAATTTAAATGAAGTTTTGGCCAACAGTATTCACAATTCTGTCCAATGGGGCGTTTTCATTGGGTAACTTTTGGAACCTTCAGAAGTTACCCAAACAGACTCATTTTTACTCTGTTTCAGTTTTCTTGGGTCTTACTAATCATCCTAAATATTTTCGATTTTTCGGGGTCTATCTCAAAATTTCACTATTCATCCGATACTATTCACCCAAAATATATTCCTATTCATCCGTAAATTCACTGTTAATCATAAAATGAAAGTTTGGGGTCCTACAGGATTTATATAAAAAAGTGTTTTAAAGTTAACTTTAAAATTATGGGGATCCAAATTAAGGTATGGAATGACTTTTAGAAATTTCAGAGACTATAGGGAGGACGAGAGAAATTCGAATATAGGCCCTGAAAATTTAAGAGAAGTTTCGAAGAGATCTCGAAGTAACCGTAGTAACCCGTTAGGAATATTTTTGGAAAGCTCGTATTAAACAAAAATACGAAAAGATGAACGCGATTGACACGTGTCAAGGAGACTTAGTGCATGAATGACAAATGTCAAAGAGATTAAATGCATGAATGCCACGTGTCAAAGAGGATGCTTGCCTGGTGACATTTGTCAAGCTTTTACGGGTGGCACAATGGTAAATTTGAAGAAGTCCAATGGCAAATTCAATTTCAATGCAATATGTATAAGCCATTTCAAGAGAGATGAAAGCAAATGCAATTGAAGTAAAAAGAGAGAAAATCAATGCCGCACATGAGAGAAACCAAATAAAATGGGATTGTGCCGTCCATTTAGAGAAAAGAACATGAAATGAGAAGCAATTCAACCGAGACTCAAACTGAGACATAAAACAAGAATCAAACCGAGATACAAACAAAAGAAGCAAACCAAGTTTGAGAAAGAAAGTGAAGCCAAGAGGAGGAGAACCAAAAGGGAGAAAATAGGTGGTCATGGCAACTAGCTATTCAAGGGGTTTCAAGTGATTCCCAAGGTAAGTTTACTAACTCAAAATTTAAAATGAAATAGAAACTTGATTTTGGAGATTTAGGGTGCCAATTGTTGCAATGTTATTGATATAATTTCCATGTGATTTCCATATGATTTTCTATGTGAAAACTTGAAGAAAATGGATGAATTGTATTCATATGAGTCATGGCTAAAGTGATGGACAAAAGTTCAAAATGAGTTTGAATGATATGGATAAGTTTTATGCTTGTAAATACTTGGTAATAACTTGAAATGAAGTTAAAATGAAAAATGAAAAAGTTGTGTGTGATTTGTGAGGCATTTGGCCAAGGTGTCCTAGTATTGATAGCTACTGGTTTTGGTACATTTGAATAACTTATTGAGTTATTCAGATGCTAGAATAATCATAGAAATTGAAAGAATTAAATAAGGATTCATATGGATGTCATTCGGATGAAAACAAACATGTTACGTGCAAGTTGTCTTGGTTTTCATTTTCTGTGTTTTGGATGGTTTAACATGATTTTATATGTATTTGAAATGATTTATAAGTGTTTGGATGCTTAAATGGTTGAATAAAGTGATTCGCCAATAATTGAAATCGTTTCGGATAAAACAAAAACCATGCGAAATTTTGAATTATATGTGTTTAAATATTATGGGACAGCTTGTATGTATGTAAATATGGATGACAAGGCAACATGTGTGTTTATGTAATTCGGTTCCGAAATAGCCTAAATTAAGTGTACGAATGGTGTAGGTAAAGCGGAAACGAAGGAGTTGAAATCATAGGTTCCGCGAGTGAGGAAAAAAGTGAGTGTAAAACTTTTTTTTATGAATATTGAATAATGTTTTCTTACCATGATTTAAATATGTTTATGATTATTGAAATGTTAATGTTTAATGAGTTTTGGAAAGATTTGAATCCATTTTCATGATGCTATTATTGAAAAAAGTATATCTTATGCTAAATTTAAGTATGTGCTTAATGCAATTGTTATGTTACGAATGAATTTTATTGAATCATTATGATTTTTATGAAATAGTTTTCAAGTTATGAATTGAAAGTTTTTAAAACCAATTAGTACCCCTCATATTTTGCAATGAATGATATGAATGAATCGGTTGAGGCATCTTAGTGCGCGTATGGCAAGTCCAGTGGGTAGTCCTATTACTAACCCTTGGGGGATGAGTCGAGTCTGTCATGTCGCCCTCTACGCGTATCTAGTGTACTACTACGAATGATACCCTACGATTGGCAGGTTTTTACCGCGGCGTAGTGGTTTATATATGTAAAAGGGGATGGCACTTGCTGCCCGAATCCTTACGGGCCGAGGCCCAGAGAAAAGCCCAAGACAGGGGGCAGCCAGGGCCGTTACATCTGAATCCATGAGGGTCGAGGCCGAGGCCCAAGAGTGGGGATTAACCAGCCCATTACATGAAAAGGGAATCTTTGATGGTAATATGATATACTTTAAATTCTATTGAATTTATGATACATGATTATGAAGAAAATGATTTACGCACATTTATGTTCATGGTTTTCAGTGATATATGCTTTTATATTGCATTACATGAAACTTATGTTTTATTAAAGTTTCAAGAAACCCTAGATTTCAAAATGATTTTTTTAGGGAGGCATTTTATATATGAAATGAAATTGATTTACACTGACTAAACTCCTTTAGCTCATCTATTTTTATATGTTTTATGAAAAACCTACTTAGGTATCGGGATTAACATGCAAGGCGAGCAATCTCCAACACCAGTTTAGGCGGGCCTCATTGAAGACCAAATTTTCTGTGAAATAAATTTGTATACCTTCATGTTAGTATTTGATATATGTAAATTAATGGAAGTTTATTTGCATATCTGAGTTTGTATGAATAAATATTTATTTTCAAAATTTGATTGACTTCCGAGGTGTTAAATGATTTTATGGTTGATTTTCTTATCATTGTGTTGGACTTGAGGTCTTGATATGGAAGTGGAGATATGTATGAAATTAGAAGGGTTTTAAAATGGTTTTATAGGTGATTGAAAATTTTTGGAAACGTTTGAAAACTTTCGTTGTGCTGCCTAAATTTTTACGAAACCATTTTACAACTTAGTTAATTAAAATGAAAAATTTTCTAACGTTTTTGCATTCAAATAGAAACTTAGAAAGGCTTTTAAAGTGAAAAGGCTTGCTCATGGGAATATTTCAGCCAGATCAGATATCGAATAGAGGGCTTTCGTGGTATACCGGGCAGGTTGCCTATGGGGAGAGGGACCTGTCATGTTTGGTATCAGAGCATGGTTTATAGAAAAATATTTGAAAGGCTTGAAAACCCACTTCCAAAATGATTTAATGATTTTCTAGAATTCATGATTTTTTTTTTCTAGTATGTTTTCAGAAATATATGTATATTACATAACCATACCCATGCTTACAAATTTCATAGAAAATGCATCGTTGAGGCCGCCCTACTACTAAGAGAATCGTTGTTGAGACCTCTGCCCCAGTAGAGGAACATGTAGATGAATCCGTAAATGTCCCTCAAGATCCTGCTCCCGCAGAACCATTCCAACTGGAGTCATCCCAGCCCGCCGAGCCAAGGGGTGGAAATGTAAATGTTGAATATATGGCTCAAGCATTGGCAGCGGCATTCCATCAGTCGCAGGAATCAGGGGCATCAATTGAACGCGCTCGTAGACTGGGCGCTAAACCATATGAAAAAACGTGCCCTTCCTGGTTGGAATGTAATGAAGAAATCTTCTAGGTTATGGGATGCTCCAAAGATCATATGGTGACTTTTTTCGCCTTTCTACTGAGAAACAGAGCGAAAGACTAGTGGAAATCCCTGCACAGGCGGAATATAGGAGGACTATCCTGGGCTCTATTCAAGAAGGAATTTATAGAAAAATTTTATCCCAAGAGTTATAAAGATGTAAAGATTGAAGAGTTTTTCAAGTTAGAATAGGGCACACTTTCAGTGACAGAATATAAAAAGAAGTTTTTAGAACTTGTAAGACATATGCCCTTCATTTAGGAAGATGATGAACAGAAAGGAAAGAGGTTTGCTGTGGGTCTGAATCTAGAAATCAGGACCTACGTGGCGTCGACTACACATGGCCAGTATGGTCAAATAGTAGAGGCTGCAGTCAGAGTTGAAAGAAGCATGGGCTTGAAATTTCAGAGTGGTACCTCAGTGGATCAACCTAGGTTCAGGGAGGATCCAGCAAGCAAGCCAAGAGAGGAAGCAGTTCAAGAGGGCCAAGTGGAGGTAGATCTAGCCATGGCGCATAGTCCAGTTAAAGCTTCGTGAAACCACCAACCGAACAGAGAGACGCTAGAAGCGACTGGAACACTTGGCCAGAGTGTAATAAATGTGGTAAACATCATCCCGACGAGTGTAGACAGGGCATGGATGTGTGTTACAGGTGTGGGCAGAAGGGGCATTTTGTTAAGGATTGCCCGCAAATAGCCTCCGGTAATAGGCCACCACTAAGGACCACATGGCAGAAGCCAATCAGTGTTGGACGGGGATAGGAGCAGAGAAGTGCACAAACAAGAGGTCCTAACAAACCTAGTGGACTAGTAGGAAGGGATTAGTCATCTAGAGGGCCAACAAGTAGATCCCAAACATAGGCTAAGGTTTTTGAAGTGAGCCAGTAGGAGGTCGAGGCTGCTCCAGAAGTTGTGACGGGTATGATTTTATATTTGATCATGATGTACATGCACTTATTGACCCTAGGGCCATGCATTCTTTCATTTCCTTGAACTATGCTGAGAACAATAATGTTGCACCTAGACCACTAGATTGTAATATGATTTTGTCAACCCCTACGGGTAATTCGCTTGTGGCTGATAAATCATATATCGATAGTAAGGTGATGATAAAGGGTTATGAATTTCAAGCAAACCTAATAGTGTTAGATATCTTTGATTTTGATGTGATTTTGGGTATGGATTGGTTGTCAAAATACCATGCCACTATAGATTGCTTCAGGAAAGAAGTGAGATTCGTTAGGACTAGAGAGCCTACTGTTATTTTCTAGTGGGGGTATGGAATACATTCCCTACCAGTTTGATGATTGCAATGATAGCTAGTAGGAGACCCTCAGGTTCAACAGCACAGATGAAAGCGGTATATGTACCATTATTAGTGGAATTGAGGTCCTTAGGGGTACAGTTAAAATAACAAATACAGAAGCACTATTAGCTACCTTTCATGTTCAACCTATTCTGATTGACCGCATCATGGAATTGCAAGCTTAGGATCCTCAGTTGGTTAAGATTAGAAGTGAAGTGGAGTCGAAGCAACGTGAGGATTTCTTAGTAGGAGATAATGGTGCACTAATGTTAGGTCATAGACTATGCGTATCGAACGTGGGTGTTCTGAAACAAGAAATCATGGATGAGGCACATTCCTCAACTTATGCTATACATCCAATGAGTACAAAAATGTATCATACGTTGAAAGAACGTTATTGGTGGAATGGTATGAAGAGAGAAATAGTTGAGTACATCCCTCGATGCCTGATTTGTTAGCAAGTGAAAGTAGAACACCAGAAGCTTGCAGGTTTATTACAGTTGTTCCCTATTTCAGAATGAAAATGGGAAAAGATTACTATGGACTTCGTGGTAAGACTTCTGCGTAGTAGGAGTGGTCATGACGCTATATAGGTGGTTATCAATGGATTGACCAAATTAGCCCATTTCCTACCTATACGGAGAAATCTTGAGTTCAAAATTGGTGATAAAGTATTCTTGAAAATACCCTCGTGGAAAGGTGTACTTAGGTTTGGAAAGCGTGGTAAGCTGAGCTTCGCGCTACATTGGGCTCTATGAGATTATGGAAAGAGTTGGTTTGGTAGCATACAGGTTAAAGCTACCACGATAATTGGCTAGAATTCACAATGTATTCCACGTGTCTATGTTACGGAAGTATATCCCTGATCCTTCCCGTGTACTTAAAAAACAACCTGTAGAACTAAAGGAAAACTTAATGTATGCAGAGCAACCAGTTTAGATACTAGATCGCAGGGAGCAAGTCCTGCGTAGCAAAGTCATTCCTTTAGTGAAGGTATTATGGAGAAACCATGGCGTGGAAGAGGTAACATGGGAACTATGAGGATCAGATGCGCCACAAGTACCCCCATCTTTTCGTAGTAAACTAGGATGTGTATATAAAATTTTGGGGACTGAAATTTCTTGGGGGGAGGGGGGAGGGGGGGAGAATTTGTAATATGCCTTTCTGGACACGTGTATATGTCTAAAGTGAATGAAATTATTTTATTGATCTAGTAATACGTATATGAGGTATATAAGTTTGTAATTGTTGAATCATGGGTGGATTAGAAATATTTTAGGATCCCATCGGAATTATGAAAGAGTTACAAATATTAATAATGGTTTGACTGGAGTCCCTAGTAAATATAAAAAAGTTTAAAAGATATTTTAGAATCCTAAAGATGCTTTCGAAAAAGAAATCCGGATTTTAAATCGGATTTCTATCAAAAAGTGTTTTAAAGTTAATTTTAAGATTATGGGGATCCAAATTAGGGTATGAAATGACTTTTAAGAATTTCGGAGACTATAGGGAGGATGATAGAAATTCAAATATAGGCTCTAGAAAATTTAAAGGAAGTTTCAAAGAGATCTCGGAGTAACCCGTTAGGAATGTTTTTGGAAAGCTCATATTAAACGAAAATACGAAAAGATGCGCGCGATTGACATGTGTCAAGGAGACTTAGTACATGAACGACAAGTGTCAAAGAGATTCAATGCATGAATGCTATGTGTCAAAGAGGATGCATGCATGGTGACATTTGTCAAGCTTTTATGGTTGGCACAATGGTAAATTTGAAGAAGTCCAATGGCAAATTCAATTTCAATGCAATATATATAAACCATTTCAAGAGAGATGAAAGCAAATGCAATTGAAATAAAAAGAGAGGAAATCATTGCCGTACATGTGAGAAACCAAATAAAATGGGATTGTGCCGTCCATTTAGAGAAAAGAACATGAAATGAGAAGAAATTCAACCGAGACTCAAACCGAGACATAAAACAAGAATCAAACCGAGATACAAACAAAAGAAGCAAACCAAGTTTGAGAAAGAAAGTGAAGCCAAGAGGAGAATCAAACCGAGATACAAACAAAAGAAGCAAACCAAGTTTGAGAAAGAAAGTGAAGCCAAGAGGAGGAGAACCAAAAGGGAGAAATTAGTTGGTCATGGCAACTAGCTTTCAAGGGGTTTCAAGTGATTTCCAAGATAAGTTTACTAACTCAAAATTTAAAATGAAATAGAAACTTGATTTTGGAGATTTAAGGTGTTAATTGTTCCCATGTTATTGATATAATTTCGATGTGATTTCCATATGATTTTCCATGTGAAAACTTGAAGAAAATGGATGAATTGTATTCGTATGAGTCATCGCTAAAGTGATGGACAAAAGTTCAGAATGAGTTTGAATGATAAGGATAAGTTTTGTGCTTGCAAATGCTTGGAAATAACTTGAAATGAAGTTAAAATGAAAAATGAAAAGTTGTGTGTGATTTGTGAGGCATTCGGCCAAGGTGTCCTACTGTTGATAGCTACTGCTTTTGGTACATTTAAATGACTTATTGAGTTATTGGGATACTAGAATAATCATAGAAATTGAAAGAACTGAATTAGGATTCATATGGATGTCATTCGGATGAAAACAAACATGTTACGTGCAAGCTGTCTTGGTTTACATTTTCTGTGTTTTGGATGGTTTAGCATGATTTTATATGTATTTGGAATGATTTATAAGTGTTTGGATGCTTAAATGGTTGAATAAAAGTGATTCGCCAATAATTGAAATCGTTTCGGATAAAACGAAAACTATGTGAAATTTCGAATTATATGCGTTTAAATGTTATGGGACAGCTTGTATGTATGTAAATATGGATGACAAGACAGCATATGCATTTATGTAATTAGGTTCCAAAATAACCTAAATTAAGTTTACGAATGGTGTAGGTAACGCGGAAGCGAAGGAGTTGAAATCGTAGGTTCCGCGAGCGAGGAAAAAAGTGAGTGTAAAACCTTTTTTTACGAATATTGAAAAATGTTTTCTTACCATGATTTAAATATGTTTATGATTATTGAAATGTTAATGTTTAATGAGTTCTAGAAAGATTTGAATCCATTTTCATGATGCTATTATTGAAAAAAGTTTATCTTATTCTAAATTTAAGTATGTGTTTAATGTAATTATTATGTTACGAATGAATTTCATTGAATCGTTATGATTTTTATGAAATAGTTTTCAAGTTATGAATTGAAAGTTTTTAAAACCGATGGGTACCCCTCATATTATGCAATGAATGATATTAATGAATTAGCCAAGGTATCTTAGTGTGCGTATGGCAAGTCTAGTGGGTAGTTTTGTTACTAACCCTTGGGGGATGAGTCGAGTCTATCATGTCGCCCTTTGCGTGTATCTAGGGTACTACTATGAATGATACCCCACAGTTGACAAGTTTTTACCGCAGCGTAGTGGTTTATATATGTAAGAGGGGATGGTACCTGCTGCTCAAATCCTTGCGGGCCGAGGCCCAAAGAAAGGCCCAAGACAGGGGGCAACCGGGACGGTTACATCCGAATCCATGAGGGTTGAGGCCGAGGCCCTAGAGTGGGGATTAACCGGCCTGTTACATAAAAAGAGAACCTTTGATAGTAATACGATGTGCCTTAAATTCTATTGAATCTATGATACATGATTATGAAGGAAATAATTTATGCATATTTATGTTAATGGTTTTCAGTGATATATGTTTTTATATTACATTACATAAAACTTATGTTTTATTAAAGTTTCAAGAAACCCTAGATTTCAAAATGATTTTTTTAGGGTGGCATTTTATGTATGAAATGAAACTAATTTATACTCACTGAGCTCCTTTAGCTCATCTATTTTTATATGTTTTATGAAAAACCTCCCCAGGTGCGAGGATTAACGTGCAGAGCGAACATCCTCCAACACCAGTTTAGGCGGGCCTCATTAAAGATCAAATTTTCTATGAAATAAATTTGTATACCTTCATGTTAGTATTTGATATATGTAAATTAATGGAAGTTTATTTGCATATCCGAGTTTGTATGAATAAATATTTATTTTCAAAATTTGATTGACTTCCGTGGTGTTAAATGATTTTATGGTTGATTTTCTTATCATTGAGTTGGACTTGAGGTCCTGATATGGAAGTAGAGATATGTATGAAATCAGAAGTGTTTTAAAATGGTTTTACAGGTGATTGGAAATTTTTGGAAATGTTTGAAAACTTCCATTGTGCTGTCTAAATTTTTACAAAATTATTTTACAACTGAGTTAATTAAAATGAAAAATTTTCCAACATTTCCGCAATCAAATAGAAACTTAGAAAGGCTTTTAAAGTGAAACGGTTTTACTTCACTAAAATTTTTCAGCCAGATCAGATATCGATTGGAGTGCTTCCGTGGGGTGTTGGGCAAGTTGCCTATAGGGAGAGAGGCCTGTCATCTGTGATACACGTGTTGGTGAATTTGAGACTCACACATGTATAGTCTAACATGCTGGCGAATCTGGGACTCACACATGTGTAGTCTAATGTGCTAGTGAATTTGGGACTCACACATGTGTACTATATTTGAACGTTAGAGGGGAGGGTACACTATTGGTATTCTAAAAATCTCATTTAATTCATTTCCAAATCTCAAAATCTTTTCTGAATATCTATATAATTGTGGATAACTACTTTTCTTAAAATAAAAATCAATATTCTTTCTTAAAACATAAAATCATATTATTTGAAACATTCTGAAATTTTTCTAATAATAACTCAAGTTGAAAACATAAAATTATTATTGGAATTTATGATAAGTACACATATATATGAAGTTGTAATAAATTTTCATTTCAATCGTAAAATAATTTATAATCTATGAAATCAATTAATTAAACAAATTATTTAATTGAAATAAACATTAAAATATGAAATAAACCCACACCGAATCCCCTTGTGGAACTAGATAGGAGTCCTAAAGCACCCTGACGAAACTCAATCGAACCCTTACTTTGGCTCGAAAGGCTCCCGTGGAGTACCGCTCTCACTTAAAATTTCTTTTCTTGTAGAAACGGATGTAATTTTCTTTTTTTAATCTTTATAGTATACATTTCAAA
This sequence comes from Nephelium lappaceum, assembly GCA_021234005.1. NCBI lineage: Eukaryota > Viridiplantae > Streptophyta > Magnoliopsida > Sapindales > Sapindaceae > Nephelium > Nephelium lappaceum. Next base: position 17,490,241 of record CM038009.1, read on the forward strand.
AGCGATTTATAAAATTTTGACAGCACAACGACTATTTTTCTAAAAATTCCACCCTGTCAAAGTTTAAGAAATTTGAACACTTTTATAACAATGAAATTCTCAACTTCTGGGCCTCATGTCCTCTTTTCTTTTTTCCACAAATTCACCACAAACATGCTTAATTTAAAAGAAACTTGAAAATCATTTCATTTACACAAAACTACGCTATACACCCCAAAATATAATATTTACAAAATATACATGAAATTATGATTAGTTATGCATGATCATGATGCTTCTACATAAACTAGTGCAGTTGCATGTCTTTAGCCCACTTACACGTTCGACGGAGCATCCTCTGATGGACGGCTCGTACCTGCACTTGGGGAGGATTTTCAAAAACATGAAAAGAGTGGTGAGTATTTAACTCAGTGAGTGGGTAAATTTTTTAAGTTATAATATTTACTTTCTAAATATATATCATCCTAAAATAATTTGAAAAATTAATAATTTTTTCATAACCTTTATAAAATTGTAAAACTGATATAAAACATATAAATATTTCTTTATTGCTTGGAAACTAGTAATAACTTTTGTAAAATGTAAACTTTCTTGTTCTCTAACTTCACATCTAATAACATGCTTTTTCCTTTTTAAAACTCGCCAAGGCAACCCAGGGAAACTTATTCCTGTTGTGACAGAATTTCTCATCGCCACTGGGATTCGGAAATGCTGCCATGTGTAGTCGCAGATGTGGGAAACTCTAGGGTTGCGATTCCTCCCCAACATCAGGCAGATCTACATTATCATATACGTGCAAAGGGTGACACACTGACTCAAACCCCCAAGTTAGTGACTCTCCCAACCATCTTGTCATACACGCATACGGTACTTCGACCGGGTATACTAGGAATTAAGGTAAATCAAAGGCATTTATAAATCCGTTCAATATACTTTAAAATCTCACTTGCACTAGGCATAAAAGTATATTGATTTAGTTGTATCTTTCTAAGGGAAAAGCCTAAAATTTTATAAATTTCTTTAGCATGTTTCTTTTATGCATGTATTTCATTTGATATACTAAATTGCTTTACTACTAAAATACATATACAATTACAACTTAAATTTGGAAACTTACATGCATTTAAAAAAACACTAACATGCTAAAATGTAATCAATTCAACAATTTTTAACTTGGATATAAAATCAATACTTGCAAGCATAATTTGTCAACTAATAAAACTCATAAAAACTTTTAAATAACCACACTCACTACTTGCTTCCAAACTAGTAAGCCACTCCTTCAAGTTCTTCTTTTGTGCTTCACTCCTCCTACATTTAATCCAAGCATAATTTTTCACATAGAATTCATATATACATCCAACTAATAAACTCAATTTATTATTTAAATTATAACCCTTCAACTTGGTCAATTGAAATTGATATATATACGTATGACTTTCTTTTTCATTTTTCTTAATTAACTTAAACACATATAAATAAGCATAAAACTCCATCAAAATCATCAAACATAAATGGAATCAAGCATTGAACACAAAACTGATTTTTTTTTTTCCACTTAAAAGCATATCATCCATTTTCTTTTGTTTTCTTCACACCTATTAACTTAAATCCATGCCTAAACATCATACAATTTACCAACGCATCCAAATCACTTCAAACACACATAAACCCCAATCTAACCAAATTTACTAGTATGCATCCATCAATCATTCATTTCATTTCTTTCCTTTCCATGATCATCAACCACATCAAAATTCATGGTAAATAAACTAACATCCTAAACAACACCAATTCACATTCAATTCAAGAGTTCATTTTCCATTAGAATGCTTACCAATTGGTCTTGCTTCCCTATATTTGTTTTCCTCCAAGTTTGAAGCCTCCAAATCTCTAAATCCATGCATAAAAAGTTCATCAATCACCAAAACCAAAGTGGACAGCATTGGACAACTATCCAGATTTGCTTTTTTTTTTTTTTTTTTTTTTCACACAATCACACCCTGAAAACTCAATCCTTACCTCTCCACATCACTTGATTTTTGTTGAATAACTTCCCTAGACTTGTTCACAGCCTTTTGGGGGCTTGAAATTTGTTGAAAATGGCTTGAAAAGAGATGAAATAGGCTGCTGTTCCTGAAGGGAAAAATCGATTTTAATTCGAATGCGGAAACGTGAATTTTAAAAATTTTCAAACAAAACATGCCTGATCGATGCTAGTAATAACGATTCAATAATTAAAATAATAAGATCGAATCTTACCTTGCATGAAGATTGAATTGATCCCTTTTGATTCGTAGATTCTTCACCATCTGATCTTCCTTGCTATGACTCTTCACAAGAGAAACTGTGTGTGGGCACAATCTTTTGAAGATCCTTTTTGAAGTAGATGGCTTCTAGGTAATTTTTAATCAATGAAATTTTTGGTTCAAATAGCCAAAAATTCTCTCAATCACCACTACTCATTACCAATCATAAAAACATCTTTTTATATATTGGTAAACTAGGGCACTTCCTATTTAACAAGGAATCCAAATTCCTATTTAAATTGAAAGACTTAATTCATATCCAATATGGAATCAAATTCCTTATTGGATTAGAATTCTATTCTTTTAATTTAATATGGAATCTAATTCCCATTAAATTAAAACTTTTTAATATAATTTAAATGGAATCTTATTCCAATTAAAATTATTATTTCCATTAATTAATTAAATGATTATTTCATTAAATTAAATGATTCTAAATCATAATTAATTTAATGACATCATTTATAATTGAACCCATGACCTCTACAAATAATTAAATAATTAACCATTAATTAAATAATTATAAATATTTAAATAATCAAATTATTTAAATAATTTTTGAACATGTACATAAATTTATATATACACCAATAATCGGACAATCCAATTATATTCTTCAACTTGTTTCTTTATGTGGTTGTGAGCTAGCAAGGGGACCAAATGGACCTACAATTTGAGCTCCAATAATATCGGAATTATTAATTAAACTCTTTAATTAATAATTCACTATTATTAATCTTAGAGTTACTCCACTAAAAACTTAAGGTTGCACTCTCAAAATTGTAGATGTTTTACACAATCTGAATTTTCAGTGTCCATCGATTTAATCATTTCATATGGTTCGATCCTCCACAAGTAGTTCATAATTAGAGCTAGGTTATTAAAATCCGTTATACCTCTCTAATTATATCTTGTTCCATTAAGTATCATTGATTCTCTAATGAACAATATATCCATAACAGCTTATGAATTTATCTTTCCGTTTACTCGTAAACAGAAAGTTGAGCGCTCTTATTGTTCAAGACCTGAAGCAATACTTAAGGGAACCACTCATCTACTTCTCGCAAGAAGGAGTGGATTCCACTATTGTGTAGAATGTTCCTAGCCACTTATTAAATCACATCTCCAAAGTACGAAGCATATTGACCGTAAATCTATAACAGTCTCACCCATGTAAATCAAAAGACATGACCCAACAAATAGGAGTCCATTAAACACTCAGATTAAGATCAATCCATATATGATCATCTAATCGATAAATAAGAATTTCTTTGTTTAACGGATATTAATAAGAAACTCATTTTATCGAGGTCCAGTCCTATATAATCTCTATTATATAAGTGCCTCCATTTTCATATCGTCATATGAACAATCCCGGATAAGATCATCGTATCAAATACGAAGTGGACCGCAGCTGTAGATTTACCACAAACAAAGTACCCAACTTTGTTTGCTTTCTACGGACTCTTTAGATTACTAATCTCAAACTAAATCTTCTTGTATATAACACTTATATACTTAATTTGAGACTACATAAGTAATCATGGATGTTATATGATATTCGTATGAAGCAAACATTTCATAAATGCATTTTAATTTGAATAAAATAAACTTTATTTTATTTATAATTTATTTAAACGTTTACAAATTACAAGCTCTTAGGGCACAATGCCTAACAGTTCCAGGGGTCTATTCTGCACTACGAGACTGTTATGTTTTTCTGCTTCAACTAAAAGTTTCTGCATTCTTCTGCAGATTTCTAGCCCCTTCTTCACTCATTTATACCCATCATTTAGCTAACTAATTGCCCCTCAAGTTTGACATATAATCACATTTCATGCCCTTAGCTTATCTTGCCCATTTTGCCCTTAAACTATTACCACAATGTTGATCCTGTCTTTAGTCACATTTGTTTACATTTTTATTGGTTCAATTATCTCTTACTTTCTCACTTTCCTTCTTCTCAATTTTCTCTAGAATCATTCACTTTATATAATCCTCATTCCACTTGACCAAAATACCCTTAATCTATCCTCCAATTGACCGTTAACTCTTAGTTATATGTGTTTGCATGTTATTAGTCAATCATTTAATTCATTCACTTCTAAATAAATTCTAAAAAAAATTCATGGTCATCTAATCATCAAATTGGCCATACAATACTCTAATTGGATGTCTTAACTCTCAATTTCAAGCTTGAAAAAATTCAGCTGGATTTAAAATCATCCATAACCATTATTCTTCCAACAAAGGTATTTTCGTCCAACTATCTTCGAAACTCTTAAAATCTACTCAAACAGACTTATTTTTATTCTGTTTCAGTTTCATTAGACTCCATTACTCATTCTACAAGTTTTCGATTCTCCAGGGTCTATCTTATAAAATCACTATTCGTACTGTTACTATTCACTCGAAATTACTATTCATCAGAAAAATTTTATTTTTCCTAGAAAAAAGAAATTCTAGGTTCTACATAAATCCCTTGCTTAAATCTGGATCTAAAATTTTAGGTTTTCATCTAATTCCTCATAAACTTGGATCCATCCTAAAATCACATAAACTCAATTAAGAACTGATAGAAAAATTAACTAAATTTCTGAAATCCAAATCCCATTGAAATGAAATTACTTATCTAGATAACGTAAGCATCGAAATATTTCATTCACCCTTCCGGAATTTTCTTCATATTTTTCTTCTCCCTCTTCCTCTTTTTGTTTTCTTTTATTCTTTTCTCTCGAGTTGCCTTTCTCCTCATTGTAGTTTTTTTTAATTTCTTTTATTTTTTTGTGTGCTATCCAGTTATGTGCTTGTTTCTGTATAAAAAGCTTATATTTGTATACTCATAACACACTACACCGCCTCATATATAAATATATATAATAGTCTTCCACCGCTTCTCTTCCTTTCATACTTATCCTTTTCTCTAACTCTCTTATTATTATTATTATTATATATTTTTCTCTTTATCATTTCATTGCCTTCAATTTTGCCCAATACTTGTCCACTTTTCATGCTTCAATATCCTTCATGCATGAATTGATTTTTGCCTGTCAAGTTTGTGAGTGACACTTATCTATTTTCATTAAAAAAAATTTGCTTTTGTCTCTTTTGCTTTTACTCTAATCCCTTTGTGTTGCTTCTTTGATGGACACATGTCCATTTTTATTTAAAATGTTAACACTTATCTCTCACTTTCCTTCCCATGCACGGTTACCAAAATGTCTCAACTTTTTTACTTGCCTTTTTACATTTTACTCCCCACCTTTTTCGATGGTCTTTTCCTTTCAAACCCAACTTTCTTGATTTTTTTTTTTTTAAATACCCATCAAGTGAATATTTATCCATATATTTGTTTATTTTTAAAACTTGAGCAGGGCCAAATTAATAATAATAAACTTGATTCCAATTATTCTTTTGGGTCCACTTGGATTGGGACGTTACAAGTTTAATATCAACTAAATTAATTTTCAAGCCTATACCTAGATCCTGATGTTTGCAATGTCTAGCCTAGATAGTAGCATTCAAGTGAAAATAAACATGTACATATTATGTATATGTTTGCAATTGAACTAAATGATCCTTCATCAATAATAAAAATTATTTCTTCTCTTTTGGTGTCCATATTTACCGACAAAGAGTTTGTCTTTGACAATAATGGATTCCAATGAAAAACGATTCAAAGAAACGGAAGTTGGCATAATTTTCTGTATTGATCTAGTTGAAGACTGCTTGTGGATGTAATGTTGAGTATTTGTTATACAATTTATCATGATTGTGACTTTTTTGACAAAATCACTCAAAAATAGTGATAACAATGGAGCGGACTGAGGATAGATATAACTCTATCTTGTATCCCCATTCCCATAGCTAGTTGAAATATATATCTCATATCTTGCCATCCATCCATGTATTCAATAAAAATTGTTATTTTTTAATATTTTACAGTTTTGTTTGTATATAAGCAAATTTTGTAAGAAATTTTTATGAATTAATTGTACATGCCATATGTTGTACCTGTGAAAACCAAATTGATTGAAATGTCAAAATAAAGAATTAACCGAAAAAAAACCTATTTTGGTTGGTGGCCAATATTAATTTATTAGTCTTGGTGTACCTTATCTATATTATGTAGGATATGGTATGGTAATTGGCTATTTCATAACGTGTGGGCCTTGTTCTTAATCTTATTAGGACTATGTATCCTTTGATGACATAGTATTGGACTATGAATCCTATTAGGACTTTGTATCCTTAAAGTATAGGATTCTAAATCCTTTATGGGTTAAGATTTAGCTATCATTGTTATATATACCGGCTCCCTCCTCTCACTCAAATATATTTAGAAACATATCTCCACACTAGACAATATGTAAAAGTGTGAGTAAAGAGTAGAGGATCTCTTATTCTAACCTTTTCTCATGATTTCAAGTTAACTCATGAATTTTATGTTCATGAATTAATTATTGTTGTCAATTTTTCTATTTACTAAATTTTTAGGACCCTAAATTTTTATTCTACATGCTAAATGATACTTTATGGATGAATAGTAACGTTTTCAAATAAATCGTGATTTCAGGGTGACTAGTAACCCGATGAATAGTCAAATTTTGTGACGCGACCCGAACCGGATACCTCTAACTCTGATCCGGTCGAATCACGTCGGGCACCCCAACGGATCCCTCTCAGACCCGACTCGTCGGGCTAAGCGAAACCCGTGGAGCGAACCCTAAACTCTTTCATACTTTCTGAAACATCGTTGGGTTGGGTTTTCTTTAAAAACTAAAAACGCGTAGGAAAAATTTTTATTTTTAATTTTAAATTCATTTTCGAAACTCATTTTTCTAACAAAATTTCGGCAGCATAACGACTGCATTTTTAACGTTCCCGAAAAACCTATTTATAGAAAAATAACACTTCGACTAAAATTTATCACCAACCCAACTTCTAGTTGCCCGTAGGCCTCAATCATGCATTTGATTTCTAAATCAACTTAAATAAATTCAAACAACATTTAATAAACCGCATTTAAATCAAAAACAGTTTAAAAGTAATTACATACGAATAATTACAATGCATTTATGTATTTTAAAAGATATTTACATGAAAATCTAATGGATGAAACAAAATGGGCTTCTCAATGATGTCGTGTCGCGCTGGCTCGCCCGTTGGAGATAATGCTACTAATCGGCTACCTGCTGAGAGTACCTGAGGAGGTTTTTATATAAACCAGAAAAATAATGAGCTAGAAGCTCAGTGAGTGATAATATTTCGTTTCTTTGAAAATCTGCTTTTCATAACGTCCTCCTCTGAAAACGTTTGAAAACTATTCTTTATTTCTAAAACATTTCAAACTTAAATCTTTAAAACATCAACTTAAACATGAGAATTCATCTCTAAGCACATGCATGTATTTAAATACAAAACTTGCAACTGTAAATCATAAATAACTTCAATAATAATTATAAAATATCTTTTATCTCAAATAAAATTTTCTTTTAAAAGTTGTTTCTCGATATCTTTCAAAATTACCATAGTATCCCTAAATCTGGGGTCTCTCAAGTCTAACGGCTATGTGCGGAATTGCCCAGCGCTAACCATAGCTCGCCAGCTCGGAGACATCTCGCAGCTATGTGCGGAATTGCCCAGCGCTAACCATAGCTCGCCTGCTCTAAGACATCTCGTGGCCATGTGCGGAATTGCCCAGCGCTAACCATAGCACACGAAACACTACCCCACATCAGTAATGGCGACTCGACTGACAGACTCTGACACTTATCCCCCATGTTAGTGACTTATCCCTTCCCAGGACTGTGCCAACTGAAGTGGGATAGACCGATCGGGTCTAAACTACTCTGTAATCTCTGAAAATCCCTGAGGGGATACTTTCTGGTTTTGAAAACACTTTTCTCTTTTCTACTTTAACTTTCTAGGTGCAAAAGCACAAATCTCTTTTCTGAGTGCGTAAAGCACTAAAATCTGATTTCTGAGTGCCATAAGCACTAAAACTCATTTTCTGAATGCATTAAGTACTATAATATCTTTGGTAAGTGCAAAAGCACAAAATAGCATTATTTCAATCTCTAAATTCATGCTTATATCAATGCATTTAAAATAAGCTCAAGTAAACAATTAATTTATCAAATCAAACTTGATAATTTGAAATATTCTTAAAATCTTTAAATAAAACTCACTCACAAAACTGTTGACTGAAAATAGCGCGTGCGAAGCCCCTAATCCTCTCGTCTCGATCCTCGAGCTCCCTCGTCACCTACACAACATATGGAAGCATAAATTTACGTTCGCGTAGACCTCCGAAAACTTGAAATTGCCAAATTACATAATCGCCCCTCAAACTAGCTTATCGCGCAATTCACTTTATCTTTAACCTTTCACTATTCTCTTGATTTCCTAAGTTCTCAATAAACGTAAATCCACTAATTTTTCAACTTATTTTCGCTCAAAATCAACCAACAATGAATCCTAACCAAATCCGCTTCGAAATCAACTTAATTATCAACTAAATCATCAATTTCAACTTAAACAATGCACCCGATTTCTTACCTACGAAATCCCTTTCTTCCTCTTCACGTTGAGCTTGATTCGAGGCTGTTTTGGAGGCGTAAATGAACTGATTTAGGCTGAGCTCGAGCTGGATCTCCTCTCTCTTTCTTTTCCTCCGCGCAAGCTTCTCTTTCTTCCTCGCAAAACTCGCTTCACAACACTGTTTCGAGCTTGCTTTCAAGCTGAAAATGGACTTGATTGGAGCTGGTTTGAGCTGGGTTTTCTTCTCCTCTTTCTCCTCTCTCTTTCCCTCTCAGCTTCGCCGCGGTTGGAGGCTAGCTTCGCCGTCGATCGGCGGCGGTTTCGCGCCGGTTTTGCATGCGTACACAGCTGATCCGGTCACGGTTCTGCTCCGTTTTGGGTCGATCTGGTTTGGGTCAGTGCGATGCGGCTGGAGTAGCTCGTTGGCGTCGTCGCAGCGGCGGTCAAGTCCGGTTCGCGGCAGCTTTGCTCCGTTTGGCGTCGCGCTGCAGCGATCGACGGATCTGCTTCGTTTCAGCGTCGAGCGATCACATCTGGTGTGCGGGTACTGATCTGGTCTGGTCAACGGTAGCGCTGCGACGGCGAGCTGGTCGGACGTCGGCGTCTTCCTCTGGCGTCGCACGGCTGTCTTCTTCTTCTTATTTTTTCTTCTTTCTTCTTCCTTCTTTTCTCCTTTTCTTTCTTTCTTTTCTTCTCTTTTGCGACAACTCACTCTCTCTCTCTCTCTTTAGATTTTTAGACAACTTTTTGGCTTTATGCTTTCCTCCCCAAACTATCCTCAAAATGACGGTCACGTTCTTTAAAAATATTGGTCTCCTCCCTTGACTTTTAGTTTAATTCCACTTTGACCACAATTATTAAAACTTATCTTCAATTTAGTCCCTTATTTCCTTGAAAAATTATTCCATTTCATTCACTATTTTATCCTTCCGGTTAATATCCAATCAAGTCTAAATCAATCTCTAAGGGTCCCCTATACCCTTAGGCATTTCTATGAACCATTTCGGGTCTCAAATAATTATTTAGGGACTGCTTCCGGGGAGATCCATAAAATTACGATAGAGGGCTTACAGATACACCTTTAGGGTAATACAGGATATTGCCGGTCAGAGTGCCTTAACGTGCATGGCAGAGTCGGGGGCATTTTTGCATTAGACATACATGGTAGGATGGGAATGTGTTCGTTAGTTAGTCCAGTGTGTTACCCTCTACACGTCTTGGGTATATATTGAGTTAGCGAGCTAGCTTTTACGTGGTGATGCAGGAATTCCACTACGTAAACCGTTTAGTGGTTTGAGCGATGTAGGAATTCCGTTCTAGCACTCGATATGCCCTAAGTGATGTAGGAATTCTGTTCTGCCATATCTACTGAGGGTATTGTTAGGATCGGCCATCAGTGGTTACCTGTTTCAATTTACAGATTGTTTTCAGAAAATAACGCCACCATTGTTTCCAGTTTTAGCGAAAAATGAATTTGAAATTTTTAAGATTCACATTATATATTGAATTTTTAAAGGCATGAATTTTATATAATAGCATTAAATTATTTTAGCATAACATATTTTTTTTCAGGGAAGCTATTTTAAAAAATTTTAATTGATTAGAAGTATTTGACACTCACTGAACTCATTTAGTTCATCATATATTTTATGTTTTATAAATAAACCTCCCCAAGTGTAGACACTAGTGTTAGGCATTGTGCCCTAAGAGCTTGTAATTTGTAAACGTTTAAATAAATTATAAATAAATAAAGTTTATTTTATTCAAATTAATGTGCATTTATGAAATGTTTGCTTCATACGAATATCATGTAACATCCATGATTACTTATGTAGTCTCAAATTAAGTATGTAAGTGTTATATACAAGAGGATTTAGTTTGAGATTAGTAATCAAAAGAGTCCGTAGAAAGCAAATAAAGTTGGGTACTTTGTTTGTGGTAAATCTATAGCTGCGGTCCATTTCGTATTTGATACAGATGATCTTATCCGGGATTGTTCATATTGCGATATAAAAATGGAGGCACTTATATAATAGAGATTATATAAGACTGGACCACGATAAAATGAGTTTCTTATTAATATCCGTTAAACAAAGAAATTCTTATTTATCGATTAGATGATCATCTATGGATTGATCTTAATTCTGAGTGTTTAATGGACTCCTATTTGTTGGGTTGTATCTTTTGATTTACATGGGTGAGACTGTTATAGATTTACGGTCAATAAGCTTCGTACTTTGGAGATGTGATTTAATAAGTGGTTGGGAACATTCTACACAATAGTGGAATCCACTCCTTCTTGCAAGAAGTAGATGAGTAGTTCCCTTAAGTATTGATTCGGGTCTTAAACAATAAGAGCGCTCAACTTTCTGTTTATGAGTAAACGGAAAGATAAATTCATAAGTTGTTATGGATATATTGTTCATTAGAGAATTAATGGTACTTAATGGAACAAGATATAATTAGAGAGGTATAACAGATTTTAATAACCTAGCTCTAATTATGAACTACTCGTGGAGGATCGAATCATATGAAATGATTAAATCGATGGACACTGAAAATTCAGATTGTGTAAAATATCTACAATTTTGAGAGTGCAATCTTAAGTTTTTAGTGGAGTAACTCTAAGGTTAATAATAGTGAATTATTAATTAAATAGTTTAATTAATAATTCCGATATTATTGGAGCTCAAATTGTAGGTCTATTTGGTCCTCTTGCTAGCTCACAACCACATAAAGAAACAAGTTGAAGAATATAATTGGATTGTCCGATTATTGGTGTACATATAAATTTATGTACATGTTCATAAATTATTTAAATAATTTGAGTATTTAAATATTTATAATTATTTAATTAATGGTTAATTATTTAATTATTTGTAGAGGTCATAGGTTCAATTATAAATGATGTCATTAAATTAATTATGATTTAGAATTATTTAATTTAATGAAAAATCATTTAATTAATTAATGGAAATAATAATTTTAATTGGAATAAGATTCCATTTAAATTATATTAAAAGAGTTTTAATTTAATAGAAATTAGATTTTATATTAAATTAAAAGAATAGAATTTTAGCCCAATAAGGAATTTGATTCCATATTGAATATGAATTATGTTTTTCAATTTTAATAGGAATTAAATTCCTTGTTAAAATTGAAGAACCCTAATTTGCCAATATAAAAAGATGTTTTTATGATTGGTAGTAGGAGTGGTGGTTGAGAGAATTTTTGGCTACTTGAACCAAAAATTTTCATTGATTAAAAATCACCTAATAACCATCTACTACAAAAGGATCTTTAAAAGGTTGTACCCACACACAGTTTCTTTTGTGAAGAGTCATAGCAAGGAAGATCAGGTGGTGAAGAATCTGCGAATCAAAAGGTATCAATTCAATCTTCATGTAAGGTAAGATTCGATCTTATTAATTTAACTATTGAATCGTTATTACTAGCATCGATCGGACATGTTTTGTTTGAAAATTTTTAAAATTCACGTTTCCGCATTCGAATTAAAATCGAAAATTTTCCCTTCAATTGGTATCAGAGCTCAGTTTTCGCTAGTTTAATAATTGATTCAATAATGATTGAATTTCCTTTTGATCATTGATTCTTTGTATGTCATAGAGTAGGCACAAATTATTGCTTGATATATATTCATGTTTGATGAATTGGTTTTGCATGGATTGATCGTTAATTGTATGTTTTTTTGGCTAATTTAATTTGATTAAATTGTAAGCCGTTTGTGGCATTAATTTCCATTGTAATTATAGATTTAGGTTTATTTAATTTTACTCAAGATTGCAGCGTGAAGAATAATGCGCAACTGGGCTGAGTTTTGTCACGAAATTAAGGCAAAAAGTTGCGATTGAATACGGAATCGGTTTAAGAATATTCATGTGTCTTCGGTGCAAAAGTTGCAGGTAGTGAGATGAGTGCATAAGATGCGCATCACGCACAAATAAATTGAATGATCCTAGACAGCGAACGGATGCAACAAATATGTACCAGCAGTGCATGTGATGCACAACAGAACTGGTGCATGGTCTGGTGTGACTGAATGGCTTGTGGTTGCGTTTGTGTTGCACTGGTGTGCGGCTAGACTGCAGTGCACAGGTCTGGTCCAGAGGCTGCGCATAGATGGCTGAACTGCTGCGCTGCAGTGTGCTGTGCTGGTGCGGCTGGACTGCAGTGTGCAGCGCTGATGCGGTTGCTGCGCTGCAGTGTGCTGTGCTGGTGTGGCTGGACTGCAGTGCGCAGCGCTGGTGCGGTGGCTGGACTGCAGTGCGCAGCGCTGATGCAGTTGGACTGCAGTGCGCAGCGATGGTGCAGGTCTGTTTTGGCTGGGACAGCAACGCGAATGGCTGTGTGAAGGGCTGTGTGACAGTTTAACATGCAGTCAAGTTCAGCAGTGCAGAAATTTGTGCATGGCTGGTGCGCTGGTCCGCTGATGTGATCTGTTCGGCTGTGCGTCAGTTTGATGTTATGTGCAGATATCAGGATGCCTTCTGAACTGGTTTTGAACCAGTTTACTGTGATGAATAGACGGCAGCGCACTGTAGCAGTTATATGCTCACGTTGCTGCGTTCGTGGACTGGTTTTGAACCAGCTTGTCGTGCGTTGTTGACTGGTTTGTGAACCAGTTCAAACGATGTCGACCTGATGCAAAACTGATATGTGCTGATGTAGGTCATGTGCGGCTGGGCTTGAATGGCTGGATGACAGCATGCGCTGGTTTTGAACCAGAACAGATGAGCTGATAGAAAATAAAGTGTGCATGTGATGCACAACCAGATGGCATGCACAAAGTGTGCATGTGCGATGCACACCAAGTGCATCAACCTACGTGCACCAGGTGGCATGTGGTTGCTGCCACTTGGCAGTCAAAAAGCTGCTGCCATATGGCAGTAGCTGGACTGTTTCCAAACAGTTCCAAACGCAGTCCGTTTTCGAATTTTCTCGAGTTTTAGGTTTCCGTTTTCGATCGAAAAATTGTTGAAAATTATCCAGTAGTTTTGGATAATTTTTGATGGCTTTAAAATCAAGAAATTGGCTTGTAACCCAATCCATTTGATGGAGGTTCTTGATAATTAAATTAGATTTAATTATAAGTCATTAAAAGCCCATCAAAACCTTGAAGACCATGAAGTTCTTGAAGATTACAAGTGAAGGCCAAGGAATGCCTTGGTTAATTTTGTAATATCTAAAATTAGTTTTAGGTCGTTAAAGCCAAAGAACCCAGTCAATCACATGTTGTTTATTTAAATTGTTTATCATGTGATGATTGAATAATTTGTTGATAACATGATCATGGATAAAATATGTTATATAGAATAGAAAGTGGCTACTCGTTGCATTATAACATGACATACATACATGTATTATTATTTATTTTTCTATTAAATAGTTTATTAGTTAAAATAGAGATAATAATACATTAGATACCAATTTTTATAATTTGTTAGGATTTTAGTTGAAAATCATAGGGTCACAAATTAGAAATATATAATTAGTTTTAATGTGATTAAAATAAATATATTTCAAATAATTGATAGATATAATGTGGATTAGATTTTAAGAGTTAAAATTGGGTAATCTCACATTAAATTTAATCTTCATAATTAAAGAGTTTAGATTATATAGATTAGATCTTTCATAATAAATTAGATTTTTAAGAGTTAAAAATCTGGTAATTTATTATGTGTTAATAGGATGATGATTCTAGTAACATACTAATTCCTAATAACTTAGATTATACTTGTTAGCTGTTAATAATCTAAGATGATGACTAGGAATATTAAATAGAAAACCCTAATCCTAAAATAGTGAGTGGGAGAGGGATATATGACAATATATCCCATGGTCTCTCCATCGTTAGTTCAACACCGTGAGATTTGAGTGGCGCATCGAGACGGCTTTGTTTTCGTCTCCCTAAGGATGGTGTCCATTTGGGTCAATATCAAGGTTCACTTCCTCACGGATAAGATTTCTGGATGTATTTTGGGATTGACCTACCTAAGGCTAACAATTCTCAAGTTAAGTTTGAGAGATTTGAAATGATGGGTTACACTCACAAAGGAATAAATTAATTAGTTAGTTTATTCCTTGACCGAAATAAGCGGTAGTCAAATAATATAGGAATAAGAGTTATTCTGTTATATTATTCGACTGAGATTTTCTCAATCTAACATACAAATATTTGACCTATCCTAAAGTGGCATTTATTTGTGGCATGTTAGATTATCAGTGGCATAGTAATTCTTTTTAGGGTATTTCTGATTCATTATTCATGTATCATGCATCATGTTTAATTTTATAGCTAAAATTTATGATATTCATATGAAGCAAATTTTGAATAAAATGTTTTGTTTATTTATTTCAGCAATGCCATCATCTTTAATTATCATACTTGTCAATGATAAACTGAATGGGGAAAACTATGTTAAATGGAAAAATAATACGAACACCATTCTGGTTTGTGAGGATTTAAAATTTATCCTGACGGAGGAGTGTCCTCCTGTGCCACCTGCAAATGCCACGCGTAATGTACGTGAAAACTACCAAAATTGGGTTAAGTCTGGTGAGGCAAATGTTGCTGAAACTTCTACCTCTAATGAGAAAAAGAGGAAAAGGACCACCAGTAAGGCTAAGGCAAAGCCTAAGAAGCAAGCTACGCAAAAGAAGAAGCAAAAGAGCTCTAAGGCTTCCCAACCCAAAGAAAAATGTTTCATTGTGATGTGGAAGGTCACTAGAAGAGGAATTGTCCAAAGTACCTCGAAGAGCTCAAGAACAAAAAGAAAATGAAAGGTAAATATGATTTACTTGTCATTTAATCTTGTTTAGTGGAGAATGAGCTATTTACCTGGATAATTGATTCAGGAGCCACTAATCATGTTTGTTTTTCTTTACAATTGATTGATTCTTGGAGGGAGCTTGATGAGGGCGAGTTTACCATGCGAGTTGGCACTGGGGATGTCGTTTCAGCTAGAGTAGTGGGAGAAGTTAGACTTCAATTTTCAAATAGTTGTTTTATTGTTTTGAACAATGTTTATTATATTCCGAATTTTAGAAGAAATTTGATTTCAGTTTCTAGATTAATGGAACATAATTATTCAATTTCTTTCAGTAATAAAGATGTTATTATTTCTAGAAATGATTTGAATATTTGTTCCGGAATATTAGAAAACAACATTTACATGTTAAGATTGTTAACACGTAATTCACTGCTCAATGCTGAATTGTTTAAAGTTGAAAAACCTAAAGCAAAGCGACAAAAGATTTCTCCTAATAATGACACCTATATTTGGCATCTAAGACTTGGGATATATTAATCTTGATAGAATAGACAGACTAGTAAAGAGTGGAACTTTAAGTGAGTTAAAGATCGGCACTTTACCTGTTTGTGAATCCTGTTTAGAAGGTAAAATGACTAAGAGACCTTTTAAGACAAAAGGTTATAGAGCCAAAGAACCGCTAGAGCTTATACATTCGCATGTTTATGGTCCAATGAATGTTAAAGCTAGAGGTGGTTATGAATATTTAGTCACATTATTGATGATTATTCTAGATATGGGCATGTTTACCTAATGCAACGAAAGTCTGAAACTTTTGAAAAGTTCAAAAAGTTTAAAACTGAAGTTGAAAATCAATTAGGTAAAACATTGAAAGCTTTACGATCAGATTGTGGAGGAGAGTACCTTGATACAGAGTTTAAGGATTACTTGATTGAGAATGGGATTATATCCCAACTCACGACTCTTGGAACACTGCAGCAAAATGGTGTTGTAGAAAGGAGAAATCATACCCTGTAAGATATAATGAGATCTATGATTAGTTTCTCATCTTTAAATAGTTCTTTTTGGGGATATGCATTGCAAACTGCAGTATATATCCTGAATGTAGTTCCTTCAAAGTCTATTCCTAAAACACCTTTAGAGTTGTGGAATGGTCGCAAAGCTAGTTTGCAACATTTTCGCATATAGGGGTGTCCAGCACATTTGCTGAAAAATAAGATTGGGAAGCTGGAACCACGTTCACAAGTTTGCCTATTTGTAGGCTACTCCAGAGAAACTAAAGGCGGATTCTTTTATGATCCTCAAGATAACAAAGTAATTGTATCGACAAATGCTACGTTTTTTGAAGATAATTACATAAAAAAACATAAACCTCGAAGTAAGATTGTACTCGAGGAGTTATTGCCTAGTTCGACCAGTATCCAATTAACAATAGTTGTTGATAATAACATAGTTAAAACCACGTCTGAGCGTCAAACAAACTTTCATCAGAATCATCTACCACCTCGTCGTAGTTGAAGGGTTATTAGACCACCTATTCATTATAGAAATACCGAAGAGGCACAGATTGCTATCTTTGATGAGAGTGTAGATAATTCATTGACATATAATAATGCAATGGAAGATTCTGATAAGGAAGAATGGCTTAAAGCTATGAATCTCGAGATAGAGTCCATGTACTCAAACTCAGTTTGGGAACTTATGGATCAACCAGATAGGGTAAAACCCATAGGTTGCAAATGGATCTACAAGAGGAAGAGAGGAGTGGATGGGAAGGTGGAGACCTTCAAAGCTAGGCTAGTGGCAAGAGGTTATACTAAAAAAGAGAGAGTTGACTATGAAGAAACTTTCTCACCAGTAGCCATGCTTAAGTTCATTCGTATTCTTCTATCCATAGCTGCATGTCTCGATTACGAGATATGACAAATGGATGTCAAGACTGCATTCTTGAATGGAAATCTTGATGAAAGCATCTATATGGTGCAACCAGAGGGATTTGTGATCCAAGGTCAATAGCAAAAGGTTTGCAAATTGCAAAGGTCTATTTATGGACTTAAGCAAGCTTCTCGATCTTGGAACATTAGATTTGATACTTCGATCAAAGCGTATCATCGATAAGAAAGTGGTTTTCCTCATACTTTACGTCGATGATATTCTACTCATTGGGAATGATGTAAAAGCATTATCTGATGTAAAGAACTGGCTTGCTAACCAATTCCAAATGAAAGATTTGGGAGAGGCTAGTTATATTCTTGGGATCCAAATCATACGAGATCGTAAGAACAAACTGTTAGCATTGTCTCAAGCATCAAACATTGATAAGATCCTTATACGTTATTCGATGTAGAATTCCAAGACAGGTTATTTACCTTCTCGGCATGGAGTTCACTTGTCTAAGGAACAATGTCCTAAGACACCTAAAGAAGTTGGGGATATGAAACGAATTCCCTATGCCTCTACAGTAGACAGTCTCATGTATGCTATGCTATGCATGAGACCTGACATATGTTATTCAGTAGGAGTAGTCAGTCGTTATCAATCTAACCCAGGATTGGATCATTGGGTGGTAGTAAAATGTATTCTCAAATATCTTTGGAGAACGAGAAACTATATGCTAGTATATTCTGGTGAGAATTTGATTCCAACAGGATATACAGATTCTGATTTTCAGTCAGATAAGGATTCTCGAAAATCCACGTCTGGGTCAGTATTCACCCTAGGTGGTGGGGCTATTGTATGGAGGAGTGTTAAGCAATCTTGTATCGCTGACTCCACCATGAAGCAGAATATGTAGCAGCTTGTGAAGTAGCTAAAGAAGCAGTTTGGCTTCGAAAGTTCTTGACAGATTTAGAAGTTGTTCCAAATATGGATAAGCCAATCACACTTTATTATGATAATAGTGGTGCAGTGGCTAATTTCAAAGAACCAAGAAGCCATAAGCATGGAAAGCATATAGAAAGAAAATATCATCTCATCAGAGAGATAGTACATAGAGGAGATGTGTCGGTGATGAAAATAGCTTCATAAGACAACCATGCTGATCCGTTTACAAATACCATAACGGCTAAAGTGTTTGACGGTCATCTAGAGGGTCTAGGATTACGAGATATGTCGCATTTGCTCTAGGGCAAGCGGGAGATTGTTAGGTATTTTGCCCTAAGAGCTTGTAATTTGTAAACGTTTAAATAAATTATAAATAAATAAAGTTTATTTTATTCAAATTAATGTGCATTTATGAAATATTTGCTTTATACGAATATCATGTAACATCCATGATTACTTATATAGTCTCAAATTAAGTATGTAAATGTTATATACAAGAGGATTTAATTTGAGATTAGTAATCAAAAGAGTCCGTAGAAAGCAAACAAAGTTGGATACTTTGTTTGTGGTAAATCTATAGTTGCTGTCTATTTCGTATTTGATACGATGATCTTATCCAAGATTGTTCATATGGTGATATGAAAATGGAGGCACTTATATAATAGAGATTATATAGGACTGGACCACGATAAAATGAGTTTCTTATTAATATCCGTTAAACAAAGAAATTCTTATTTATCGATTAGATGATCATATATGAATTGATCTTAATTCTGAGTGTTTAATGGACTCCTATTTGTTAGGTCATATCTTTTTATTTACATGGGTGAGACTGTTATAGATTTATGGTCAATAAGCTTCGTACTTTGGAGATGTGATTTAATAAGTGGCTGGGAACATTCTACACAATAGTGGAATCCACTCCTTCTTGCAAGAAGTAGATGAGTAGTTCTCTTAAGTGTTGATTCGAGTCTTGAACAATAAGAGCGCTCAACTTTCTATTTATGAGTAAACGGAAAGATAAATTCATAAGTTGTTATGGATATATTGTTCATTAGAGAATTAATGGTACTTAATGAACAAGATATAATTAGAGAGGTATAACGGATTTTAATAACCTAGCTCTAATTATAAACTACTCGTGGAGGATCGAACCATATGAAATGATTAAATCGATGGACACTGAAAATTCAGATTGTGTAAAACATCTACAATTTTGAGAGTGCAACCTTAAGTTTTTAGTGGAGTAATTCTAAGGTTAATAATAGTGAATTATTAATTAAATAGTTTAATTAATAATTTCGATATTGTTGGAGCTCAAATTATAGGTCTATTTGGTCCCCTTTCTAGCTCACAACCACATAAAGAAACAAGTTGAAGAATATAATTGGATTGTCCGATTATTGGTGTACATATAAATTTATGTACATGTTCATAAATTATTTAAATAATTTGATTATTTAAATATTTATAATTATTTAATTAATGGTTAATTATTTAATTATTTGTAGAGGTCATGGGTTCAATTATAAATGATGTCATTAAATTAATTATGATTTAGAATCATTTAATTTAATGAAAAATCATTTAATTAATTAATGGAAATAATAATTTTAATTGGAATAAGATTCCATTTAAATTATATTAAAAGAGTTTTAATTTAATAGGAATTAGATTCCATATTAAATTAAAAGAATAGAATTCTAACCCAATAAGGAATTTGATTTCATATTGAATATGAATTATGTTTTTCAATTTTAATAGGAATTTAAATTCTTTGTTAAAATTGAAGAACTCTAATTTGCCAATATAAAAAGATGTTTTTATGATTGGTAGTAGGAGTGGTGGTTGAGATAATTTTTGGCTACTTGAACCAAAAATTTCCATTGATTAAAAATCATCTAATAACCATCTACTATAAAAGGATCTTCAAAAGATTGTGTTCATACACAGTTTCTTTTGTGAAGAGTTATAGCAAGGAAGATTAGGTGGTGAAGAATCTGCGAATCAAAATGGATCAATTCAATCTTCATGTAAGGTAAGATTCGATCTTATTAATTTAACTATTGAATCGTTATTACTAGCATCGATCGGACATGTTTTGTTTGAAAAGTTTTAAAATTCACGTTTCGGCATTCGAATTAAAATCGAAATTTTTCCCTTCAACTAGTACATCAAGAGCAGGGACACCTCTACAGGATTAAAGGACCGAGTGCATTTAGCTATGAATGTATATAAGTTAAATTGATATGTTTTGTAAAGAAAACAAATTGACACTTGTGTATAAATTACATTACGTTTTGTAAATAATTCTGTGTTTAAATCATATATTTCAATTATGTTATATATATATATATATATATATTTCAGTTTTGATTGAATTTGTTGTGTTTGTGTTATGAATTGGAAATTGAGGGTCGGAGGCCCAAAAGTTTGGGGAAATTGATTTCTTTTATAAGTGTTTATATTTTTTAAACTTTCACAGGGTGGTATATTCGGAAAAATAGTTGTTATGCTGCCCAAAGTTTTATAAAATTATTTTGAAATCATACGAAACAAAATTAAAAAATTTTCCCCTCGTTTCTGCAATAAACAGATGACTTCAAAAGTTTAGCAAAAATAAAATGGCTCAACTTCACGAAAACTTTTCAGCGAGATCAGATATCCATTGGAGGGCTACTGTGAGGTGTTGGGCAGACTGCCTAGGGAAATGGGCCTATCAGGGTTGGTATCAGAGTGAGGTTTAGGTTTCTTATTTTATGATTTAATTTTACAATGTATTTTACGTTGTTTTATGAATAGGCAACCCTAAAAATTTCATTATTTTTGGTATATATAATACAAGTGTCACATAATTTAGTTGTTGTTGAATTCATAGCGTTATGTATCGTAGAGGTCGACGGGGTCCCAAAGGAACCTCTGGAGTAGCTCTGGCTCCAACTCCAGCTCCAGTGCCAGTGTTAGATGCACCATGAGTTCAGGAGTCCAAGCATGTGGCAGGGTTTGCAAGTGCTTTTATAGACCGACACTAGCCATAGCCATCAGGGTCCGCCGCACCAATCGGCGAAAATTTTAATAGAGAACAAGTAGCTCAGATTTTGATGGCAACTATGCGTCAACCACGTACAACCCCCGTGACGTGACCTAATCCAAATCTCTCTAGACTCTTATCCGGTAGGTCTCGCCTTGCACCTCAACGAATCCCTCTTAAACCCTACTAGTCAGGCTAAGAGAAATTCATAAACTGAACGCTTAAAACTTTCACTTTTAAACTTCTTTAGTCAACTTTTCTTGTTAAACTAGTTGGGTTGGTTTCATTTTAAAACAAAAATTTCATTTCAAATTTGTAAATCCAAATCATTTTATAAAACTAAAATCCGATACTATAACGACCGTGTTATTAACATTACCTAAGAACCTGTATAAGAAATTTACACTTCCAAATATTTCTCAAATACCACCTAACTTCTTTAGCCACAAACATTTATTCCCAATCACAATTTCAGTTCATCAAAAGTAAAAACATGAAATCATAAGTGAAGCATTTTGCAACTTTCACAATTGCTTATAAGAAATTTAAAACTTTCATTTCATGAGTAAACATTTACCACTCATTTACAACTTAAAAGATATATCTACAAATGATTCCTTTAAACTACAAAATATGCAAAATGTAAACTGTGCAGAAGCATTGTCGTGTCATGCCCACCTACTCTTCCGGAGGAGCTCTCTCTTCTTGTTCACCCACGTCAACACCTGAAGAGGTTTCTTTTTAAAGATAATAGCAAGAAAACTATGAGCTTTGGAAGCTTAATGAGTGCTTATAATTCTTTTCAACTAAATGCTTTATTTCTAAAATACCTCTTCAAAACTTTTGGAATTAAAATTTCTACTTCTTAAAACTTCTAAAATTTAAATCTCATTTAATTACAACACATGCAAAAAGCATATATAAACTCATATATATATATAAACTTCATATAAAGCTTATAAATTGTAAAGCAAACAAAGTGCTAAACAATTAAATTACTAGTAGTAAAATCTAAAAATGCTTTTCTTTACTTTCTAACTTTAAATATTAAGTTTTCTTTCTAAAAACACTATTCATACCCTTAAATGCTCTGACCACACGACGACTAACTAACGCCACTTGTTGTTGTAAGTCACGTGGCGATTTTGAACTGACACCAATTGTGACGCTATCTAATACATTTCACGACTATGTACAGAATTCTATATCGCTAACCAGAGTGCAAGATAATATCCCACACATGTAGAGGCGACACGACAGACTCAATTTCCCCTCAAGTTAGTGACGCATCCCCTCAGAACTTTACCATACTAGTGTGGGATATACCGACCGGGTTTAAAACTGAATATATAATCTGAGGGTATACTCATGGCCTTTGAAACTATTTTTGCTTTAACTTTCTAGTGCAATAAGCACAAAGCTCTTTTCTGAGTGCATTAAGCACTAAATCTCATTTTTAAGTGCATTAAGCACCAAAACTCATTTTCTCAGTGCAATAAGCACAAAAACTCATTTCTAAGTGCATTAAGCACCAAAATATCTTTGCTAAGTGCAAGAACCACAAAATAACTCATTTCAATTTCTAAAATGGCATCTAACATTTACAAAATGCTTAAACATTTAAACAAGCATAAACTTATATAAAATTACTTTAGCACTCACTTGAATTCAAACTTCGTATAAGAAACTTCAATGGTCTTCTTTTGCCCCTCTTGCTTCTTCTTCACCTACACATCACATTCTAACTTAGAATACACTAAATTTAACTATACAAAATTCATTAAAAGCTTCTAACTCAATTAACCCAATAAAGAGGTATTTTCACTACAATCTTCCCTTCTTGATTCTAACTTAACCAAGGCTTTTAAAATTCGTTTTCTTTTCATTATTCTTATTTATTCTCACCTAGGAACACATCCATATATACGAAATAATTTTTTAAAATTCGAAACAAAAATCACTAGTTTTGGACCCCTCTTGGCCGAATGCTCACTAGGGACCTCCCCATTGATTTGCTTTCTTCCATTTTTACTCCATTCTTCTCCCTAACTTGCACTTAGGTCAGCCCAAAAGTCAATTCAAAATTCCATTGAATCATGCTTAAAGACACTAAATTTCATTGGGATCATACATCCCTCACTATAGTCTTGTATGCCCTTATACACATCAAGTTCATTTTATTCAAATTTTTCATGTTAACTCTTTTGAACATTTCATCAAACACCTATTCAACATGGAATCATGCTTAAAGTCACTAAATTTCATTGGGATCATACATCCCTCACTACAGCCTTGTATGCCCTTATACACATCAAGTTCATTTTATTCAAATTTTTCATATTAACTCTTTTGGACATTTCATCAAACACCTAATCTACAACATATTTCATTCAAAACAAATTCAAATCAAACTTAGTGTCTCTCCCATATAAACCCTAACTTATCAACCTTAATGGATTCCACTAAACTTTACTCTTACTTTAGGTCTCTTTAAATTCAACTCATGATATCAATAAAAATCCCCATCAAATCCTAATTAAATCATCAGCACAACTATCATTTGAATGAATTCAAAAGAAATAGAACTAACCTTTTTTTGGCTTTGATCGTGGTCTAAACTTAGTCTTCTAGCTTAGGTTAGCTTGAAATCTTGACTTGGGACTTGAAATTGGCTTGGAACCAACTTGATCCCCTTTTTTCCTTGCTTGGCCAAATCACTCTCTAGTCTCTCTTTGTTTCTCTCATGTTTTTGCTTCTAAAAAATGGCTAAGTGTTTGGAGCGCTCTTATATATATACTTCTAACTTTTTCTAAATGACAATCATGTCCTTGAAAATTTGGTTTTTGTCCTTGAACTTTGTTTAATTGTATCTTGACCCCAAATGAGATGTGTTTGCTTCTAATTGATCCATTATCTTACTAATTTATAAAGACTCCAATGGGAATGACCATTTAACCCTTTTATTGATTTATTCTACAATTTGAGTTCACCTATCACTGGCCTCTTAATCACATTACAAGGAATTGATTAAAGCTGCTCTCAAGGTAGAAAAGAATACAGTCGTTGTTGCTCAATGTTCAAGATCAGAAAAGAAGCGCAATGGCCCCGGTTCTTTCTAGAGTGGACCCAATTAAAGTGTCAGAAAGAGAGGTAAGACCAGATGAATTGGTGGCTGACAAATGAGTCGAGGAGCCTCTTCTAGTCAGGGCTCAGTTAGATCTCACCCACAGTGCCCAAAGATTCTCGAGATACAAGAGACTCATTTCTAGAATGTAAAATTTGTGGTAGGAGACATCTGGACGAATGAAAGACATGTACTATCGCTTGCTTCCATTATGGGCAGGAAGACCAATATATGAGAGAATGCTCGTAATTAGTTGGCATAGAGAGGTCCATGGCAGAGCATTCAGCTTTCACATCAGTCTGCGGGAGTCAGAAGCTCCCAAAAGAGAGGACCAGATGCTACAGTTGCACCGGGTAGGGGTTCAAAGGGCAAAAGCTCAGGGGGTAGAGAAGTAACCCTTACAAGACAGTAAGGGAGACCCCGTACACAGGCTCGAGTATATGCAGTAACGCAACAGGAGACGAATGCGACCACTGAAATCATGACAGATACTATTACAGTATTTGGCCGTGATGCATTCATATTGATAGATCCAGGTGGCACCCATTCATTTATGTCCATGTATTTGGCTGAGACCACCTGTAGGAAATCGAAGCCTATAGATTGTAAATTAAGAATATCAGCTCCTACAGAGGATGTATTGTTAGCGAATAAGTTGTATTTGGATAGCCAGATAGTTATTGAGAGTCAAGAATTTTAGGCAGATTTGATTTTACCAGACATCCGTGATTTCGATGTGATATTCGAAATTGATTGGTTGACCAAGCATCACGCCTCGATGGAGTGCTTTCGCAAGAAAGTTAAATTCAAATTAGTATATTCTAAGCAAGAATGTGATGTGTAGGTGAGGAGGAAGCGAGTGGAGCACGACAAAGCCCCTGAATCCCTCATGCGAAGCTTGTAGGACAAGTGAATGTCTTTATAAAAATATTTGTTACTATGATTGATTTTAAATTCATGCCTAAATATATCATGTTGTATTTGATATCAAATGAATTCTAAATAGAAATTGTTGCATGGATTATGAAATGATTTATATGATATGTGGTTTAATTGGAAAGGAAATCTAAAATTAAAATTAAATTGAAAACCTATGGTACACCTAATTGTATTTTATATATCTCCGGTTTGGGTTGAGTACCTTAAGTGTGCATTGGCTATGTTAGGAGAGTTTATGACTAACAGCGGGCAGGACCGTGTCTGTGTAGTCTTGTGAGTTGCCCAATGCACGTACGAGGTATGTTATTAGCTAGCTTCCACCCGAGTGATGTAGAATTTTGCTCTGTAGCGACGTGGAATTCCGGTACGTAAAAGCTGGATAGATGGCCTGAACGATGTAGAATTCCGGGATGGCCTAAGCGATGCAGAATTCCACTTTGCTCTTAAGGTACCATATGATACAAACCACCAATGGTTGGCCTATTTTTATTTATAAATTCTTTGGAAGATATTATTACCACCATTATTAAAATGTTTAGATAGAAATAGAAACTATGCAACCTATTGATTGAAATTTAATTTATTGAGCATGAATTTTATTCAATTTCGATTGATTTCTATTGTTATCAAATGGATTATGAATTTCAGAGACATTAATTTTTCAATCATAGTATTGGATTATGCACAAAATGTTTTAAAAAGATTTTTGGGAGGTTATTTGATAAGTTAGATTTAAATGGAAATCATATGACACTCACTGAGCTATGAAAGCTCATTATGTTTTATATTCTTGTAAATAAAATCTCCCTAGGTATAGGTGGAGGTACTTTAGTAGCGGGAACTCCGGATCGTGATTAGAGAAGTCGAGCTGATTGTGCTGTTCTTTTTGAAATGCGAGTCTACTTGTATATAATTTTGAGATGTGCATATAAAGTTTTGTATATAAACTTTTGAAAGTTAATTAAAAGGATTTTAAAAATTTAGTTTGATTTTATGTTGAAATGGATTGAAATTAATTATGCATGACTTATAAAGTTAATTCAATATATCTTTCAAAATTATATGCATGTTTGTGGTTGCTTGTAGATTGAGAAAATTGAGAGTCTAAGGCCCAAGAGTTGAGAAAATGTTTGAGTTTTGAAGTGTTTATAGTTTTTATAAACTTTGTACAGTGACATACTCAGAAAAACAGTCATTATACTGCCCAAATTTTGATAAATCTATTTGTAAAAGTGTAAAATAAAAACAAAAATTTTCTCACATGTTTTCGTATAAAAGAAGGTTTCTAAAAAGATAAACGGCTTAACTTCACGGGAATCTTCTAGCTAGATCAGACATCTTCTAGAAAACCACCGTGAGGTTGCTAACAAGCTGCCTAGGGAAAGGGGTCTGTTAGCGAGCGCATAGGTAGGTGCATTAGTTGTTGTTGTGAAGCTTGGACGTGTTTAGCTGTATGCTTGGTTGGAGATAGGCATGTAGCTAGGCATATATGGAGAAGCTACTAGTGTCTTACGTGTTGCTTGGTGCACTTAGTTATACAATAGCATGCTAGTGTGCATATTGGGCAGTAGACCAGTTGGTTATCATATTGAAAAAGGGGTTGGTGTGTGTAGAAGCGTACGAGGGAGCATGCTGTCTTGGACTATAAAGAAGTTGGAATATGGACTAGTATGGACGCTGTGAAGTATGCTTGTGAGCTGATTGATGTCTTGGTTGGTGATTTTTGGTGTGCAAAAGCTACATTGGAGAGCTAGTTGTTATGTGAGGGTTGCAAAAAGGCAAGGATGACGACATGCAAATGGAGTTGAGATGTTTCATAGGAGTGCGGGCTGCCTCACGTGCTTGTTCCAAATTTCGTGCATTTCCCTTAACAAAGCTTGCTTGCTTGATGACACTTTCCCATAAGTTCTTCTTCAAACCTTCACGTTTTATGCTTACTCACCATTTTCGATTTAATTTCTTGAAAAGTGCTCCAAAGTAAGTAAAATTTGCTCGAGAATAATCACAAAGATAAAGTTTTGGAGGCCTAAATCATTACTAAAGATACCCTTATCAAAATACTTAAACTAACTCTAAAACACAAAAATAACAACCTAAAAACATTATAAATAAAGTACTTTTAGACCTTAATTCTAAAAATTCATTAATTTAAAGCACATAATAAAAGTGAAGTTAAAAAACTCCCTTTGCAAGCTTAGGCTTGATGAATAATAGATCTTGATATCACATCACTTTCCATTCTTTTAAGTACCCTTGTAATACACAAATAAAACACTAAAAACAAAAATCTACAATAAACAAAGTCAAAACACATTAACAAAAATGAAAAATTAAACTCCTGGGTTGCCTTTCAAGTAGCGTTTGGTTTAGAGTCATCGGCTTGACTTCTTTTTCATGTCTTTATCAATCTGGTTTCTATACGTAAGTCATTACGTAGAGGAGCAATCTTAACCCTTTGTGTTTGAATTTGCTCCAAGAGATTTTATCTCATGCATTGAAGATGCATCCTTGTTAGTATGGTGTCGGATGAACTTCCAAAAGGTTGTACCCATTCCAACCTTTAAGTCTCTTCTTGTAACGTCTCCCCTGCTCGTATGACTGAAAAAGGAATTTTTGCTTTCCATGAAAGAGCACGTAACGATCTGATAATAGTTCTTTCATCCACATAACTTCTATTTCATTGTTCTCCAAATCACCTATACAACAGTCCCTTTCTAGTTGTGAAGTTTTAGTGGCTTCGAATTCCTCACAAATCACCTCTTCATCTGAACCCTACTTATGATTTCACCATATTACATATCCACCTCCTTCTCAATGAAATTCTTCATTCAGTTGAGAGTCTTATCCACCAACTAACAAGTAACAATGATGGGCTCAAACACCCTCAAACCTAATTTCTTGGATAAGGATTGCAATGTACTTTAAAATGGCTCCTTGGATTCTTCTTTTTGACTTAAGGTCTTTTCAACTTCTTCTTCCTCTGCATATTTGATCCACTCAATGTCAATGAAAGGCGTAAATGTTGCCTACCATTTCTTAATCGCTCACATTTAGATCATTGTCACTGTTCTTAGTGATTACTTGGATATGCTTCTCTTTTTCCCTTTCTAGAGTACTTTCTAAATCACTAGGAAGTGTTTCTTGTTGACCACTATTTAATGCATCAACTAGCTATCCCTATTGAACCTTTAAATATTGAATTGCTTCTTACTGACTTTGCATCAACTTAAACACCTCTTCCAATTTTTGCTTCTTCTTTTCATGAGGAGAGATATCGAACTACTCTTTCTTTTCCTTCATTGGATTCTTTTTATGATACTGTTAAATACTCCTTATGGTTTACTATTAATAGCATTAACAATTTGCCCCATCTACACTTCTAAGTTCTTTATTGAATTCGGTTGGTTTATAAATTGTATTAACACATCTTCTGGTGATGGCTTCTCTTCTTGACAAGGAAAGTAGAATTGCTAAAAATGACCTCGAAAATCTGGTGGATACAATGGATGCATAAATGAGACTTGATTTGGATCTCAACCCCATCAAAATTCTACTAACCATTCCACCCTTGATTGTAGAAATCTAGATTAGGATGATAGTGTTACTCATTGAAATCAAACATGTAATGGTCTGACACCTAACTGCCCCAACAATTATCACTTCTTTCACTATCGCTCAAATTATCAAAGCATGAGAACGAGCTTTGAAATGTATTCATCCCACTTGCGTTGAACCACTTGTAGTTCTTGTATATCATTCTCTGAAAAATAAAAGAAAGCAAAACAAAAACTAAATAACAAAAAAGAAATGTTTGAAGTAAGGGAGTTCTAACTAGTATTAATATTAACTATAACTTGGCACAATCCTTATCAATGGCACCAAAAACTTGATGACAAATTTCTGGTGTGCAAAACACTTAATAAAAACACAATACAAAGTTCACATTAGAAACTTGTGCAAGTATACACGATCTACAAGTATTACAATGATAAGTAGAAATTGTTTCCACGAGGATTGTCCAAGTTATATATATGATAAGTACTAAATTGATCAAAACCATACCTTATCCAAACTAAATAAACAATTGATTTATAGAAAAAAATAATTAAGCAAACAAAATAATTAAATTAACTAATATTCTATCTACTACTAATTCACAACAAAAGGAGAATAAATTCTAGATTTACAAGTTCACCCTACCAATCCACTCAACTTATATTTCTACTATTAATAATTTATTTTCATTATATGCTTAATTGAATGATTCTGATTTATCCACAAACCTCTCTCGATGGTTGAGTGAACTTACCTAATTTAATTAATTGACTATATCTCTATAACAATTAACCAATATAGGCACATTAAGCATCAATCATTCAATAATGACAGAGCAATATCTGCTTAAGTTAGGAACCTTTCTATTTCTCGCCAAATCTCTACATGATTACACAATTGCCCCAATAAATTGTTGAATTACTCAACAGCTTCTCTCATGACTCACTTGAATGAAGTAACAGAAAAATATTAAATACTTAAATAATTTATTGAATATTTATCATAAATGCTAGTTAAGTGAGTACAAAATAATGGTACATTTTAGCGTTATCAAGGCCATTTGATGATGGTCTCTAATAGAGACTATCATCAAATGGCCTCTAATGGAGATAGGGTTTCCACAATGGAGGGTCTCTATTAGAGTTGCTAGCGATGGGTGACACCATTTTAGCAGTAGAAATGGAGAGTGGAGATGAGTTGTTCAAATTAGTGGTGGACATCAGACTTATTGAGGTGGTCTCCATGCGATGAAGAAGAAGAAGCACCAAAAGAAGATGAGTGGACTAGAAAGGCGAGACGCTCGTAGAGGCATGAAAGGCAGAAGCTAGTGAAATGCTCATTTGGGTGGCAGTCATAGGAGGTGGTGGGAAGGTAGGGTTGCAGCGGAGGAGAGGTGTGTGAGTGTGTTTCAAATGGGGTAAGTTGGTGAGTGTGTTTCGAATGAGAATCTAATAAGGTCCTCCATGGGTGACGGCTACAAGTTAATTGGACAGTGGTGGGTGGACAGTTGGTGGTTGGTGAACGAGATATGGGTTGAAAGTGGGTGAATGGTGTGGAAAAGTGTTTGACTGGTGGCTTTTGTGTGTGGTTGGTATATATGGTGGCTTTCGTTGAAGCTCGAGTTCCATGTGTCACGATAAGATTTGCTTCTATTTTACTTTTTTTCCCATAATTTATCTACACCTTCCATATGTTACCATCGTGCATCATAATTTGAAATGACAATTTTACCCTTATCCATTATGCTGGGAGGTAGGTTTGACCGTTAGTTGAGTGATGGAATGAACTAATTTGACACTTTTTCAAAATGTTAGGGTTCATTTGATCATTTTCCTATATATAGTTAAAAATTTGACTCTATCCCAAAACTTAAGGACCAAGATGATTTTTTACCTGAAATTTACATAGATTTTAAAACATAATTTAAATATTTTAGAAACAAAATTTTCACTAAATTTCATTTAAAATAATTTTATGTTTTAATAATATTATTTTATCAAAATCTAATTTAATATAATATTATACTGACCAATCTCACACTTATCAAATATAAAATATGATTGTTTTTTTTTATCCAATTCCATGATGTACAGACATGAGACTATACTATTTTTATCCAATTCCACTTGTACTAGTACTAATTTAGTCAATCCTATCCTTCCAATCTCTTGAAAATATATAGTTCAATCCAATTCTATATACCAAATGAGCCTTAAATGGCATATGAGTTTATCCAAGGATGGATCCTTTCCCTTGCATATATCACTTGTTTACCTTAAAAGTGACATGGTATTTACTGAATTCCTTAATAATTGACTATTAACTAACATAAAAGCCTTTTCCGTGGTTGCAAAAAATTGATTTTCCCATTTTCATTCTAATCTCAAACTAATCCCATATCTCTTTACATGAAAAATTACTGTAGGTTGTAAAATCTAAAACCAAAAATTGATTTTCATCTACCTCACCTCCCTTGAATATAAATCAAACACAAGTTATCACCACCAAACTAGTAATCTTGATAAGCAAAAATATAGTAATAGTGTGTAGTATAAATATAGCAATGGTGAACACACTTTATATATATATATGATCATGTCGATTTTAGACATGATTTTATATCTTTAATCCTAGCTTTTGTAATGAATACTTAAGTAAATTTTATTATTTTAACAAGTTTTTCTAGTGTTTTTGTTTATAGGTTCATTTTGGAGAAGATGAAAAAAAATAGTGAAGGAAATTAAGTTTCAAAAGGGAGTTGGAGCTTTTCACGAATAGCATTCATGAAACGTGGCACATGGTCTCGGGTCGCGAAAAGTTGTTAGATAATCTCACTGAATGCAGTTTACCATAAGCTAGTCACCGCAGTTGTCATAGGATTTTCGCTAATCACGATCGTATCTTGCAAACTGGTGTAATACCCTTTTTCCATTAACTAGTATTGTAAAGGAAAATGTATGAGCATTGCAAAGGTATGGTCCTACAACACCCTCATGTATAGAATAATGAGATCGATTAAATTTTTCAGATATGTAAATCGCATTCTAGTGGAAATTTAGAATGGATCGGAAATGCATTCGAATTCGAACAAAGATATGATAATTTGTTAAAGTATAGAATGAAAATTAGTGATCAGATAATATTCATGAAAAAGTATGATTAAATGAATTAACTAAAGGTTATATAAGGTTACATGTGAAATCGAGTTTATGGAAATGATTTCAGATTCGAAAAATGGTATGATGGTTGATTAAAATGTATAATACAAATGGTGTTGATGAAACTTCAAAGAAATGACATTAGTAACTCAATTGGTTGGAGATATTATACAAACTTGCCCTTATTCATGGAATAACAAAATTGATTGAATTTTTGCGGATATAATCGAATTCTAGTAAAAGTTTATGAATGGACCGGAATTAAATTCGAAATCCGAAAAAAATGGTGAAATGAGTTTTTAAAGTATATGATAAACCTTAGTGATCAAGGAAATTTCATGAATGAGCATGATAAAATGGATTAACTAGAGAGAAAATAAAGTTATATGTGAAGTTGAAATTGTTAGGTGTTGAATTATAGTGAAATGGAGGGTAAAATGGTCCAAATAAACTAATGGCATGCATTGAAATTATATATCAAATGTAAGGGGCAATTAGTTAGCTAAAATGAGAGTATATAAAAGGGGAGAACCTACTGGAAACATGCAAAACACACCGGCAGAAACCAGAAACCAAATTCGGCCAGCAAGGGAAGAGGCAGACCAACAGCTATTCTCTAGCCTTTTCAAGCCATTTTTCAGCAGATTTCAAGCCCCCAAAGGGTTGTAAACAAGCCTAGGGAAGTTTTCCAACAAGAATCAAGTGATTTGGAGAGGTACGGATTGAGTTTTCATGAGATGTTTATGTGAAAAAGCTGTTGGATGCAATATAGTGTGTTGTCTTGGTTGTTGATGAGATTTCCATGTTTGATTTTAGAGTTTTTGGAGCTCAATTTTGTTAGGGAGAAGGCTAGAGCTTGAAGACAAATTGGTAAGTGTTCTAATGCAAGTGAACTTTTGATTCAAAGTATAAATAGAAATGGTTAGGATGTTAGTTTGATTTCCATGGAAATTGATATGATTGTGGCGTGAATTGAAGTGTGAAACTTGAAGGAAGTTGATGTGAATGCACATGTATGATGCACGGCCATGCTTAGGTTTTAATCGTCCAATTGAAGTTTAATGTGTTTGACAGGCCCCACTCCTTAGGCGACCTACCTGCGATCTCACGGTAGACCTCCAGTGGATATATAATCCGGTTGGGGAGTTCTCGTGAAGTTATACCGTCCACTTTTCTAAATCTTTTCTATACTTACTAATTTTTTTTTAAACTGTGAAAACGTTGGGAAAATTTTTCTTTTTGTTTCAACCATTTATAAGCGGATTTATAAAAATTCGGACAACATAACGGCTATTTTCTAAACATATGGCCCTTGCAAAAGTTTCAAAAATACTTTTAAACACTTCTATAGCAAATCAACCTCAACTTCTCGGCCTCAGACCCTAAAATCATTTTCTACAGTCCAACCACAATCATGCTTTTAATTATTATAAACTCAAAATCATTTTATTGAGACTAAAATTTCAATATAAATTCTAAAACATTATTTACAATATATATACATCAAAATTCTTTATAAGTATATACATTCATAAAACATAATATCACAATAAGCATCATGTCAAAACTGGCCCACCTAGTCCCGTGTAGGAGATCTAGCAATGCGGGTACTTGATCCTGCACCTGAGGAGGTTTTTCATAAACAACATGGAAAGATGAGCTAAAAAGCTCAGTGAATGGTGAATAATCTTTAGCTATTGAATTTTTTTTTTTTTATAAAAATAGCTCCCAAAAACTTAAAAAGAAAAATAATATTTAAATCACTTACTAGAATTAGTAAATTTCATACATTTACATCTAGTTTCATGAAATTCATATAGATGTATAAAGGAACATAATAATATCACAATTCCATTGCTAAAACTAAATGCTTAAATACTAAAGCAATCAATAACTTGTAACTTGAATGTAAATTAATATCTTCTAAAAACTAGAAAAAAACTTCTCATACTAAAATAATTGCTAACTTTCAACATGAATTTGGAAATAATATCTTTTCAAAAACTTTACATCTAGTAATACACTTTATATAAGAACTTTCCGATGTTTAAACATTTTATTTCTTATTAATTCATAAAATCTATAAATCCCTGAAAGTGAAATCAACTTTCTATATTCATGCCAAGCATAAATTATAAAAACTTCGTTCATAATAGTTAGAAAATACACAAAGTATAACATACTAAATTCTCATCAAACTTCAAAATTTATAAATGTTTTTGCTTGGCTTCTTTCTAAAATGCACCAAATGGGACCTAATGAAGCTATAAACACACATGCTAACTAAACTAGCCCGCACAACGTGAGGGGAAGTAGTCACATGCCGAGTAAGCTAGCATTGTGCGATGTGATGTCACATGGCTACTAAAGTAGCGTCGCTCACTATGACTCGAAAGACCTCCCACCACCACAAAGCAGAATGCTACATCGCATAAGTGGCATGAGATATCACCCTACATATGTGGAGGCGACTCGATAGACTTAACCCCAACTCTGACAACTCTAGGTGAAATGAGTCATTCATTCCCCCAATACTAGTGACACGCCCCCAATACTTGCCACACTCACATAGGGCTCTACGGCCGGATCTTTAACTTTCTTTTCTGTCTTTTTCCATCAATTCCATATTTTCTAACATGGGTGGTCTATTGGCTTTGGAAAACTTTCTTTTACTTTTTGAAATGCTAAAATCATTTTCTTTTGCTTGAAAATACTAAGAACTTTCTTTTTTACTTTTGAAAATACTAAATCATTTTCTTTACTTTCGAAATACTCAAATCTCATCAAGTATTAAAATCTATTAATACTTTTACTCGGTATATAAAAAGTACTTGCGAACTACCAATTTTAAGATACTTGAAATCATGAATATTAAAACATGAAAACGTTCTACTTTTAATTGAATGACTAGAAACATTGCTCATATCACATACTTTAAAACGTGTAAAATAAAAGCATGTTTTTCACTTTATCCACAAGAGATTCACAACTAAAATCACACTCTTTAAAACATCCATACTAAGATAATGAAAATAATTTATCAATAAAACTTATAAAAATAGTTTTAAAAATAACCACTCACTACTTTCTTTTCCACCACTTGAACAATCTCTTAAAGGCTCTGTTCGTGCTTCCGCCTCCCCTACAAGCCATACATTAACATAAAATTTATCATAATTACCACTTAAACCATCCTTAACAAGTTATGTACAATACTATCTCATTCTTGACTCATCTTAGATTAACATCCTAACATCCAATTTTCTTGATTTCTTTTTCACATTACACTCAAACATCTACTAAACATCACTAAAACATATCAGAACAATCAAGTGGCAATTGCACACCTAATTTTAATGACATGGCCAAGTACTAACCCATGACTTCTTAGTCCATTTTCTTTCCTTCCTTTGAATACCAATCAACTTAAATTTTTGCCAAAACATAATAAAACCATATCTCACATTAAAATAACTCAAGCTCATGCACAAACATGACTTGCCCACACACTTGTATGCATGCCCATCCATTCATTCATTTGATTTCCTTTCCATTTCACATTAATTTCATCATTCACACATCACATTTGATCAATCA
This sequence comes from Nephelium lappaceum, assembly GCA_021234005.1. Classification (NCBI taxonomy): domain Eukaryota; kingdom Viridiplantae; phylum Streptophyta; class Magnoliopsida; order Sapindales; family Sapindaceae; genus Nephelium; species Nephelium lappaceum. The sequence goes on from CM038009.1 coordinate 17,526,114, forward strand.
ACCCATCAAAACCATTCAAAAGCCATAATCTAACAAAATTACATAGTCATGGCCGAACACACCCTTAAGCCTATCAACTTAATTTTCTTATATTCTTTTTATTCCAATCACTTCAATTTCATATCAATACATCATACAACTCATTCAAGCATCAAATCAACACAACACATACATATACATAACTTGACCTTACACTAGTATACAACCTAAATCTTCATACATTTGATTTTTCTTCTAATAAATCATCTCAATATCATATAAATTCTCACATAAACTCACCCATAACTCAAAGACATTCAATTACACCATAATTCTCATATTAACCACATACTAGTATACAACAGAACAACTCATTCTATTCATTTTCATCAATTCCAATCACATCAATTTCATCTAAAATACTCTAATAATCATTCAAAAATCAAACATCCAACCAATTGAACTTAGAAAAATTACACCAAATTCCCTCTTTGTCCACATACTAATATATACACAACTAATGCATTCTCTTCATTCCAAGCTCAATAATTATATTCAAATGCATCATTTAAACATCAATTAATCAACTAAAGTCTTAAAATCACAATCCATTAAATTTCATAGCATTATGGTATAAAACCCTAAACTTACCTTACTAATTTTGCTTGATCACAACTCATTGACGTTCCCTTTGCTTTCTAACCTCAATTTGAAGTTAACCAACTCCTAAACATACCATAAATTTCATCACTAACGTAATTGATCATCAATTCTTAAAAACTCATCAAACTAACCATAGAATTAACTCACTTACCAACAACGTCTCTTCACTTTTCTATGGCTATTTCTTGATGAAAGCAAGGAGAAGAGATTGATGGAGACACCTTGGAACCTCTTCTTCTTCTTCTTCTTCTTCTTCATTCTTCTTATTCTTTCTTTTTCTTTTCACGGTTTTTTTTCTTTCTTTTTCTCTTCTTCCTTCAGCTTTCTGCTTCTTGATCAACCATCCCTCTTCTCTCATCTATTTCATGACTCCTCATATATATATGTCATGCAAAATTACCAATTTGTCCCTTAAAAATGTCAAAATATCAATTTGACCCCTTTACTTTTCATAAAATTACCAAATTGTCATCCATTAGAAACTTGACAACTGTCCTCATCCTTATCTATTTGCCAAGTGTCATATTTCTATGAGTTGCTTATTTACTTATCTCCCTTTAGTCCTTTATGGTTATCTCTTTCAATTCGATCTTTCCGGAATGTCCGAACTCAACTTTTCTGGTACTTTTTCGAAATTTTTAACAAAATTCCTCGGGGCCTATATTCGAACTACATACATACTCCAGGTAGCCTTGGTGACTCTTAAAAATCATTCTATGACCCTTTTCGGGCCTCCATAAATCACTAAATCATCTTCAACGATTTCTGGATTGATTTCATTTCAATATGAATTTCCTTCGAAAGGGTCATTTGGGTTTCTAACATACTTCTAAAGTATTTTAATACTCATTTTGACACTTCTTTAAATTTTCAAAATTTTTTGGAAATCCTTTCGAAATTCTAATAGGTTCGAAATTATTTTCATTTATCTCTAAATAAATTTCAAAAATATTCCATGGTCACCTGATCATCAAATTGACTATGCAATACTCTAATTGGGTGTCTTAACACTCAATTCTCTGCTTCAAAAAATTCAAATGGAGTTTAGATCAACAATATTCACTTTTCCATCCGTAAGGACATTTTCATTAAATCACCTTTGGAGCCCTTAAAAACTATCCAAACGGACTCATTTTCACTCCATTTCAGTTTCATTATATCCTAATACCTAATCTGGAACTCGTGATTTACTTCGTCCATTTTTCAGAAAAATCACTATTCATCCAAAAATACTACTCATCTAAAAACGCTATTCATCCGGATATAATAGTCATCTAAAAATACTATTCATCTGAAAGTACTATTCGTCCAAAAATACTATTTTTTTGGAAATACTATTCCATCAAAAATACTATTCATAAAATTTCGAGGCTTATGGTGTTTTGAGTGGCTTCCATGCATGAAAATGTGATGAAATGTTATGAGATCATGCTCAAATAAAGAAGCAATTTGAAATGCATATGGATGATTGTATTCGGCTAAGTTAAGGGCTGCCAAAAGCCATTGTTTTTGAATGAATTAATGTATTTTTGGATGCTTAAATGAGTTGTGTTAAGGGTAGAATTGATGTTAAATGAAAATAGAAACAATTGGATGTAAATGGTGTGCATTTGGCTAAGGTGATGTGCATGGTGATGGATGATAGTTTTGAGTTGTTTTAACATGAAAGGTGGGCTGTTTCGGTGATGATTTTGGCTGGAATTTGAAAAGAAATTGATTCGATATAAAGGATGTAATCCATGGCCGAAGTTAATTAGGAATTCAAGTATCTTATCTTATAAATTTAACTTGAAATGGTGGTGTAACATTTATATGAAATTGAATATAAGTTAATGTGATGTTAACACTATTGAAATGTTTTATGTATTGGATATTATGAATGAGTTTTATGTAAAGGTATGGTGAGTTAGTTTGGGTTAGAAGTAGTTAAACATTAGAATGCGAAATGTGTAGGTAAAGCGAAAATGAAGGATCCGAAATAGCGCGCGAACGTGAGCTAAAACGGTGAGTATTTTTTAAAATGTTTTTTTTCGAAAAATTTCTTTTCCGATTAATTAAATTCTATATATTATGCCTAAAATTTCATGTTTGAAGGATTGAATATGAATTTTAGTAAATAAGAATTATATGAATCTTAGAAATGGATATGTGAATCAATTGTGCACAAATTGATATCATTATGTTTCCATTTATTTTTCATATTTTATGTTTATATTTAAATTATTCATTGAAATGGTTGGGAATAGTTTTTACTAAAGCAAATAAAGTTATTTGAAAACCTCTTAATGATTTATTAAATATTTAAAGAAATGCAAAATAAGAAATACGAAAAACATTTGAAATGGAAATGTTTTATATATCTATGGGACTCCTGATAGTTATTTCAGAACAGATAAAGTTAAAGACAGATCAAAGGACAGTACTTGCTACCCGAATTTTGAGGGTCGGGCCCATCGAAAGGCCTAAGATGGGGGTGGCCAAGCGATTACATCCGGATCTTGAGGGTTCCAGGCCAGAGGCCCAGATAGGGATGGATCGACCTGTTACATAAAAAGATTGTCCCACCCAGAGATTTACAGAGATTTTCGGTCAGAGTACCCGAATTCGTGCATGGCAGTGTTAGGGGAGTTTGTCACTAATAGCGGGAGGGACTAAGTCAGTCAGTCAGTTAGTCTAGTTAGTATATCATCCATGCACGAATTAGGGTATATTATAGCTAGCGCCTTACTGGATAGGAGGCCGAAGCGAGGGTAAATTCCATGGAGGCCTGAGCGATAATACATTCCACTTGTACCTAGGGTACCATAGGATACAGATAATAGTGGTTGGCCTATTTTTATATAGAGATTTTCCTAAAATGCTATTGTCGCCACTATTACTTTTTCACAGCAAGAAATTTAAAATTATTTCAAAATGGTTTTCCGAAATTAGATTTATAAAGTTTAATTTATAATTAGAATGAGAGTTTATTAAAGCATTTAAACTCAAAGAATTGAACATCAAGAAAACCGAATTTATTTTCATAGCATGAAAAAGTTTATAAATATTTTTAAAATAATTTTAAGGGAGGTTATTTTATAAAGAGAAATTACTATAGAGTTTTATGACACTCACTGAGCTCACTTAGCTCATTCGATATTTCATGTTTTTATAAACAAAACCTCTCCAAGGGTAGGTACAAGGACTAGTGCAACCATAGCAAGGACTCCGACATAGGATTAGATGGCTGAGTCTTGCGTTCTGTACATTTATATATTAATACTATAAACATTTTAAAAAGAAATAGAAAATTGAATATATTCATTTATTTGTATATATTTTTTAGAATGTATAAATGTGTTTATATGCATGACACATAATTTGTTTTTAAATTGTCTTTGAATTCAAATGCATGTTTGGGGGTTGCTTGTGACTTGAGATAAAGAAAAAGGTTTGAGGCCTAGAAGTTTGAGAAAACATTTAATTTTAGAAGTGTTTATATTTTTCTATAAACTTTGTAGGGTGGCATAGTCAGAAAAATAGTTGTCATGCTGTCCAAATTTTTATAAATCTATTTGTAAATGTGTAAAATAAAAGAAAATTTTCTCACATGTTACCGTTAGAAAAGAATGTTTCTGAAAAGATAAACGGATTGGCTTCACGAGAACCTTTCAATCGGATCAAATATTGACAACCCAATCCGGATCTCTCTAAACTCTTATTCGAAAGGGTCTCGCCGAGCACTCCAACGAATCCCTCCTAAACCGCTACTAGGCAGGTTAAGAGAAATTCACGGAGTGAACCTTTAAACTTTCCCTTTACAAACTAATTTGCTTGACTTCATTTTCAAAACTAGTTAGGTTGGTTTCGTTTCAAAAACTAAAATTATTTCAATTTAAAATTCAGTTCATTTTCAAAACTAAAATCCGGCAACATAACGACTGCATTTTTGACATTTCCAAAACCTATAAAAGGGAAATTTACACTTCTAACTATTTTCTCAATCACAACCTAACTTCTTTATCCACAAACATCCATTCCAATCTCAATTCCATTTCATAAAAAACAAAAGTATGAATTTAGGAAGCAATCCATTCACAAACTTCCACAATGGTTTAAAAACTAAACTTTAACTTCATGAACAACTCATTTACAACTCAAAAGAATAGATTTACAACCATTTTCTTTAAACTACAAAATATGCAAAATATGAATTGTATGGAAGTATTGTCGTGTCACGCCCACCTATACTTCTGAAGCAGTTATCCTTTCTTGGTCACCCATGCCAACACCTGAAGAGGTTTTTAAAACAAAAATAGGAAAATTATGAACTATAAAAGCTTAGTGAGTGCTTATAATACTTTTTAACTAAAACTTTTATTTACTAAAATACCTCCTATAAAACTTTTGAAGGTATAAATTTCTATTTCACAAACATTCTCAAATTTAAAGCTCATTTAAATGTAAAGCATAAATATATAAGTTGTAAACTCATATATGCATCCAAATGCGTATAAAACTCATAAATTTAAAAGCATACAAATGCTAAACAATTTATCACTTTAAATAAAGTTCTAAAATACTTCTCTTTACTTTCTAAATCTCAAGAATCACTTTTCTTTTCTAAAACCACCATTCGTATCCCTAAAAGCTTTGACCACATGGCGACTAGCTACGCCACTCGTAGTGGCAATGTCACATGGTGATTTTGAACTGACACCAACCGTGACACAATCAAAGACATCTCACGACTATGTGTGGAATTCTGCATCGCTAACCATAGCGCAAGATAATATCCCATATAAGTAGAGGCGACACTACAGACTCGATTTCCCCCCAAGTTAGTGATGCATCCTCCCAGGACTTTGCCACACTAATGTGAGATATACTGGCCGGGTCTAAAACTGAAACTGAAATCTGAGAGTATACTAATGGCCTTTGAAAATCTTTTTTACTTTAACTTTCTAAGTGCAAAAAGTACAAATCTATTTTCTAGGTGCATTAAGCACCAAATCTTATTTCTGACTGCATTAAGCACTAAAACTCATTTATGAGTGCGTTAAGCACTAAAACTCATTTCTGAGTGCAACACACACTAAAATATCTTTGCTAAGGGCAAAAGCCCAAAATGTCTCAGCTTTTAAAAGATTAAAACTAGAGCTTTTCAACTCGGATTTCATTAAAAACTTCCTTAAAGCTTTTCAATCAATCAATGTTTTACAAAAATCATAACAAACACTTTAAAAATAAAATTAGCACTCACCTAAATCTCAAGGTTGGTTTAAGGCTCTTCAATGGTCTTGTCGCGCTCCGCTTGCTTTCTTCTCACCTACACATCATATTCTAACTTAGTATAGGCTAAATTCAACTTCACAAAACTCTTTAAAAAGCTTCTAACTCAATTAACCCATAAAATGACATTTTTCACTAAAAGCTTCTCTACTTGATTTCTACTTAACCGAAGCTCTAAAATTCTGATTTCTTTCCATGAATCGTATTTATTATCACCTAGGAACATCTCTATATATCTGAAATAATTTTCTGGAGCTCAAATGAAAAGTCACATTTTTGTCACCCCCTTTGATCAAGCACTGTTCATAGCCCAATCTAGGGCCGCTCTTCACTTCATTTTTGCTCCATTCATCTCCCTAACTCATACTTAGGTTACCTGTAAGATGGTTTTGAAAAATACCAACTATCGAGTGGCGAAACCTAGGAAAAACCTCACTTTTTCACCACTTTTTCAAGGCAACTTTTGTTCTTTTGGTTTCTAAACTTAATTCTCTTCACCACTAACTTGAATATGCTTAATAACACTCATCTATGTCATTAGAATGCATATAAAGAGTGGCATTTCATAAAAACCGAAAATGTCCTTTACCGAGTGAAAACTAACCACATTGTCCTTATGCAAATCTCTTTGAATTTTAAGTTGATTTAACACTTATTCAACCTTACTCCAACATGGAATCATGCTTAATATCTTCAATATCTCATCACATTCACACATTGCCAACTATGGCCTTTGAAACTCTAACTCATTTCAAGTTGAGTTTACAAAATTTTCATTGACAAATTCATTGAAACATTTAATCAAACACTTTGTATACAACACATTTCAATCAACTCAAACACAAATCAAACTAAGAGATTTTCCAACACAACCCTAACATCTCAAACCTTAAGGATTTCACATGATCTACTCTTGCTTTTGGTTACTAAACACTCACCTCACATCACATATAAAAACCCACATCACATTCCAACCAAAACACCAACACAACATCAAACGAACAATTTCAAAAATGGAAGAACTCACCTCTTTTCTTCTTGGTTCCTTGTTCTAATTCGTTCTCCTAGCTTAGGTGATCTTGAGGACTTGCTTGGAAGCTCGAAAATGGGGTGGAATCACTTGATCTCTCCTCTCTCTCACATGGCCGAACCACCCCTTTCTCTCCTTGGTTTCACTTTTTGCTTCTTGTTTCTTAACTCCACACTTGATCTCTTAGCTTAAGGCGGCTTGAATTGTAGGACCCCAAACTTTCATGTTTTGATTTACAATGAATTTATGGATGAATAGTAATATTTTCGGATGAACAGTACCTCTAGGTGAATAGTATCTCCTGGTGAATAGTATTCGATGAATAGTGAAATTTTGAGACGGACCCTAGAAAATTGAAAATATAGAATGATTAGTAAGACCTAATAAAATTGAAATGGAGTAAAAATGAGTCTGTTTGGGTAGCTTCTAAAGGTTCTGAAAATTACCGGACGAAAATGCCCTTATGGACAGGATTGTGAATATTGTTGATCTAAACTCCTTTTAAATATTTTTTGAAGCCATGGATTGAGTCCTAAGAGATCTAATTAGAGTATTGTAAAGTCAAATTGATGAATGGGTGATCATAGAATTAATTTGGAATTTATTTCGGAATGAATTGTAAATAGAATTAAGTGAATAGTAAGTATGACAATGGACTAAAATGAAATAAGTTTTCCTACTTGGGGTCAAAGTGGGATTAAGAGAAAGTGAAGTAAGGATTAAACTGAGATAAGTTTACATGACATGGGCCAAGGTGGGATAAGTAAGAGTTAAAGGCCAAATCTAATTAATTAAGGGACATAATGGTCATTTTAGGAAAATATCAAGTTATATATACCAACACTTAGCCCATTTTACACCCATTTCACGCCACTCTCATTCACAAACTCACACGAAACAAGAGAGAAATGGAGGAGAAGTCACGGTCAAAGCATGGAGAAAGGTGAATCAAGCTAGTTCAATCCATTTTCAAGTCTTCAATCAAGATCTCAAGCCAACCTAAGTAAGAAAAACAAGTTAGAGCAAGAAATCAAGAAGAAAAATGGTAAGTTTCATGACTTTTGAACTTGTTCTCATGATGTTAGTGTTGATTATTTGGTGGGGTTTTTTGATATGGGTTTTTATGTGTGATCTAAGTGGAGTTTTATGAGACAAAATCTAAGTATAAATTATATGGAAATCATTAGGTTTGATGTGTTATGGTTTTGTTGGAATAAACACTAAGTTGGTTGAATTGGTTTTAAGTGAATTTTTATGCTCACCAAGTGTTTGACAAAATGCTTAAGCGAAATAAAATGCAAAAATTGAATGAAATGAATTGTTTAAGTGATAGGCCATGTAAGAGCATATTGAGGGAAGTATGGAACTAAGGTCATTTGATGTTATTAAGCATGATTCCATGTTGAATTCATGCTAAGGGAACCTAGGATAAGTTTATAAGAATATTAAGAATCAATTTAGACAACTTATAGTTTATGGCTTTAGGTGAAGGGTATTGATGGAAATCATGAAATATCATCCCATGTATGTGTTTTCATGCATTAAATGAGTATATTTAAATATGTATGGCATTAAGGAAAAGAGAGTTAAGATTTTAGAATGAAAATAGTGAAAATGACATTGAAAAAGTGATGAAAAAAAGAGGTTTTTCCTAGGTTTGGACACTTGTTTGTTGGAATTTTTCAAAACCGTTTTACAAGTGATCTAAATGCGAGTTAGGGAGATGAATGGGGCAAAAATGAGGTCGAGAGCAGACCTAGAATGGGCTGTGAACAATTCTCGGTCAAAAGGGGTACCAAAATTTTGACTTTTTATTTCGGGCTCCAGAAAATTATTTCGGGCATATGGGGATGCTCCTAGGTGTATATAAGTAAGGTCTATGCAAAGAAAATGGAATTTTAAAGCCTCGATTAAGTTGAAAACGAGTAGAGAAGTAAGTTGGTAAAATAGTACTCTAATGAATTAATTGAGTTATAAGTTGTATGATAAGTTTCGTGAGGTTAAAACTAGTGCAATCTAAGTGAATATGTGATGTGTAGGTGAAAAGGAAGTAAGAGGAACCGAAAAAAGGTCATGGGAGCTCACTTAAGGAAACTTGAGTAAGGTGAGTGCTAAATTGGTTTTATCAAAGTTTATGTTTAATTGAAGTATTTGAATATTTTTGGTATCAAAGTTTATGTGTGAATGACATGTGAGTGCTCCATTGTGTTTTGAAGTATTTACAATTATTTTGAAGGGTATAAGAAAATTTTATGGTGTACATTATGTTTTATTTTTAAGTGATTGCAATTGGTTTTGAAATATTACAAGAATAACTTTATGGTGAAGGTTAAAGCAATTATATATATTTTATGCTTGTTTAAGTGTTTGAGCATTCTATGATATATTTGCCATTTTAAGTATTAAAATAAGCATTATTATGAAGATCGTGTTTTGTATGGAAAAGTTTGGTTTCTATGATTTCGTATGTATGAATTTTATTTTGAAGAGAAATATAAGTTTTACGTTTGATTATCGAATGAGTTATGCTTTACGATTTTGTAAGGATATTTATGATTTCCTAAGTATAAGTTTTATTTATAAAGTGAAATTTAAAGAATATGTTTTAAATCTTTAGCCACTAAAGTACATTTTATAATTATGCAATGAAAATAAATGAGATTTGTGGATTCTAAAGGATAAGTTATTTTTGCTCTTTGCACTTAACAAAATGTTATTTTGTGCTTTTTACACTAAGAAAATGGAATTTGAAGCCTTATGCATTTCAAAGTATGAGCTTTTGTGTTTTATGTATTCTGAATTAAAATCATGTGCTTATTGCACTCATATACGGGATTTTGTGCTTTCACACTAAGTAAAGAAAATAAAATGAATTTTTAAAGGTCATAAGTATACCCACCTTTATAAGTAAGTTTTAGACCCGGTTGGTATATCTCATAATAGTATGGCAAGTCTAGAGGAGATGCATCACTAACTCAGGGGGGATTTAAGTCTGTCGTGTCGCCTCTACTTTTGTCGGATATTATCTCATGTTATGGTTAGCGATCTAATATTCCGCACATAACTACGGGATGTCTTTGTAAGTAAGTAAGTGTCACGATTGGTGTCTCTTAAAAGCGCCACATGACTCCATGTTGGTTAGCGTTATTACAGCTTCCGTGTGGTTGTAAGCATCATAGGGCACGAATGGTGCTTTTCGAAAATTAAGTAAGTATTTCAAGTGTTAAGCGCAAAGAAAAGTATTTTATATGTTTTAAAGTATGTTTTTACAACCAAATAAGATTTAAGTTTTAAAAAGAGTTTATAAAATGGAAAATTATTTTATACGTTTTATAATTTATAAGTTTTCTGTGAATTTTTATGAATATATTTAAGTTTATGGGTTTCTCATTTTAAGCTATGCATCGAAATTGATTTAAGTTTTATACGTCTATAAACTACAAGTTCTATATGAATCTTTATATATGTGTAAGTTCAAATCATATACAATTTTATAAGCTTTATATGAATTTTATGCATATACGAGTTGTAATTTTCATATGTATGATTTATATCTTAAATAAGATTTGGATTTCATAAGTTCTAAATTAAATTGAGTTTTATGAAGATATGAAGTTTTATGTACGAATGAGTTTAAGTTGATTTGTGATTTATAAGTCCCATATGAATTTGTAGGTACTTACGTGATTATAATTTTCATATATATATATATATTATGAGATTTAAATGAAAATTTATGCTTAAGAATTTTATGTTATATGAGATTTTTACGTACATATATAAGTTTTATATACATTTTGATGCCCTTATGGATTTTATAGTTTTATAAGCTATGTATGAGATTTTATGTACATATGTATTTTATGGATTTAACACTCACACTTTACAACGAAATAAGTTTTGAGATTTATGATAAATTCAAGAAATATAAATGCGTTTTGAAGAGATTTGTAAGGATGTATTTTTAAGAAATAAAATATTTTAAGTTAAAATGAAATTAAACACTCACTGAGCTCTCAAAGCTCACTGTTTTCTATTTTCATGTTAAAAAACCTCCTCAGGTATGGATGTGGGTGACCGAGATAGAAGGGCTCCTCCAGAAGAGTAAGTGGGCAATGACGCAACAATACTTCTATATAAATACATTGCATATTTTGTATTTGAAGGGAATCATGTGTATATATATTTTAAGTTGTACATGAGTGGTCTAGATTCAATTAAGATATGAAATTTTTAGTTTTCAACCCATTATATGAAATAGCAAATGTTTGGTTTATAATCTCATGTTTTTACTTTTAAGAAAATGGAAATTATGATTATGCAATTATAAGTATGTTGTGGAAGAAGTTGGGTTGGAAAATGAATCCATTTGAAAGTTTATTTTACCTTGCAGGTATTTTGGTTAAGTTAAAAACGCAGCCGTTATATTGTTGAATTTTCCATTTGAAAAAAAGAAAAAAAATCCAACACATTCTAATTTTCCTAAGTAAGAAAAGATTTAAGGGTTCATTCCGCGAGTTCCCCTTAACCCATTAAGTAAGGTTAAGAAGGATCCGTTGGGGTGCTAATAGGGCCTTCCGGATTTAAGTGCGGTAAGATTCAGATTGGGTCCTGTCATGAAGGCTTGATGGGAGGCTTGAAAATGGCTTGGATTTGCTTGATCTTCTTCTTCTCCCACTTGGTCGAATCCTCTCTTCCTCTATCGCTCTCTCCCTCTCGGCCTATATTTGGTTCCACGTTTGGTTTATGGTTTGTCACGGTTTGTGTTTGTTTGTGTAAATGGTGGAATAAATTTACACTTATTCCACTAACAATTTCAAAAATGACGATCACATCCTTGAAATTTCTGTTTTCATCCCTCAACTTTAACTTAATTCTACTTGACCCTAAATATTAAAATTTGTTTTCATTTTAGTCCCTATGTCACACTTATAATTACTTAATATCATTTACCATTTTACCCTTCCAATCATTCTCTGATTGGGTTTAAATCAATCTCCAAAGGTTCTCTACAACCTTAAACAGTTTCATTGATCATTTAAGGTCTTAAATCATTACTTAGGGACTATTACGGGGAAAACCATAAATATATAAATCGAGGGTTTACAGATATCATCTGAAAGGGCACCATGAGGTTACCAGTAGACTATCTAGGGAAAGGGGCTTGTCACTGGTGTTAGACATGCATGTGAAGAACTCTCTAACCCTACTTCATTTCTATTATAAAAGCTTCATTTTTTTAACTTCAAAGGCATGCAACAAACACTAAAACTTCTCCAAAGTATTTTTCTTTCATTTTTGTAGAGTTTTTTTTATAGATTCAAGCCAAGATCCATTGGAGGTTCATGCAACACTTCATTCGAGTTATTCAAGAGCAACATAGAAGTGGTTTAGGTGGATTCTAAAGCAAGATCAGTGGTGAACTCGTGATGTTTCATTCACTATGTTGTTCATTTATTCTTTCATTTCTAGCTTGATTTTATATAGATTTAAGGAGAACTAAGTTATTTCTAGGGAGTTCAATGTAGTTTAATACAGATCTATTCTTGAGGATGATTTGTTGATGTTTAATGAGTTGATTTCATTTATTGGTATTTTGTTTGATCATTTCTTAATGTTTTCAGTTGATTTAGATCTAATCAATTGGATAATTTTTATATTATTAATATACTTGAAAGAGATGTTGATAACTAGATGTTGGTTAATTGAGTGTTGGGTCGGGTCCACCCAAGATGACCCAAACCGGAAACCCAAGATCCAACAGGTGTTTTGGTTAGACTCACTAACTGCCTACGCAATTGAAAGGAGTAATATACAGTTATTGACTCATAATTAAATACAACAAGTATGGGTGGTGTTTTACTGGATGAAAAACACCTAACAAAAAACGTGAAAAACACAAAACAAATTAAGAAAGAGAAAATAGAGAAAAAGGTAGTACTCTTACATTATGATATGAGGTTTCTTTCTGCTTTGTGATTGAAATCCGACCACTAATTAAATAACTGGAGATCGAGAACAATTTCTACTGCAAAACAAGTACACTTTTATAGTTTTGTTTTATTGTTTTTAGGGCAAATTGCACAAACCTCCCCTGAGGTTTGACGAAATTGCACAAATATTACGATATTTGGGTAACTCGCACGGACACTACCTGAGGTTTCAAAAACTCCGCACAAACCTCCCCTGTCGTCAGTCAACAACCATTAAATCATCATAGTCAATAGTTAAAAGTATAAAAAGACTAAAATATCCTTCAATAAATTTAAAATTAATATATAATATATTTTTGTTTAATTTAATTTGAAAATAAATATAAAAAAGGGCAAATTGCACAAACCTCCCCTGAGGTTTGGCGAAATTGCACAAATATTACGATGTTTGGGTAACTCGCACGGACACTACCTGAGGTTTCAAAAACTCCGCACAAACCTCCTCTGTCGTCAGTCAACAACCATTAAATCGTCATAGTCAATGGTTAAAAGTATAAAAAGACTAAAATACCCTTCAATAAATTTAAAATTAATATATAATATATTTTTGCTTAATTTAATTTGAAAATAAAATATAAAAAATTAAAAAAATTAAAAAAAAAAAAAAAAAGAAGAAAAAACTGGTCTCCATGGGAGACCAGATCTGGTCTCCCATGGAGACCGACAGTCTCCATCGCTGGAGACGGCTGTGTCTCCAGCGATGGCCGTCCGTCTCCAGCGATGGAGACGGTCTCCATCGCTGGAGATCGCTGCTCGACCAGCGATGGAGATCGTCTCCATAGCTGGAGACTGATCTCCATCGCTGGTCTCACTGGAGTCTCCAGCGATGGAGACCCAGCGATGGATCTCCATCGCTGGTCTCGCTGGAGACTCCAGCGAGACCAGCGATGGAGACTGATCTCCATCGCTGGTCGACTAGCGATCTCCAGCGACAGAGACCGTCTCCATCGCTGGAGACGGACGACCATCGCTGGAGACGCAGCCGTCTCCAGCGATGGAGACTGTCGGTCTCCATGGGAGACCAGATCTGGTCTCCCATGGAGACCAGTTTTTTCTTCTTTTTTTTTTTTTTTTTAAAAAATTTTTTTTTTTAATTTTTAATATTTTATTTTCAAATTAAATTAAAAATATATTATATATTAATTTTAAATTTATTGAAGGGTATTTTAGTCTTTTTATACTTTTAACCATTGACTATGACGATTTAATGGTTGTTGACTGACGACAGGGGAGGTTTGTGCGGAGTTTTTGAAACCTCAGGTAATGTCCGTGCGAGTTACCCAAACATCGTAATATTTGTGCAATTTCGTCAAACCTCAGGGGAGGTTTGTGCAATTTGCCCTATAAAAAATTAAAAAAAAAAAAAAAAAAAAAAAAAAAAAAATTGGTCTCCATGGGAGACCAGATCTGGTCTCCCATGGAGACCGACAGTCTCCATCGCTGGAGACGGCTGCGTCTCCGGCGATGGCCGTCCATCTCCAGCGATAGAGACGGTCTCCATCGCTGGAGATCGCTGGTCGACCAGCGATGGAGATCAGTCTCCATCGCTGGAGTCTCAGCGATGGAGATCTCCATCGCTGAAGTCTCCAGCTATGGAGACGATCTCCATCGCTGGTCTCGCTGGAGTCTCTAGCGATGGAGATAGCTCCATCGCTGAGTTTCAGCGATGGAGACCCAGCGATGGATCTCCATCGCTGGTCTCGCTGGAGTCTCCAGCGATGGAGAGACGGTCTCCATCGCTGGTCGCTGATGGAGACTGATCTCCATCGCTGAGTCTCCAGCGATGGAGCATCGCTGGTCGACCAGCGATTGAGCGATCTCCATCGCTGGAGACTTCAGCAATGGAGATCAGTCTCCATCAGCGACCAGCGATGGAGACCCTCTCTCCATCGCTGGAGACTCCAGCAAGACCAGCGATGGAGATCCATCGCTGGGTCTCCATCGCTGGTGACTCAACGATGGAGACGGTCTCCATTGCTGAGACTCCAGCGATGGAGACTGATCTCCATCGCTGGTCGACCAGTGATCTCCAGCGATGGAGACCGTCTCCATCGCTGGAGACGGACGGCCATCGCTGGAGACGCAGCCGTCTCCAGCGATGGAGACTGTCGGTCTCCATGGGAGACCAGATCTGGTCTCCCATGGAGACCAGTTTTTTCTTTTTCTTTTTCTTTTTTTTAATTTTTTTAATTTTTTATATTCTATTTTCAAATTAAATTAAAAATATATTATATTAATTTTAAATTTATTGAAGGGTATTTTAGTCTTTTTATAATTTTAACCATTGACTATGACGATTTAATGGTTGTTGACTGACGACAGGGGAGGTTTGTGCGGAGTTTTTGAAACATCTGGTAATGTCCGTGCGAGTTACCCAAACATCGTAATATTTATGCAATTTCGTCAAACCTCAGGGGAGGTTTGTGCAATTTACCCTTGTTTTTATGTTAAATATATATATATGTGTGTGTGTCTGTGTCTGTGTGTACTGCCATGGTTGATGGTTGATGATTAACACTAGAACTTGATAAAATAGCATTAGAGAATTGGAATAGACATATATCTAATTTTCATGTGTGATCTTATATGAGAATTTGTGCGTAATGAGTTTATATTAACCATTTAGCATAGGCATATAGCTAAGTGTTTAATTCGAACATACTTGTAATGAATTCGAAAGAGACTCATGGATATAATTGTTTACTCAATCAAATGCAATATGAAATGATAATATGTTGAGAGAAAAATGACACGAGAATAGTGAAGTATTAAATGGAGTTGAATTTCCCTAGATCTTTTATTCAAGTCTTTGCTTCTGATTAATTTAAGTTTTCTTGTTAATTGAGTATTTTCAATTTTATTTCTAATTAATTTTATTAAATGATTTTTGAATTAAGTTGTGTAAATCAATTTCAGTAATTAGTTCTAGTTTGAACCGTCTCTGTGAGATCGACCTTAATTCACTACTATATTGCATAGAAGCCATGTATACTTGCATGAGCTTTTGTGTAGTAAAATGTATTACTAAAAGCGCTATCAATACATATATGTATGTATATATATATATATATATATATATATATAGACATATTCTAGTGTACACTTGGGTTATACGTATACTTGACAAAAAAAAATATGGATTACATTCTAAAATGAGTTATTATAAGTTATTATATGCGATTATAGTTAAACATATATGATTATAATCAGTAAATGTGATCACACTTAGTGATTGTGAGCAATGTAATCACATTTACTGATTGTAATCACATATAATAAATTATAATAACAAATTTTAAAATGCAATCATGATTTTTTTTTTTTTTTTGTCAAATATATGTATACCCTAGATGTACCCAAGGGGACTCTATATATATGTATATATATGTCACTTGTTTATATTAAAAGTGACTTGGTTATTAATGAATATTTCCTTAATGATTGTCTACTAATTAACATAAAATGTTTTTTAGTGATTACAAAAAAGATACTTTTTTTTATTATTCTAATTTTTGAATAATGCAATAAATCTCCATTTGATGTATATTATTTATGAATACTACTATACTTTCCAAAAATTTATCTAAAAATTTTACTCAAATGATGTGACAAATTAATTTTTAGCCATCACATCAATTTTGGGATATTTATTGATGATATGGTAATTACACATAAGCTACAAATCAATTACAAATTAATGTAGTAATTATAAATCAGTTTGTCATATTATTTGGACAATGAATTTGAACAAATTTTTAGGTAGTGTAATATTACTCATTATTTATGCTGATAACTTTCCATATAACTATATGTCACAAATCAGAAACCAAAAATGGATCTTCACCAAGCTCGCCTCCCTAGTATATAAAACAAACACAAGTAAATACCACCAAACCAATATTCCTAAGAAACAAAGATATAGAAATAGTGTGTAGTAGAAACATAGCAATGGCCAACACTCATTTTTTTGCCTTGGCCATGTTGATGGTTGCTGGAACCCTAATCCCAAGCGATTATCAGGTTTCGGCTCTATGTGGAGCGGATATTCCTCAACTAATCTCCCAATGTCAACAGTATGTTACTGGTGACGGACCTAAAATTCCTCCATCGGCAGAGTGTTGTGGGGTGGTGAAAAACATTGATATCCCTTGCGCTTGCAAATTTCTTACTCCTGACATCCAGAAGCTTGTTAACATGGATAAGATAGTGTATGTTGGACGAACTTGTGGTCTGACAGTTCAAGCTGGCACCAAATGTGGAAGTAAGATAAGATTTTTGACTAGTTTTTTTTAATGATATTTGTTATATTCTGTATTTAATTATTTAATGTGATTAATGTATATACTAATTCTCATTCCTTTGTTTATGTTATGAATTATTGTTTCAGGTTACACAGTTCCACCAGACCTGACAATATGAGAGATGCTCGAAGTTACTATGACAGGCTACAGCTATTTTGTTGTAGTTTTCAATAACATCTTATGTATGTTTTAATTTGATATAAATTTAAATTTTCCCAAAAAATATGAAGCTCTGGCGAGCTTATTCACTACTCATAAGATGGTGGCTCTGTTACCATGCCACCTATGTAAGTTCTCTCAACACCCATCTACTCTCTTTTCTCAATTTAAAATGTATAAATTTACTCATTTCCCCATTACACTTTTAAAATATCAAAACTAAACCTTCATATTTCTTCAAAGAGAAAAAACCTAGCCCCTTGTTATAAACAACCAAATAATAAGATTTTTCTTTGTAAACCAATTCATTAGTTGGCACCAATCCAATCTGAAAGTATTGGAAAACTCTTGACTCAAATCAATGATGGATTGAAAAAAACAAAAATCAACAATTTGTTTTTCATAAAATTTAGAATTTTGCAGAACATTGAGTTTGAAAAACTTTTTTTTAAAACTCAAGAATCCAAGATCCATAAAACAATGAAATAAAATAATATAAAGAAATAAAAATCAGATTTTTACCTTCTGTATTGATCTCTGTGGATTGCTCACCACCTTGCCT
Organism: Nephelium lappaceum; assembly: GCA_021234005.1. NCBI lineage: Eukaryota > Viridiplantae > Streptophyta > Magnoliopsida > Sapindales > Sapindaceae > Nephelium > Nephelium lappaceum. The sequence goes on from CM038009.1 coordinate 17,544,072, forward strand.
TCCTTGATATATCTCGAAACTAAGAAACAAGTGAGTGGGCACAATTATATAGAATTGTGCTCAATTACTTTTTGATTTCTTTCTAAAAAAAAATCAAATTAAATCAATGATTATAAGAGGTGAGTGTTTGATTTTTGGTTATACAAAGAACAAAGACACAAATTCTTATTCTTTGTATTTGTTGAAAAAAAAAAACTTTTTTTTTTCTTTTCTCTTATTGTTTTTCAAAAACATAAACAACAACCAAAAACCTTTAATATAGAAAAGAAACTTTTTCTTTTTATAGGCAAACAATTAGGGTTTTAATTAATCAATATTAATATTGATCCTAATCTTATTATAATTAAACTTTTGCCCCATATAATATAATTAATTCAAAATTAATTCATATTATATTTTGAAATAGAACTTGTAACTTTTAATAAATTAATTCATAATTAATTTATACCAAAGTCACTAAGAATCGGATTCAAGACCTCTTATAAAATTAATTAAATAATTATTAATTCATAATTAATAATTAAATAATTTGAATAATCAATATTATTCAAATACCAAGTGAACACAAATTTTTGTTACTTATGTAACGCTTGTAATTGGACGGTCCAATTACAATATTCTATATACATGTTTCTTATAGTAAAATGAGCTATCAAGGGGACCCGATTGACCTACAGTTTTGAGCTCCAATAATATTAGAATTATTAATTAAACTCTTTAATTAGATAATTCACTATTATTAATCTTAAAGTTACTTCACTAAAAACGTAAGATTGCACTCTCAAAATTGTAGATGTTTTTATACAATCTGAAATTTTTCAGTGTCCATTGATTTAATCACTACATATGATTTGACCCTCCACAAATAGTTCATAATTAGAGCAAGGTCAGATGTCCGTTTTACCTCTCTAATTATTTCTTGATCCTTAAGTACCATTGATTCTCTAATGAACAATATATTCATAACAACTTATAAATCTATCTTTCTGTTTATATATAAACAAAAAGTTGAGCGCTCTTATTGTTCAAGACCTGAATCAACTCTTAAGGGAACTACTTTTCTACTTCTCGCAAGAAGGAATGGATTCCACTATTGTATAGAATGTTCCCAGCTACTTACTAAATCATATCCCCAAAGTACGAAGTTATTGATCGGGTATCTATACCGATCTCACCTATGTAAATCAAAGGAAATAACTTAACAAGTAGGAGTTCATAATACACTCAGAATTAAGATCAATTCATATATGATCATCTGGTTGATAAATATAAATCTTTAAGATTAACTGATATTATTTAGAGACTTATATTTATCATGGTCCAGTCCTATATAATCTTTATTATATAAGGTGCCTCCATTTCCATGTCACCACATGAACAGTCTTGGATAAGACTATCGTATCAAATACAAAAGGGACCGCAGCTGTAGATTTACCACAAATGAAGTACCCAGCTTCGTTTGTTTTCTACAGACTCTTTAAATTACTTTTCTCAAACTAAATCCACCTGTATATAACACTTATATATTTAGTTTGAAATTACATCAGTAATCAAGGATGTTTCTCATGATATATACGATTTTTGCAAAATATATAAATTGAATGAAATGAATATTTTATTAAAATTTATAAAACCGTTTACAGTATTACAAGCTCTTAGAGCAAAAACCCCAACAATCTCCCACTTGCCCTAGAGCAGATGGGACATATCTCGTAATCCTAGACCCTCTAGATGACCTTCAAATACTTTAGCCGTTAAGGTCTTCGTAAACGGATCAGCAAGGTTGTCTTGTGATGCAATCTTCATCACTTTTACATCTTCCCTTCGTACGATCTCCCTAATGAGATGATATTTCCTCTCTATATGCTTCCCTCGTTTATAACTTCTTGGTTCTTTGGAATTGGCCACTGCACCACTATTGTCACAATAAAAGGTGAGTGGTTTATCCATGTGTGGAACAACTTCCAGATCAGCCAAGAATTTACGTAGCCATACCGCTTCTTTAGCTGCTTCACAAGCTGCTACATATTCGGCTTCCATAGTGGAGTCAACAATGCATGATTGCTTAACACTCCTTCATGTAATGGCTCCACTACTAAGGGTAAATACTGATCCGGACGTAGATTTCCTAGAATCTTTATCCGACTGAAAATCAGAATCTGTATATCCTAATGGGATCAAATCCTCTCCAGAATATACTAGCATATAGTTTCTCGTTCTCCGAAGATACTTGAGAATATGCTTTACAGCCACCCAATGATCAAATCCTGGATTAGATTGATAACGACTAACTATTCCCATCGAATAACATATATTCGGTCTCGTGCATAACATAGCATACATGAGACTACCTACTGCATAGGCATAGGGAATCCGTCTCATACCCTCAATTTGTTGAGGTGTCTTAGGACACTATTCCTTAGATAAATGAACTCCATGACGAGAAGGTAAATGACTTTTCTTAGAGTTCTGCATCGAAAATCGCATAAGAATCTTATCGATATATGATGCCTGAGACAGCGCTAACAGTTTGTTCTTGCGATCTCGTATTATTTGGATCCCAATGACATAACTGGCCTCTCCCAAATCTTTTATTTGGAATTGGCTAGCGAGCCAGTTTTTTACGTTTGATAATATTCCTATATCATTCCCAATGAGTAGAATATCATCAACATAAAGTACAAGGAAAACCACTTTCTTATTGATAATCCGTTTGTATACACAAGGCTCATCAATATTTTGCTCAAAACCATAAGACTTTATCGAAGTATCAAATCTTATGTTCCAAGATCGAGATGCTTGTTTAAGTCCATAAATGGACCTTTGTAACTTGCAAACCTTTTGCTCTTGACCTTGGGATACAAATCCCTCTGGTTGTACCATATAGATACTTTCATCAAGATTACCATTCAAAAATGCAGTCTTGATGTCAATTTGCCAAATCTAATAATCGAGACATACAGCAATGGAGAGAAGAATCCGAATGGACTTAAGCATAGCTACTGGCGAGAAAGTTTCCTCATAGTCAACTTCCTCTTTCTGAGTATAACCCTTTGCCACTAGTCTAGCTTTAAAGATTTCTACCTTTCCATCCACTCTTTTCTTCCTTTTGTAGATCCACTTGCAACCTATGGGTTTTATCCTATCTGGTTGATCTACAAGTTCCCAGACAGAGTTGGAGTACATAGACTCCATCTCAAGATTCATTGCTTTAAGCCATTCTTTTTTATCAGAATCCTCCATTGCATCATGGTATGTCAATGGATCATCTACACTCTCATCAGAGATAGCAATCTGTGCCTCTCCAATCTTTCTGTAGCGGACTGGTGGTCTAATAACCCTCCCACTACGACGAGGTGATAGATGATTCTGATGAGAATTTGTCTGACGTTCAGACGTGGTCTGAATTATGTCTTTGTCAACAACTATTGTTGATTGGGTACTGGTCGAACCAGGAAGTAATTCCTCTAGTACAACTTTACTTCAAGGTTTGTACTCTCTTATATAGTTCTATTCAAGAAACGTAGCGTTTGTCAATACAAACACTTTGTTTTCTTCAGGACTATAAAAGAGTCCGCCCCTAGTCTCTCTAGGATAACCTACAAATAGGCAAACTTTTGAACGTGGTTCCAGGTTCCCAATCTTGTTCTTCAGCACATGTGCTGGACAACCCCAAATGCGAAAATGTCATAAACTAGCTTTGCGACCATTCCACAACTCTAAGGGTGTCTTTGGAACTGACTTAGATGGTACAACATTCAAAATATACATTACAGTTTGCAATGCATATCCCCAGAATGAACTAGGTAATGATGAGAAACTAAACATAGATCTCATCATGTCCAAAAGGGTCCGATTTCTTCTTTCTGCAACACCGTTCTGCTGGGGTGTTCCAGGAGCAGTCAGTTGGGATAGAATCTCATGCTCAAGTAAGTAATCCTCAAACTCTGTATCGAGATACTCACCTCCATGATCCGATCGTAGAGTTTTCAATGTTTTACCTAATTGATTTTCAACTTCAGCTCGAAATTGTTTGAACTTTTCAAAAGTTTCTGACTTCTGTTGCATCAAGTAAACATACCGATATCTTGAATAATCATCAATAAATGTGATGAAATATTCATAACCGCCTCTAGCTTTAATATTCATAGGACCGCAGACGTCCGAATGTATAAGCTCTAGTGGTTCCTTAGCTCTAAGCCCTTTTTTCCAGTAAAAGGTCTTTTGGTCATTTTACCTTCTAGACATGATTCACAAACAGGTAAAGTGCCGATCTTTAACTCACTTAAATGTCTGCTCTTTACAAGTCTATCTAATCTGTCAAGGTTAATATGACCAAGTCTTAGATGCCAAAGACATGTGTCATCATTTTGAGAAATCTTTTGTCGTTTTGTTTTTGGTTTTTCAACCTTAAACATTTCAGTATTAAACAGTGGGTTATGCATTAACGGTCTTAACATATATAAATTGTTTTCTTGTATTCCTGAACAAATTTTCAAACCATTTTCTAGAAATAATAACTGATTTATTATAAAAAGAAACAGAATAATTAAATTCCAAAAGTTTGGATACAGAAATCAAATTTCGTTTAAAACCTGGAATAAAATAAACATTGTTCAGTATGATAAAACAATTATTATTAAACTGAAGTCTAACTTCTCCCACTGCCTTTGCTGAAACGACTTCCCCAGTCCCGACTCGCATGTTGAACTCGCCCTCACCAAGCTGCCTATAAGAGTCAATCAATTGCAAAGAAGAACAAACATGATTAGTGGCTCCTGAATCAATTATCCAAGTGGATGAATCATCCTCCACTAAACAAGATTCAATGACTAGTAAATCATATTTACCTTTCATCTTCTTCTCTTTGAGCTAATTGAGGTACTTAGGGCAGTTCCTCTTCTAATGTTCATCCACACCACAATGGAAACATTTTCCTTTGGGCTTGATGGCCTTGGAGCTCTTTTTGTTCTTCTTCTTGGTAGCTTGTGTTTTGGGCTTAACTGTAGCCTTTTTGGTGTTTCGCTTCCTCTTGTTTTTAGCAGAAGAAGAAGACTCAGCAACGTTTGCTTCACCAGACTTACTCTTATCCTTATTCATTGACTCATAAGTAGTAAGCTCATTAAGTAATTGTGTAAGTGAGTAAGTCAACTTGTTCATTACATAGTTACTCTTGAATTGTATGAAACTCTTCGGAAGAGTTTCCAAGATCATACTCACTTGGCTACGTTCGTCTATTGCCCCTCCATGGCTTTCAGCTGTGTTAAAGTGGGTCATCATTTTCAAAACATGCTCTCGAACAGATGAACCCTCCTTCATCTTAGCAGTCATCACAGCACAAACAGTTTCGTGTCGTTGCTGCTCAGAAGGTTGCCCAAACATGCCCTGCAATGACTCTAGCATCTGAGTTGCTGTTGTCATTGACTCGTGCTTGGTAGCAAGCACATCAAACATCCCTGCTAACAAGTAGCAGCAGGCCTTTTCATCAGCCGTGACCCATTTCTGATAGGCCTCGCGCACAGCACGTCCAGCATTATCTGCTGGTTGAGGAGGACAAGGTTGAGTCGTGACAAATTTAAGGTCCTCACAGACTAGGACTGCGTTCATATTACTTTTCCATTTGCTATAATTTTCCCCGTTAAGTTTATCATTAGTAAGAATAGAAATCAACGGAGATACCATTGCTGAAAATAAATAAAATGGAATTCATTTAATATCAATTTGCAAAATTTAATATCATGTAATTTTGGCATAAAATTAAACGTGATGCATGATCCACGAATAATAAATTATCAAAATCCCTAAAATTAATAATAATGTCACGATAATCTAACATGCCACAAATAGGTGCCGTCGTAGGGTAGGTCAAATATTTATATGTTAGACTGAGACATTCTCAATCAAATAATATAACAGAAAACTCTTTTTCATATATTATTTGACTATCGTTTTTCGGTCAGGAAAAATAATTAACAATTAATTATTTCCTTTATGAGTGTAACCCATCATTTCGGAGTCCATAGACTTAACTCGAGAATTGCCGTCGTAGGGTAGGTAAACCACAAGATACATCTAGAATTCCTATCCGTTAGGAAGTCAACCTTGATTAACCTAAATGGACACCATCCGTAGGGGGACGATAACAAAGTCGTCTCGAGGCGCCATTTAAGTTTTACGGTGTTGAACTAATGATGGAGACCTGCGGGATATATTGTCATACATCCCTCTCCCACTCACTATTTTAAGGTTAGGGATTTCTATTAAAATTTCCTAGTCATTTTCTTAGATTATTAACAGCTAAAAAGATAATCTAAATTACTAGGAATTTGTGTGTTATTAAAGTTCGAAACTTATTAACACTTAATAAATTATCGGATTTTTAACATTTAAAAATCTAATTTAATATATCAATTTAATGAATTACCGGATTTTTAACACTTAAAAAATCCAATTCAATTTATAAATCTAATCAAAATAATCAAAATTATAAAGACTAGATTTAATATGAAATCATCCGATTTTAACTAATTAAAATCTAATCCACATTATGAATGCCAATTTATTGAAATCAAATTTCTAATTTGAAACCTATGATTTTCTATTAAAATCAATTCAAATTATTTTAAAGGCATTCCATGTATTATTATTCTATTTATACTAATAAACAATTTTAATAGTAAAATAAAAATAATACATATGATGCATGTCATGTTATAATGTAGTGAGTAGGCACTTCATGATTCTATATGACATATTTTTAATGCATGTGCATGTTATATATATTTATCCATTCATCTCATGAAAATAAAATAAATAACATGTGTATGACCGGGTTCTTTGGTTTTAACGACCTACATCTAATTTTAAGATTACAAAAATTAACCAAGGCATTCTTTGGCCTTCACTTGTAGTCTTCATAGTCTTCATGGTCTTCAAGGTCTTCATGGGCTTATAATTAAATCTAATTTAATTATCAAAAACTTCTATCAAATAGATAAGGCTAGAAAAGCTCATTTCTTGATTTATGGATCCAAGAAAATTATCCAAACACATGGACATTTTCATTAGTGTTACAATTGAAATGGAAACCCCAAAAATATGAAACACATCTTTTTAGGGGCTATTATAATTTTGTTTGTTTGCACATCTAATGTGCAACGCATCTAATGTGCATACATTTATTCATAATAAATGTCTTATTGGACCGTTCAAAACAGCCGCATTAATAATCCATTTCAATGCAGTTAATTATATTTTAAACGGTTGTTTTAAATACTATTAAATAAAATCAGCCGTTTTCAAAATAATTTTCTGTTTCAAATCATAATTATACCATTCAAAACAACTGCATTAAAAATCCATTTTAATGCAATTAATTATATTTTAAACAGTAGTTTTAAATACAATTAAATAAAACCAGCCGTTTTCAAAATAATTTTCCGTTGCGAATCATAATTATACCATTCAAAACAGCCACATTAACTATCCTTTTAAATACAATTAATTATGTTTGAAATGGTAGTTTTAAATACAATTAAATAAAACCTGTCATTTTCAACATAAAAAAAAAAAAAAATCTGATTCGAATCATAATTCTGGCACAGCAAAGAAGACAATTTTTCTTTGTTCGTTAAAAAATAGTATTCTAATATTTAATCTATTTTTAGTTAATTATACTTTCATTTTTATAGTATCATTTAATTTTTAAATAAAGAATCAAGTTTTTTTTTTTTTTTTTTTATTATGATTCAAAAATTACCTTTCACACAATAAGAAAAGAAAGCTAACCACGTGATACTCGTAGATTCTGTGGCTGCCTATCTCAAATATGTCAGGTATAACTTCTATTCAAATTAATTGTGGATCTGGCTTGTCTATTGGATAGAAAATTACGGTCCATCTAGTATCATACTAGTGTCTTCCTAAATTATTTGACGATTACAATTGTCTCTAAGGTGTTATAAGATTTGTTGAGCGAAACATTGGACTTATTTTACACTAATTAGTGTTTACTCAAGTTACTGAACAATCAGGAAAAAAAAAAGTTATTAAATAATCATAATATGACTATATGAGATATGTGTTTATTAAAAACTGAAGGTACTCAACATAATACATTTTTTGTAATTTTGAAAGATTTATTCTAAATTCTAAAATTTTATCATTCCCTTGAGTTTTTATTTTTGAAAAAAAGCACTACTTTCTCTTTTTTAATAAAAAGGGTTCAACAGGATCAACGTCTTATATCTATAATTTATTTTACGTCATATGAAATAAATAATCAATTATATATATCGTGTTGTGTGCACCAAGTGTATGTAAATACTTAATAAAAAAAATAAGTGATTGCAATTTAAATATATTATTGTAATTTATTATATATGAGTACAACTAAATATATATTATTACAATCAGTAAATATGATGATATTTACTAATTGTAATCACACATGTTTAGTTATAATCATATATAATAAATTACAATCACACATTGTAGAATGTAATCAAACAATTTTTTATCGAATATATTCATACAGCGGGTGCACCTTAGAATGCGCTATATATATATATATATATACACGCACACACTTTGACGACACCAAAGCTTTTGTTATAGTTCAAATATTTTTAGAACTTTATTTTTTTCTTCTTTTAGTGAAAAATGAAAAGAGAAAGTTAATTCATTGATTCTTAGTATATGCTTTCCACATACTGTGACAAACCTCTTTCCCTAGGCAGTCTGCCAGTACCCTACGGTGACCCTTCAGCTAGCCCTTTCGCTCAACTAAATGATCCCCCGTAGAGCTAAGTCGTGTTCTTTCTCAAACATTTTTGTAAAAACAGCGGAAATGAGGGGAAATTTTTCGTTTTTATTTTAAACATTTACAAAATATTTTATAAAAATTTGGGCAACATCTCATCTGTTTTTCAGACTTAGCAATCCTGCAAATTATAAAATTTAACACTTCTAAAATATTACAAATCATTTCCCCCAAACTACAGTGCCTCAGCTCTTATTTTTCAATACAACCACAACCACAATTTCATATTTCAATTTATAAACTGATTATCAATAAAATCATATGTCATACATCTATTTACTCCCAAAAACACAATTTAAATCCATAAAATGATATTTACAAACTCATGTAGAGATAATAAAATATATACATCTCTTAATATCAAACAAAAATAGGATTTGGTAATCACATCAGCACTATCACCGCGACTGCCTGGTATCATCTCGGGGTAATCCGCAGCTATGGTAACTGTGTCTGGGAAGGTTTATTTGAAAAATACAGAAAATGTTGGGTGAGCTTTGAAAGCCCAGTGAGTATCATATAATATTATTTGAAATTACAATTTTATAAAAACCTCCCTAAAACATTTTTGATAATTCAATTCAAATCTATTTATTTAAATTAAAGTTTCATGCATTAATGTTATAAAGCACATGTTGCACGGTTTTCAATTTCATAAAGGGATCTCCTATGATTGCGGGGTTTTTATTCTAAAACCTTTTTTCTTTTTATAAACCGGATATGGTCCGACTCTGCTCAAAGGTGTCCAGCCAACCAATCCGGCTCCTGCCAACCTATAGTGACCTGTGCCTCATGGCACCCTAGTATAGAGTGGAATCCTACATCGCTACAGAGCGAAACTCTGTCTCGCTCAGGTAAGCTAACTAATAAAATACACTCTACGTGCATTAGGCTAATCTCTTAAACATATGACTGACATGACTCCTTGCAGGTACCTCCCGCGGTTAGTATAATTAGTGACATACTGACACTACTAACTCTACCAATGCACGCTTCGGGTACTCTACCCAGACCGATAATAATCTGATACTCTCTGGGTAAGCCATAGGTTTTATTTTCATCTTTATAAAATTACAATCCATTATATATATATAATTCAAATCGAGAAATCATTGTTTTAATGAAAACACAAAACCGTATTATCTATTACCATGCCATTTATCATTTAAATCATATTTTGTTTTCATCAAAATATCCAAATATGCATGAAACATTCATTCATAAATCAAAGTAACACAAAACGCATTAAAAATCATTTTGGCACTCACCTTAATTATCACTTCCGAATAGATCTCCGGAAGGCTCTAAAATGCTCCCTATTGCTCTTCCTTTTCTCCACCGGCTTACTCGTCACCTACACAACATATACATACGTAAAATTTACGTTCGCGTCAACTTCTGGAAACTCAAAATAACTAAAATTATGTAATCGTCCCTAAATGACGTAACCCTCATTTTTAGGTGTAACCCTCCATTTTTAGTTCCTTAATTTAATCTTCAACTTTTATTAATCTCAATACGCCTAATTAAACTCATTAGGGTCATCCGAACACTCAACGGACGCCATATGGGTCAATTTACGAAATTGCTCTTTAAACTAGTTTATTGCGCGATTTGGTTTCTCTCTAAATCCTTGATATTTTCTTAGTTTCCTAAGCTCCCAATAAATTTAAATCCATTTATTTTTTAACTCATTTTTACGCAAAATCAACCAATAACCCAATCATAATAAAATCCAATTCGAACTCAACTTAAATCACTAATAAAAATCATCAACGCAAATCAATTTCAAATTGAATAACTTACCCCCCTTTTCCTCTCGCATTGACTTCGTTTTGGACTGATTTTGAGCTATTTTAGACTGGGTTCGGTTGGATCTTCCTCTCCTTCCTCTCTCTCGCGTGATCTCTCTCTCTCTCGGTTGATCTCTCATTCTTCTTCCCCGATCTACCTTCTCTATTCTGGTTCTACTCGAACACGCTACACTGGTTTCGAGGTGGAGAATGGTGTCGGTTGCAGCTGAAAATGGTGTCGGTCAGCTGTGCTCGAGGTCGGGTTCTGTAGGTGGTTGGACGACAGCTCCTCGTCGTCTTCTACCACGCCGATCAGATCTAGTTCCACTTCGTTTCAGTTGCTCGTCAATTCTACCATGGATCAGCTCAGCTTTGGTTGGCTTCTGGTCGGTCTTGGTTTGGTGCACGTCGGCAGCTCCTCTTCGTCATCGTCGGTCGTCGATCTCACGCAGTCGAGTCTGGTCTACGGGTCAGTGAGCTCTAATTTGCTTCAGCTCGAGCTCAACGGCTAGATGGTATGCTTCTGTCGTCGGTCGCGTCTGGTCAGCGCCGGCATCGTCGATCGGCGACAACTTCTTCCTCTCTTCTTCTCTTGTTCTTCTTTCTTCTCTTCGTCACACGACTGGTTCTGTGTTGTTTGTTTTCTTATTTGATTTTATTTTGAAAGTCAACAAAAATATTTTTGGATTCTAATTTTCTCCCCAAACAAATCCTATAATGACAGTCACGTCCTGATAAAATATCGGTCTCCTCCCTTAGTTTTTAGCTTAATTTCACTTTAACCACAATTATTAAAATTTATCTTCAATTTAGTCCCTTTTTACCTTAAAAAATTATTCGATTTCATTTACTATTTTAACTTCCCGTTTAATCTCCAATTGAATCGAAATCGATTTCTATGGGTTCCATATACCCTTAGGCACTTCCATGAACCATTTAGGGTCTCTAATCGATACTTATAGACTATTCCTAAGAAATCCATAAAATTACAATAGAGGACTTACATACTGGGACTCTTAGACTCACGTAAACCATCACAAATTAAGCAATAATGATTTAATGGATTTTGCTATAAGTTTTGTATAGCCCAAAAGCAGTTTTGAGAATCCATAATTTCTTTCTTCGATTATTTTATTTTTATTTTTAAAGTATTAACTTTTCTAAATTATTGAATTTGAATCCAAGAAAACACCAATAATGAAGCAATGGATATTGCTAGTAGTATTGTAAAAATTTTAAGTCTCACAATTTTTGTCAATTATTATTTTTTTTTTTAATTTTATATCATTGATTTTTCTGAATTATTTTGTTAATCGTATTCTAGGAATACCAATGTTTCAAAACTTGGCGCCCAGTGCCGAGTTCTTATTGAAAGGAATATTGAATTTTAGATTAATGCGGAAATGTGAATTTTAAAAATTTTCAAAACAAAAAACTTATCGATTGATGCTAGTAATAACAATTCAATAACTAAATTAATAAGATTGAATCTTACATTGCATGAAAATTGATTGATCCATTTCAATTCACAAATTTTTCACCACTTAATCTTCCTTATTGTGACTCTTCACCAAGAAACCGTGTGTGTGGGTATGATCTTGAAGAATCGCGATCACTTTTCTTTTCTCAAAAGAATACCTACAGCAAAAGAAAACAATGAAGCCAACAACCAAGAGGTGATTCAACGAATCCCTTTTTTTTTTTTTTTTATCTAGACGGTGTTCAGCCAACGCTAAACTTTTTGGGTTTTTGTGTTTTCTTTATGTGTTGAACAGTTAGGGAAAATAGAAATAATTCAAATCCAATCTTTATTCTCAATATAAAACATCTTTTTATATTGATCAACATTACGTTTTCTAATTTAATAAGAAAACAATTTTCCTCATTAAATAGAACATTCAATTCGAATTAAGTTTTCTAATTCAATGAATAAACAATTTACTTCATTAATTGGAACATTAATTCAAAGTTGTCTATTGTTTAATGAAGTAACAACTTACTTCATTAATCAAATATTAAGATTTAAGTTCTTACATTAATGAAGAAACAATTTAATTCATTAATTTGACTTTAAATCACATGGCTATTTAAATTAATTAATTATTTTAGTAACCACATGGATTTGAGTCCACAACATGTTTAGATATATAGTTAAATAATTCATAATTCCTAATTATTAATTCAAATATTCAATAATATTTAAATCATGTTAATGTATTTATCCTACATATGTAAGACATAATTGGACACTCTTATTAATTTTTCTATTTTCTCATTTCTTATAGTGAGCGTAAGCTAGCAATGGGACTAAATTGACCTGTAATTCTGAACTCTAATAATATCAAAATTATTAATTAAACTTTTTAATTAAATAATTTACTATTATTAACTTTAGAGTTACTCCAATAAAAATCTAAAGTTACACTCTCAAAATTGTAGATGTTTTACACAATCTGAACTTATCAGTGTTCATCGATCTAATGATTTCATATTGTTTGATCTTTCACAAGTAATTCATAATTAGAGCTAGGTCATTAAGTGATAGGACCCAATCTGAATCCCTCCATACGTACGTCCGGAGGGCCCTGCCTGACAACCCGACGGATCCCTCCTGAACCCTACTGGATGGGCTAAAAGAAATTCGTGGGGCAAACCCTTAAAATTATTTTCTTACTTATAAAGCTAGAATGGGTTGGATTTTTTTTTTTTTTCAACTTAAAGAAAACCAAGTCATTTCATAAAACAAAAATCTGGCAGCATGACGACTGCATTTTTAACTTAGCTAAAAATAACCTGCGATGGAAATACACTTCCAATTATTCTCGTTTTCCAACCCAACTTTTTCCACAAACATACTTTCAATGGCATAAATCATAATTTCCATTTCATTAAAAATCAAAAGCATAAAATCATAAATCAATTGTTTTGCAACTTACGAAATTTCTTTAAAATTGACTAAAACTTTTCAAATTCGTGCATAATTAATTTACCACTCATTTTCAATTTAAACATATTTTTACACCTGATTTCCTTCAAATATAAAGTATGTAAAACACATTTATACAGAAACAATGTTGTGTCCTTTCCCGCCTGTTCTTCTGGAGGAGTTTTCTGATCTCGGTCACCCATTTATATACCTTAGGAGGTTTTTAAACATAAAAAAGAAAACAGTGAGCTTTGAGAGCTCATTGAGTGCAGGTTTTTCTTTTTAACTTAAAATGTTTTATTTCTTAAAAATACTTCCTTAAAACATTTGAAAATAAATCTTATTTCTTAAAACTTTTCAAACTTAATTCTCGTTCCAAAATTAGAAGATTTGTAAAACTTATATAACCTTATAACTTATTAGAAAGCTTATGAAATATAAAGTACGTAAAATGACTTTCTATTTTCTTAAATAAAATACATAATTACATAAAACCTTACATAAACTTATAAAACATGAAACTCATAGGGACATAAAATACACATATAAAGGGTATAAATTGAAAAATAGTTTAAACTTACATACACATAAAATTTCATAAAATTTGTAATTTTATAAAGAATATAAACAAATTCCTATTTCTTAACTTCCTCAAAACTTAAGTATTCAATTTCAAAACATACTTAAGAACTTTAAATTCACATAATTATACAATTCCACATAACTTGCAACTTAAAAAAAAAAAACATAAATCTAGTTTAGCTTGCAAAGCATACATAGAAAACTATAAACTCATAATTGCTTAAAATTCAAATCAATTTATAAATTACATAACGATTTAAACCCATATAGGTACGTAAACCATACATCAAAACTTATAAAAATTCATGGATTCTTAAAACTTCATGTAAAACATATTTATTTAAATGTGTAATATGCATAGAGAATTTATAAACATATATTTGCATAACTTCATATAAAACTTATAAATTGGTAAGCCTTCAGAATGCTAAATACTTAAAAATCACTTATAGTAGAATCAATGAAATGCTTTTCTTTATTTTTAATATTTCAAACAGTTACTTTGCTTTCAAAAAGCACCATTCTTACCCCATAATACTTACAACCACGCAATAGCTATGATAACGCTAACCGACGTGGAGTCACGTGACGCTTTTAATAGACAGCAACTGTGATACTTACTTACTTATAAAGACATCTTGTAGTTATGTGCGGAATGTTACATTAACCATAACACGAGATAATATCTCACAAAAGTAAAGATGACACGACAGACTCAATTCCTCCCCGAGTTAGTAATGTATCCCCCCTGGATTTGTCATACCATTATGAGCTATACCGGTCAGCTCTAAAACTTAATTTATAAAGGCGGGTGTACTTATGACCTTTAAAAACTTATTTTTATTTTTATTTTTTCTTATTTAGTGCAAAAGCACAAAAATCTCTTATTTGAGTATAAAAAGCACAAAATAGCTTTATTGAGTGCAAATGCACAAAATGACTTATCTTAAATCATGCAAAAACATTTAAATAAATATGGTATCTTCATCTTAAACCTTTGAATTTACAAACCTTGCTTTTATGTGCATACACTTAAAAATTATAGCCTCATTGGCTAACAAAACTTAAAAATCCAAAATTTTGAATTTCATTACTACTAAAAAAAAAAAAAAGCATACTTATGAATCCATAATTACAACTCTTTTTCATACAAAATATAGTAACAATAATTGCTTATTTCACATTCTAAAATAACAAACGTACTATAAAAGGTTTAATACCTTAAAACAAATACAACTTTTATTTCAAAATATCTTTAATTTGCATAATCATATGATACGGCCTCATTTGCCAAAGACTTAAAACCAAAATCTTAAATTTCATTGCCAAAGGAAATACATACTTATGAAATCGTAATACTAAAATTATCATACAAACATCATTTTAATCAAAATGCTTATAATATTTCCCTTAAAACATTTTAATTACTTAAAAAGCTTCGTAATTCAATTAAAAGCAATTTTAAACAATGTATAGCACTCACCTTAACCTCAAGTTTGACATAAGGACTTAAAATACCCTTTCGCTCGTTCCACATACTTGTCGTTCACCTACACATCACATTTTAGCTTAGAATAGGCCAAACTTAACCATACAAAACTCATTACATTGCTTATAACTCAATTAATTCACTTGAAAACTATTTTACCAACATACTTCCCTACTCAGTTTCAACTTAATCAAAGCTTTAAAACTCTATTTTCTTTGCATGGGCCTTACTTATATACACCTAGGAACATCCCCATATGCCCGAAATAATTTCTGGAGCTCGAAACGAAAAGTCAAATTTTTGACACCCCCTTTGGGTGAGTACTGTTCACAGCCCATCCTAGGGTTTTTTTTCACTTCATTTTTGCTCCATTTACCTCCCTAACTCGCACTTAGGTCACCCGTAAAATGGTTCTTAAAAATTCCAACGAACGGGTGACGAAACCTAAGAAAAATCTCACTTTTTCATTGCTTTTTCAATGAAATTTTAACATTTTTCCATCTTAAATCTTAATTCCACTTTCCTTAATGCCATACATAATTAAACATAATCATTTATAGCATGAAAACACATTCATGGAGTGATATTTCATAATATCCATCAATGCCCTTCACTTAAAGTTATAAAAAGGCAAGTTATCTACATGAATTTTTAACATTGTCATTAGCTTGTTTTAAGTTTCCTTAGCATGAATCCAACATGGAACCATGCTTAATAACATCAAATGACATTGGTTCCATAGTTTCCTCATTATGGTATTACATGGCCTAACACTTAACCAATCCATTTCATTCAAATTTTTTATTTTTCTTTACTTAGTCATTTCATCAAACACTTGGTGAGCAACTTATTTTATTTGAACAACCACCACTCAACTTTATAGTTTCTCCCACCAAAACCTAGCTCATCAAAACTCAGTGATTTCTATGTGGTTTATACTTAGTTTTTGTATCATAAAGCTCAACTTAAATCACACATAAAAACTCATATAAAAAACTCAATCAAATCATCACACAAACATCATTACCAACATCATTAAAACAACTTTAAAAGTGATGGAACTTACCTATTTTTGGTTTTGATCTTGCTACAAACTTGTTCTTCTTGCTTAGGGTAGCTTAAATCCATGATTTGGAGGTTGAAAATTGGTTTGGATCAATTGATTCCCGTTGTTTCCTCACATGGCCGAAATCTCTCTTTCTTTTTCACTCTCACGGTTTTTCTTCTTCATTTGGCGAGAATTGTCTCAATTTTGTGCAAAGTCAATGTATTTATATTATAATCTTTTCAAAATGACCATATGTCCTAGGAAAATTTGGTTTTCATCCCTTAATTTCTCTTAATTCCACTTTGACCCCAAGGAGGAAAACTTATTTCATTTTAGTCCCTTATCATACTTACTATTCACTTAATGCCATTTACAATTACATCTCTTATATTTACTTATTTAATCTACAATTAGGTTCAATTAATTTCTAAAAATTCCTTACATTCATGGACACTTTCATGGATCACTTAGGATTTTAAAATACCACTTAGGGACTAGTATTAGGAAATCCGTAAAATAGGGTCAAGGGCTTATATAAACTTCGTTATACTTCTCTAATTATATCTTGTTCTATTAAGTATCATTGATTCTCTGATGAAAAATATATCCATAACAACTTATGAATTTTGTCTTTCTATTTAATCCTAAATAGAAAATCGATATCTCTTATTATTCAAAACCCGAATCAATATTTAAGGAACTATTTATCTACTTCCTACAATAAGGAGTGGATTTTATTATTGTGTAGAATATTCCCAACCATATATTTAAGTCATATCTCCAAATTACAAAGCTTATTGACTATAAATATACAGTTTCATCCATGTAAATCAAAAGACACGACTCAATAGATAAGAGTTCATAATACACTTAAGATTAAGATAAATCCATATATGATCATCAGATCGATAAATATGAATTTTTTTGTTTAATGGATATTAATAAGAAATTCATATTTATCGTGATCCTATCTCATATAATCTGTAAACCCTCTATTTTTATTATTGTACGGATACCCAGGAACAGTCCCTAAGTGTCGATTAGAGATCCTAAATTAATTATGGAGACGCTTAAGGTCATAGAGAACCCATTGGAATTGATTTAAACCCAATTGGAGATTAAACAGGAAGTTAAAATGATAAATGAAGTTGAATAATTTTTAAGGTAGAAATGGATTAAAGTGAAAATAACTTTTAATAATTGTGGTCGTTGTAAGATTAAGCTAAAATCTAAGGGAGGAGAATGAAATTGTTTTAGGGTGTAAGTGGAATTAATGAGACTTGTGTGGAGGAATATAGAAGCCAAGAAGTATGTTTGACTTTTCAAAGTGAAAAGCAATTAAATAAAACCAGTAGCTTCTCTCGCGAGAAGAAAGAAAGAAGAAAGAAAAGAGAGAAGAAAGAAAGAAAGAAGAAGAAGAAGAAGAAGAAGGAGAGGACAACCGCCGGCCGACCAAGCCACCACCACCGTGCACCGTCGTCGTCCAGCCGTGAACTGAAGCTAGGTTGCAGCAAATCAACTCCAGCCGACGTTGAAGATGAAGCTGAAATCGCCGGCCAACAGCACCGATCGGCGTGGAGGAGAAGCTGACGAGCTACTCCAGCCCAAACTCGACCTGAACGGAGCAAGATCGAGCTGAACCACGGCCAGAACAGCCCTCCACCCGCGCGATTAGATAGTAGATCGGCGACAGGGACAGCACCGATCAACGGCAAAGACAGCTGCACGTCGCGGCGGAACCAAGGGGGAAAGAGAGAGAGGAAGAGAGGGGAAGAAAAGAGGAAGAAAATCAGCCCAATCTCAGCTCAGATCCATCCCAAAATCAGTCCAAAACCATCCCAAAAGCGAAGTAACGCAATAGAAAAAGGGGTGAGTTATTTAAGTTTGAAAATGATGATTTTTGTTGGTGTATAAGTTGATTTGAGATGGATTTCGTTGTGATTTGTTGATTGGTTGTTTTTGAGTGAAAACAATTTGAAAAATAAGTATTTGAAGTTGATAAGGAGGTTAGAATACTAAGAAAATGTCAAAGAGTTATTGAGAATCCAAAACGCGCAATAAACTAGTTTAAAGGGCAATTTCGTAAATTGACCCTTATGACATCCGTTGAATGTTTGGACGACCCTAATGAGTTTAATTAAGAGTATTGAAGCTATTAAAAGCGAAAGATTAAGATTAGAAACTAATATGGAGAGTTGCGCGTAAAAATGGGTCATATAGGGATGATTACGTAATTTCAAGTTTTCAGAGATTTACACGAATGTATTATGTTGTGTAGGTGACGAGAGCGCTCGAGGATCGAGACGAGAGGATTAGGGGCTCCGCACGCGCTATTTTCAGTCATCAGTTTTGTGAGTGAGTTTTATTTAAAGATTTTAAAAGTATTTCAAATTATCAATTTGATTTGATAAGTAATTGCTTGAGTTTATTTTAACGCATTGATCTATGCATGAGCATGAAATGAGAATGTGATTTTATATGCATAAATATACATAAAGTTGTTGCAATGAGATTTCAGAAACTAAGTTTTCAAGTTTGAATTGAGAAAATCAGTTTTAGTGCTTAATGCACTCAGAAAATGAGTTTTAGTACTTATGGCACTCAGAAATCAGATTTTAGTGCTTTACGCACTCAGAAAAAGAGAATTGTGCTTTTGCACCAGAAAGTTAAAGTAGAAAAGAGAAAAGTGTTTTCAAAACCAGAAAGTGTCCCCTCAGGGATTTTCAGAGATTACAGAGCAGTTTAGACCCGATCGGTCTATCCCACTTCAGTTGGCACAGTCCTGGGGAGGGATAAGTCACTAACCAGGGGGATAAGTGTCAGAGTCTGTCGGTCGAGTCGCCATTACTGATGTAGGGTAGTGTTTCGTGTGCTATGGTTAGCGCTGAGAAATTCCGCACATAGCCACGAGATGTCTCAGGTTAGGCGAGCTATGGTTAGCGCTGAGAAATTCCGCACATAGCCGCGAGATGTCTCAGAGTTGACGAGCTATGGTTAGCGCTGAGAAATTCCGCACATAGCCGTTAGATTCTAGAGACCCCAGATTTAGGGATACTATGGTAATTTTGAAAGATATCGAGAAACAGCTTTTAAAAGAAAAGTTTATTTGAGATAAAAGATATTTTACAATTGTTATTAAAGTTATTTATGATTTACAGTTGCAAGTTTTGTATTTGAATACGTGCATGTGCTCATATATGAATTCTCTTATTTAAGTTGATATTTCAGAGATTTAAGTTTGAAATGCTTTAGAAACAAAGAGTAGTTTTCAAACGTTTTTAGAGGAGGACGTTTTAAAAAGCAGATTTTCAAAGAAACGAAATATTATCACTCACTGAGCTTCTAGCTCATTATTTTTCTATTTTATATAAAAACCTCCTCAGGTACTCTCAACAGGTAGCCGATCAGTAGCATTACCTCTAGCGGGTGAGCCAGCGCGACACGACATCATTTGAGTAGTTCATTTTGTATCATCAGTTAGATTTTCATGTAAATCTCTTTTAAAATGTATAAAGGATTTGTAATTATTCGTTTATAACTGTTTTTAAATTGCTTTTGATTTAAATGTGATTTATTAAATTGTGTTTGGATTTTATTAAGTTGAATTGAAAATTTACATGCATGATTGAGGCCTACGGACAACCAGAAGTTGGGTTGGTGATAAATTTTAGTCGAAGTGTTGTTTTTCTGTAAACAGGTTTTTCGGGAACGTTAAAAATATAGTTGTTATGCTGCCGAAATTTTGTTAGAAAAATGAGTTGCGAAAATGAATTTAAATTCAAATATAAAAATTTTTCCTACGCGTTTTTAGTTTTTAAAGACAACCCAACCCAACAATGTTTCAGAAAGTATGAAAGAGTTTAGGGTTCGCTCCACGGGTTTCGCTTAGCCCGACGAGTCGGGTCTGGGAGGGATCCGTTGGGGTGCCCGGCGTGACCGACCGGATTAGAGTTAGAGGTATCCGGGTTGGGTCGCGTTATAATCTCTATTATATAAGGTGCCTCAATTTCCATGTCACCACATGAATGATCTCGGATAAGATCATCGCATCAAATACGAAATAAGCCGCAGTTATAGATTTACCACACATAAAGTACCCAACTTTGTTTACTTTCTACGAACTCTGTAAATTACTGATCTCAAACTAAATCCTTTTGTATATAACATTTATATACTCAATTTGAGACTTATTAGGTAATCATGAATATTACATGATATTTGTATGAAGCAAATTTTATATAAATGCACATAAATTGAATAAAATAAACATATTTTATTTATTATTTATTTTAAATGTTTACTAATTACAAGCTCTTAGGGCACAAACCCTAACACTCACCAACTAGCAATTCAGTAAGCCGAGAATCCCCATATTAGGGGTTATGGGTAATCTAACTTCCTCTCCTTTCATGCAGCCTAACCTTCCCCTTCTACAATCGCCAAAGGTGTCGTCTATCTCCATTCTTTCGTCTCCTCTCCAACCTAAATATAGGGCTGAAAGGGCTCAGGCCAACTCCAAACACATCAATTGAGTTGGTGTGGAACACAATGAAGAGAAATCTATCTAGAATTGTTAGCAATTTGAAGTTAGTTATTTTTCCCAACCTTTACAAAGAAGATTCAGAAAGGCGATGAGACATTGGGATTTATAGGGCCTTTTTTTCTTTGTAGTCTTTTGGGTCTCACTCTCTCTTGGTCTGCTTCCATCAAGAAGGTCAAACAATTTGTTAATTTCTCTTGTTTGGATCAATATGCTATTTTGATGATGCAATTAGATTAGTCGAGATGAAGCTATTTACTGTAGTGTGTAAGAAGAGAATCTAATGTAAGGCCCCAATCTAAGTGTACCTAAGAGATTAATTTGAAATCATGTTATTGTTATTAATTTAGTATAGCCCAAGGTTTAAAAATAAACGGATATATGGATAAATATTCACTTGGTGGATATTTCTAAAAGAAATCATGAAATTTAGGAGTGAAAAGAAAAAGACCATACAAAAAGGTAGGGAGTAACATGTAAAAATGCAAGACAAAAAGTTGAGAAAATTTTGGTGGCCGTGCATGGAGAGATAATGGCTAATATTTTTATTTGGGAAATAGGTAAGTGTTATGCCAAATTAAAAGCAAAAGAGACAAGCATATCAATTGGAATGAGACAAAGGCCAAAAAAAAAAGGAGAAAAATCCAAGACGCTTAAATGACATATTTGGATGCCAAATTTATTCAGATAAGCGATTTTTAATTTCATTGAGATTTGAAATATAGAAAATTAATTAAATTTTCTATAAGTTCTAAATTCATGAGTTTTATGTGATTTTAGAGTGGATTTAGGATTATGAGAAAATCGGATGGGAGCCCGTTTAGATCCAAATTTAAGCAAAAGAGTTATGTGAGTGGATTATTTATTTAAATTGAATTAATTATTTACAATTATATAATTCAAATTTTTATTTATTTAGTTGTTATTTGAAGAAAATTATTCAATTAGTTTATTAATTTATTGATTATGATTTATGATTTATAATTTGATTATAGAATATTTATATATTGATAATTACATTTTACAATTGAAATAAGAATTTATTTCGCATTTGTATATATGTATGTGTTAGAAATTCCAATTGGAGTTTTATTTTTTTAGATTGAGTTTATTATACGAAGTGCTTAGAGTATTTTAAATAATAAATCGAGTTATACAATTTGCATATGAAAATGATTTGAGAATTGGAAACGAATAAAATGAGATTTTCTAAACACTAAGGTTGTACTCCCCCTCTAACCGTCAGATAGGCTACACATGTGTGAGTCCCAGATTCACCCAGCACGTGTATGATAGATGTCAGGAAAGACATTAAGTTGTCGAGAAAGTCATTAAGTTGTTCAATACGTGTATGACAGATGTTCTCTCTCGCTCTGTATGTGTGTTGAGTATCTCCATCACGTATGACATATTTCCCTGGGTACTAGTTGGTATAGATTTTCAAATTACAGATATTATATTTTGAGTTTGATCATTGCAGAAAGAGATTTATAAAAAACTAGATTTACAGAAAAAGATTTCTAAAAAAATTTTACAAATTATAAATTTTTAAATTTTATATTGTTAAAGTTATAAAGATGATTTATATAGAAGTTTGTAGTTTTACTACGAGGTCAGATTTAAATTCAGTTTGTTATTTCAAATATAAATTTATATGGATAATTGATAAGTATTTATTGTTATCAAATGTAAGACCCTAATCCAAGTGGACCTAAGAGATTAATTGAAATTTAGTTTATTGTTATTAATTTGGTCCAGTTTAAGTTTTAGAAATAAATAGACATTTGGATAAATATTCACATAGGGGACATTTTTAAAAGAAATTAAGAAAGTTAGGTTAAAGGAAAATGACCATACAAAAAGGTGAGGTGTAAAATGAAAAATGACAATGAAAAGCAAAACATTGAAATTGGAAACGAGAGTGCATGGATAAGCTTGAAATAGAAAAGGACAAAATCATGATGGTCAAATAAGAAGAGATAATGTAGGACCCCAAATTTTTATTTTATGAGTAACAGTGAATTTACATATGAATAGTAATATTTTTTGGATGAATAGTGTATCTGGATGAATAGTATCTGATGAATAGTGAAATTTTGAGATAAGTCCCGGAAAAACAAAAATATTTAGAATGGTTAGTAGGACCCAATAAAACTGAAACGGAGGAAAAATAAGTCTGTTTGGGTAGTTTCTGAAGGTTCCAAAAGTTATTCAACGAAAATGCCCTTACAGACAGGATTGTGAATACTGTTGACCTAAACTCCGTTTGAAATTTTTTCGAAGTCATGGATTGAGTCCTAACAGACCTAATTAGAGTATTGTAAAGTCAATTTGATGAATGGGTGATCATAGAATTAATTTAGAATTTATTTCAGAGTGAATTGTATTAATTTTTAATGTTAAGGGTATAAATGACATTTTATGATATTAAAGTCATTCTAAAAGCACTATCCATGTGATTATTGATGGACCAATGGTGGATTAACACCTAATAGTCATCTTCTTACTAAATTTGTGGTTGAGATTAATTAGAATTGATTAAGATAATTGAATGGATAATTATATAGTTAATGGACCAATGAAATTGTGATTAGTGTAATTAAGGGATATGTTTGGCATTTTAGGTGAATCTTAAGGGCAAAATGGTCATTAAAGGAGCCTAGTACATAAAGTTGAAGCCCAAGTGAAATCCAAACAAGAAGCAATTCAAGCAACCACGAAGGAGAACCGAAAAGAGAAAAAAAAAAAAAGGTGTGTGCAACCGAAGAAGAAGAAGAAGAAGGAAGAAGTGAGCTGCTGGTTTGGGGTGATTTCTCTCAAGTTTTTCATCCTCTTAGCTCCAAGAATCATCAAGAAAACAAGGTAAGTTAGTTGGTTGAATTTATAGTTAAATTGATAGAGTTTTTTATGAGTTTTTATGGGTTTTGTTGGAGATGGTGATTGATGGATGAGTTGATGTTGTTTGTGAATTATTTGAAGGTTGTTTATCATGATTTTAAGCTTAGAATTGAGTTAGAATGTGATATGAATTTGGTGGGATTTTTTTTAGTGTGTTGAAAGTTAGGGTTTGAATGGATGATGATGATAATTGATGGGTTTAATTGATTTTAGTTTATTGAATGTTAGATGAGTTGAATAAGTAGTGATTTGTGTGATTAAATTGAAGAAAAATGAAATGAATGATTGTATGTGTGTGGAGTTAGTAGATGGCAAGAATGGGTGCCTAGTGTGGGTGTTGGATTTTAATGTCTTTAAGGGTTTTGGTTGATGAATTAATTGATATGGAGACAATTGATGGAAAGAGTTTTAATTAAATGGATGAATTGGTATGAAATTTAATTTTTGTTAGGTTGAAGGGCACCATGAATTTCATTGAATTCTTGTGATACCATAGGATATTAAAGTGTTTAAATGTGCATGATGCTGAATAAATATGAATGGAATGAAGGGAATGGAAGTTAAGAAGTGTTGGATGTATGGTGAGATTATTTCATGAGTTTTAGTGGTTCTAAATGTATTAATTGGATTGATGATTTTTGTTGGTTGAATGAATGGATTTTAAATGTTGAAATTGATGAATTTTGCTTATGAATTAAATGAAGGAGAATGGGTTACAATGATGATAATGAATAATGGTTAATTGGGTTAGTTTAAGATTAGTTTAAGGATTAATATGGAGTGTTAGTATTGGTTAATAAAAATGTGATTTTGTTTAATTATGAATGGACTTGTTATTGATGAAATTTTGGGACCTAAAATGGTGGTTTATAGGTGTTCAAATTGGGCAAAAAGAAAGCTAAAAATGGGAGGATTGATTAGCCACCAAGTGATCAAAAATAGTGAGTGCAAATCATACTTTAAAAATTTTATGTTTAAAGTTGTTTGAGTATGAAATAATTTTTATTTATTTCATGTAGGTTATGGAAACCAATAAGTGATTTAAATGTTCCATTTTAATTTGAATGTGTTATGGTTTATGCATGAAAAATATATGCAATGAAATGTGAATTTTATGTCATTCAAAATGAGATATGGTTTTTATTAGTAATTGACATAAATGAATTTATTATGAGTGGCATAAAAAAATGATTGAATTTTTCAAACCCAATGGATTACACTATCTGTTATGGAATGGACGGTATCCAAAAATATATATATCTGTTTAGACCTGATCAGAATACCCCTGCGTGTATGGCAAGTCATGGGATGGGATGTCACTAACTCTGGGGGGAATTGAGTCTGTTAGTCGAGTCGCGTTGCTAAATATACGTGAGGGGTATTATTTCACTTCGCGCTTGCACTATGGATTTAATCTGCAGTGCATTAGTGGGATGTCTTTGGTATATGCCAGAAAGTGTGAAAGACGCTGGGTGTAAAACACTGATGGCTGTCACTAGTGTTGGAGATAGTGGTTCGTCCTGCTTAGTTCATGTCACCATTATCTGTATGCTTTTGGAAATCAATTGGTGGTTTTGAAATTATATGAAATTCTGTTACATCTGACATTGTTTTGAAATTCTGTTAATATGAAATTTTCTGAAATTGATTACCATTTTTAATATAAATTTTTATCTGCTGGTTCTGAATTTTATTATTTTGAATATGAATTTTGTTAATATCGATTTTGAAGTTATACTTTTGAAAACTGTAAGAAATAGAAATTTTTATAAATGTTTTAGGGAGGTTACCCTTTTAGAAAATAATTTAAGCTAGTAAATATCGCATTCACTGAGCCTTCGTAGCTCACATTTTATAAATTTTTGTTAAAAACCTCCTCAGGTGCAGGTTCCAGCCGACAGGATCCATGTTCCCCTCTATCAGAATGAAAACGGCTGAAAAAATAAAATTTCTATGAATGTATAAGTAGCAATGCACAAAAGAATATATGAACTTTATTTTGGTTGTAAGTATCTTTTGAATATAAATTATTATTTTGATTTTAAAATTCTGGATTGTCAACGAATTTTTATTTTCAAAGTTGATATTAAACTGATTTGATTTTATTTTTTTAGAAATTGTGGGTAGGGATTATCATTGAAATAGACCTAAGGTCCAATTGGAAGTTGAGAAAATGTGTGAAACTTTAGAAGTATAAATTTTGAATTGCATGTTAATTTTGTAAACTTTGGTAAACCCGAAAAATAGAGGAAATTTTGCCAAAATTTTTAAAGAAATTTTAAACTATAGAAAACAAATTTTAATTCATTTTAAGTTTATTTGAATTCTGATGATTTTCAGTTCTAGGCTTTGCTCCTCGGATTCCCGACTGGATGTAGTGGAATAGAATCCAGAAGGATTTTGTGGGGTGCTAGGCCCACATGAGCCCCGTAAAGGGAAAGGCGAGGTGGGTCAGGAGGGGCGGGTCCCATAAGATAAGAAGTAAAAGGAAATTAAAAATGGATTGGGATGAGAATAGTGAGGCGGTGCAATTGTATGTATATATAGTTTTAGACAGTAAACACAACAAGCAGAAAAAGAAGAGAACAAGGTGAGTGAAGCCGAGAAGAAAAAGAAAAAGAAAAAAAATGAAGAAAATTTATGGATGCTTGTACAGAATATTTGAGTTTCTAATTTATCCAACGAAGTGATTTATTTCAATAGGATTTGGAATCTAGAAAATTAATTTATTTTTCCATAAGTTTTAAATTCATGAGTTTTATATGATTTTAGAGTGGATCCAGGATTATGAGGAATAAAATGGGAACCTGTTTTAGACTTAGAAATAAGCAAAGTGGTTATGGGAGTGGATAATTTTATTTTAATTAAATTGATTGAATTATGTTTATTTATATTTTTGTTTTAATTATTTATTAGAAATAAATTATTTATTTAGTTAATTGATTTTATAGATTATAAATTATGTTTTATGATTGAAATGAGAATTTACTGCATATTAGTAAATATGCAAATGTATTAGATTTTCCAATCGGAATTTTATATTTTTTGCTTGAATTTATTATAAGAAATGTTTTAAATACTTTTAGTAATATTACGTTAATATTTTCAAGAAAGAATATTTGTTATATTTTGATTTAAGTATTATTCGGAATTATATGGATATTCGGAAAGGATTTGAGAAAGGAAAAAATTAAAAATGTTTTTAGAACACCAGGATGATACGCTCCCCTCAACGGTAAGATAGACTACACATATGTGAGCCCCAGATTCGCCCAACACGTGTATGACAGATGTCAGGAAAGTCATTGAGATGTCAGGAGAGTCATTGAGTCGCCCAGCACGTGTATGGCAGATGTTATCCTTCACTTTGCGTGTGTGTTAAATATCTCCACCACGTATAATAGATTTCCCTAGGTACTAGTTGGTATAGATTTTCATATTACAAATATTATATTTTGAGTTTGATTAATGCGGAAAGAGATTTACAGAAAACCAGATATAGAGAAAAAGAATTCCAGAAAAGTTTTATAGATTATAGATTTTTAGATTTTATATTATTAAAGTTATAAAAATGATTTATATAGAAATTTTTCAGTTTTATTACGGGATCAGATTTAAATTAATTTTTGTTGTTTTAGACATGAATTTATATGAATCATTGAAAAGCATTTATTATTACTTGAAATATGTTATGTTTTATCTAGAAATATTTTTAGAAAAGTTATATTCACTCACTGGACGTTAGCCCTCACTCTTTTATAAAACTTATTTTTTTTCAGATATCCACTATAGGTTCGTGCAGATTACTGCTGATCATGAAAAGGGCTACATGATGATGAATAGTTGCATTTGTGTATATTATTTCTTTTATTTACCAGATTTCGTAAATATATTTCTAGAATAGTTTTATGGATAAAATATCTTTCTCAAATATTTTGCAAATATTCTATTTGTTTAATACATAGGTCCAACATGAGAAATGTATAGATTTTTTATTTGTTCAATTTATATTTTAATCAAAGTGATTTTCAAAATTACAGTAATTATTTCAAACGATCTTCAATAAATCCAGATTTCCATAAGAAAGACTCCAGTTTTTACCGAATTCTCCCGGACTCGAGAGAGGAGTCGGGATGGATCCTATCACCAAAAATATATTCTATTTATATAGAAATATTTTTATGAAAAATTATATCTACTCATTAGGCACTAGCGCTCACTCTTTTTCAAAAACCTATTTTTTCATGTATCCGCTGCAGGCTCGTACAAATTATTGCAAATCGTAAGAAAGGCCACATGATGACGAACAATTGCATTTGTGTATATTATTTCTTTTACTTACTAGATTTTGTAAAGTTTTACAGGTGAAATATCATTTCCAAAATATTTTTTGAATATTTTATATATTTAGTAAATGGGTCCAACACGAGAGAAATGTAAATAATTTTGATAGGTTCAAATTAAATTTCATACAGCAATCATCAGATTTATAATGATTTTTCTAAAAGGTTTTTAGAAACTTCATATTCCAATTAGAAAGACCCAAGTTTTCACAGGATTCTTTCAAACTCGAAAGAGAAGTCGGGATGGGTCCTTTCATCTAAGAGTGAAGAGATACATGGGTTTGCTGCGATATAATGTGATTTACTCTAGTGACTATTTAAATTTTTAGACTACAAATATTGATAAAAATCGATGTTATAAAACTCGCTAATCGCTACACGATTGGCAACCTAATGAGTAGCGAGTTCTTGACTACTGGGCGAGTACTCAATTAACCGTCGGTTAACAACTGATGGTCAAGCTGAGTCAAACTTGCAAAAAATAAAATAAAATAAATTTCTAACAATAGAAGTTAAACACAGAAACAACATTCATCAACATTCAAGAAGAGAAAAATAACAAAGGAATTAAAATTAAATAGTGAAAAAGTAAAATTAAACATAGAAAGACAAGAATAATTTCAAGTTCAACACAATCAACCCTTACCAGCAACGATGAGTAACACGAAAAGGAGCAGTGGTCGACAGTGAGAAAAACTGTAACCATGGGAGGTGCAATGGCAAGGTGAGCTGGTATGCGAGAAAGAGATGGTTGCAATCATGGAAAAGAAGAAGAAGCTTTGGTTTGGTCTTATCAAAGCTTCTTCTTCATATATATATATATATATATATATATATATATGCAAGCCCAAAATAGCATCATGTTGGACCTCTCAAAACAACATCATTTTGGTTATTTAAAAATAATAATAATAATAATAATAATCAAAATGATGTCTTTTTTTCTTAATTTGAAAAAAAAAAAGTGATCAGCAGTTTAATGTGAACCCCGTATATAAAGATTTTTTAGGTTGTTGATGGATGGTTGATATTGGTTTGATGTTTTTTTTTTTTTTTGGTGTGATGTTGGTTTAATGATAAATGTCTGATGATGATTGATTAGGTGTGATGGTGGCTTGAATTTTGAGGATATGAACAATGGTGATAGGTGATTGTTTGATGAACTATGATGATGTAATTTTGATTGCGATGAACAATGGTGATGAAGCCAATCCAGATGACAAGAAAATCACATATTTTAGTGTATTTTTTTTTAAAAAAAAAAAATTGATGTAAAATATATATATATATATATATATATATATAGAAGTAAGGGTAATTGGTAATTAATTAATTATTTTTTTTAATTTTTTTTATACAAATTGATCTCCAATTTATTTTTTAAATTTTTTTATTTTAGTTATGAAAGGGTAATTTGATAATTGATTATTTGGATGGAAACCACTTTTACCATTACTTCATAACTAAAATAATTGGTAAGGGGTTTTTTTTGTTAATATTTAAAAAAATTAGGGTAAACTGAGATTATTTACCATTCCGGGTCATTTTTAGATTTTTCCCATACATCATTAAATTCCATATTCAAAATCCTTTGGCAGGAAAATAATACCCGAATAAAACTTCTCTTATTCGAATCTGCCGAGAAGTAGAAACATTTACCACATATAATTACATAAAAAAATAAATAAATAAAATCATCTGCTGTCATTCTTGATGATACATATTTTATTGATTTGAAGGAAATTAAGGTGAAATAAACTACTAGTGCTTTGCAGTCAGTCTCCCGCAAATTAATGCAACTTAGACGGGTAGTCAGTCTCCCACAACGTTATACGCTGACTTGATTTGTTTTTTCTCCTTCAATAATTAATCCATTGTGGAAGCTTTGGTCCTACATATGTTTGTTACAACTGACGCAAATTTAATGTATGTGCACTACCCGTAAACCACGTTATAAATTCTGAGTATTATTTATGTATAGGTTGCATTTAAGATATTTAAATTCATAGTTGTAGTCATCTTTTAAAAAACTACAATCAAATTGTTACTACTGTATCTAATACAAGATGTGCTTTAATACAAAATCTTCAATCTTGTCAAACATATAAGAGAACTCGATTACTTAATTTGTCATAAACTTCACCACTAGAATGGATCGATCAACCTCTTTGAGTCAAATAGATTATACATAATATGACTTTGACGTTTGATTTTGAACATACTAAAATGTGGTAAGCATTTTGTTCATCTTCATCATTAATTTACAATTACAAAGCTAAAATATGAACATCCACTTTGTTCTTCCAGCCAATGAACAATGACTTCTTTCCAGAATCAACTTGATGCATTTTCTTTCTGGTTTCCAACGTGTGGAAACAGTTACAAGCAACAAAATTTTGGAAAACAATGGGCCACAGAAATGGCTAAAAGAAATTTCTTCAATTTATTATATTATTCCAACTTTCCAAGTCAATAACCGTGCAAGAAAATCCCTAAAAACCATCCTCAGTTTGATTTTCTTTTTTCTTTAAACTTATTCATTTTCACCTAAAATCCCATCTATCATTAATATAAATATGTAAAATAGCCTTTACTGTCACTAATTTCGTTAAGTTGAAATGTTAACCATTTGACTCTAAAGGTGAAAAGGGAATTGCATTACTCAGTTTAAATAAAATTGATTAAACAGATATATATATATATATAAATTAACAAAATAAATTAATAAATTAATTAAATAATATTAAAATATATAAAATTATAAAATTAAAAAAAAAGAGCCCAAAAGCCCACGTTCGTCTCCTCCTCACCAAAACCATCAACCATCGAACCCTAAACACCACACCTCCCCTCCCCTCCTACCATCATATCCCCTCTCCCTTTCTGTCGCCTTTCACTATTCATCTCCCTCTCTCCTCTCATTTTTCTCTTTTTCATCCTCTCTCCTCCTTTTTCTCTTTCCTTTTTGTTGGCTGTTTTGGGCAGGTTGATGATTGTTGATGGTTGGGTTGATGGTTGATGATGGTTAGGGTTTATGGGTAGATTTCCAGCAACTAAAACCCAAATGGGGAGAGAGAAAGAGAGAGAGAGAGAGAGAGAGAGAGTGAGAGGGTAATGGAGATGGAAGTGTTTCCAAGTTGAAGGGTTTGAAGATCGGCCATGGATGGAGTCCATGGTTGGTGGAGATCCAATCTCTAGATCTCCACCATCTGTTCAAATTGAATGAACGTTAGAGATTCAATCTAGACCTCTACCATTTTTTACAATTTTTTTATTAGTTTGTAATTATGTTTTAAATATTATTCTATAATTTATTTTTATTTTTAATTGAGGGTAAAAACGTCTTTTTAATAGTTTATATTTGTCAAACTTCACTTTTCTATTAACTTGTTAATGTTAGAGTGGATTTTGAATAAAAATAATACTAGTGCGAAAAAAATGAGATTTTTCTAAACTACAGATAATTTTTAGGGATTTTGCCTAAACGTGCTCAAAACTTTCTCATCGCTATCTAAGATTAATTACTTGGAAGGAATAGAAGAATAAAATATTGCAAAAATGTTGTTTTTTTAATTATTTTATTTTATTTAAAACTGGCTTTCTCGTCTCTATCTAAAACTAATTACTCGGAAGGAATGGAAGAATAAAATATTACAAAAATATTGTTTTTTAAAAACTAACACCTTACGGGTTATTTAACTATAGGGACCCAACAAGATTATAGGAGATAAATTACTTTAAAAATTAATATGAGAGAGGAACTATCCACACTAGAGTTGATATTCCACAAGGATTAAACTTGAAACTACTCAACCAAAATAGATGGTATGTTGTATCAATTAAACTTACTAGTTAGGTTTGGTCTACCTCTAATCTGACTTGTAAGCCCTTGACCCTATTTTACGGATTCCCTAATACTAGTCCCTAAGCGGTATTTTAAGATCCTGAGTGATCCATGAATGTAAGGAATTTCCAAAAATCAATTGAACCCAATTGGAGATTAAATGAATAAATATAAGGGATGGAATTGTAAATGACATTAAGTGAATAGTAAGTATGACAAGGGACTAAAATAAAATAAGTTTTCCTACTTGAGGACAAAGTGGAATTAAGAGAAAGTGAGATAAGGATCAA
This sequence comes from Nephelium lappaceum, assembly GCA_021234005.1. NCBI lineage: Eukaryota > Viridiplantae > Streptophyta > Magnoliopsida > Sapindales > Sapindaceae > Nephelium > Nephelium lappaceum. Next base: position 17,576,646 of record CM038009.1, read on the forward strand.
TTTGAAATAAGTTTACATGACATTGGCCAAGATAGAATAAGCAAGAGTTAAAGGCTAAAATCTAATTAATAAAGGGATATAATGGTCATTTATGAGAATGATTAGTATAAATATGTTGACTTAGTCAATTTTTCAAGCCATTTCTCACCATTTTCATGACAAAAAGAGAGAAAGCTGAGATTGAGAGAAATTGAGGAGAAAAGCTGAGGCCAAGCATGGAATGAAGGGGAACAAGTGAGTTTCATGCAATTTTCATCTTCCAAACTAAGAATCCAAGCCATCCTAAGCAATAAAAAAAGTTTGGAAGCAAGATCAAGCTAAACCAAAGGTTAGTTTATCATTTTTGAACCCATTTCCATCATCTTGTTGTTGTTGATTTTGTTGGAAATTTTGGTAGGTTTTTATGTATCTTATAAGATCAGTTTAAGAGCTTTAAAATAAGTGTAAAATACATGGAAACCATCAAGTTTGATAGGTTAGGGTATTGATGGGAAAAACCTTAAGTTTGTATGGAATTGGTTTTAGTTAAAATAAGTTGCCTACCAAGTGTTTAATGAAATGCTTGAAAGAAATAAAATGAAGAAATTGAATGAAATGAATTGTTTGTGTGTTAAGTCATGTAAGACCATAAGGAGAGAAGTATGAAACCAATGGCATTTGATGATATTAAGCAAGATTTCATGTTGGAATTATGATAAGGAAACCTAAGATAAGTTAGTAAAAACATTAGAAATTCAATTAGACAACTTGTAGTCTATGGCCTTAAGTGAATGGCATTGATGGAAATCATGAAATATCACCTCATGAATGTGTTTTAATGCACTAAGTGAGTATGTTTGAGTATGTATGGCGTTAAGGAAAGGAAAATTAAGATTTAAAATGAAAAATGTGAAAATTTCCTGGAAAAAATGGTGAAAAAAGTGGGGTTTTTCCTAGGTTTCGCCCCCCTATAGTTAGAATTTTTCAGAACCGTTTTACGGGTGATCTAAATTCGATTAGGGAGATGAATGGAGCAACAATAAGGTGAAGAGCAGCCTTAGGATGGGCTGTGAACAGTTCTCGGCCAAAAGGGGTATAAAAAATTTGACTTTTTCGTTTCGAGCTCCAGAAAATTATTTCGGGCATATGGGGATGTTCCTAGGTGTATATAAGTAAGGTTCATGCAAAGAAAATGAAATTTTAAAGCCTCGATTAAGTTGAAACCAAAACCGGAAGTTTGTAGGCAAAATAGTTTTCAATATGGTAATTTGAGTTAGAAGCTATGTGATAAGTTTTGTAAAGTTCAATTTAGTATATTCTAAGCGAATATGTGATGTGTAGGTAAGGAATAAGAAACCGAAATGAGCGGAGGCTATCGAAGCCCCTAGTGCCAAGCTCGAGTAAGGTGACTGCTACACTTGATTTTGAAGCATTTGCAATTTGATTTGGAAACTATAAGAATATATTTTATTGTTTTGAAAGGTTTGTGGTGGATTTATAGAGTTCTTTAAGAAATGGAAAATTTTAAGAAAATTCTTATGGCGAATGTTAAGGAAATTTATATATAAGTTACGTTGGTTTTAAGGGTAACATTTAATCATCTTGTAAAAGTAGTATCATTTTAGTATTCAAAAAGATATTTTGATTATATGATATTTTGTATGAAAAGTAAATATTTATGGTTTTATAAGTATTAACACAAAATGACATTTAAGTTTTAAGTTTTAAGCTCTTTTTATAAATGAAACTACATTTTATGTTATGTAAGGAAAAAACATTTTTATTTCCCTATGAGAAATTTTAAGTGTTTATTAATTTATAAGTTTTGCAATTTATATGATTTATATAAGACTTATGTAAATATAAAATTTTTATGGATTTTTTTTTATGTATATTTTGCATTAATATATATGATTTATATGAAGTTTTATTAAGCCCTTTTATATGTTTATTAAAATCTAAGTTCCATATGAAGTTTTATGTATATACATAAGGCTTTAAATACGATTAAGTATAAAATAATATTTTGTGCTTTTGCACTAAGTAAGAAAATAAAATGAATTTTCAAATGTCATAAGTATACCCACCCTTATAAGTAAGTTTTAGACCTAGCCGGTATATCGTACAATAGTATGGCAAGTCTAAGGGAGGATGCGTCATTATCTTGGGGGGGAAATTAAGTCTGTCGTGTCACCTCTACTTTTGCGGGATATTATCTCGTGTTATAGTTAGCAATATAACATTTCGGACATAACTACGGTATATATTTGTAAGTAAGTGTCACAATTGGTGTCTGTTAAAAGCGCCCCGTGACTCCATGTCAGTTAGTGTTATTACAGTTACCGCGTGATTGTAAGTATTATGGGATACGAATTGTGCTTTTCGAAAATTAAATATTTAAAGTATTTAAAACAAAGAAAGGTGTTTTATATGTTTTAAGCATGTTTTATGATTAAATGAAATTAAGCTTTGAGAAAATTTAAGAAATGGAAAACCATGTTATGCATTTTATAATCCATAAGTTTTCTACGAAGTTTTATGAGTATATGTGAATTTTATGAAAATTCCATTCTAAGCTATGTATAGAAATGGAATGAAAATTTTATATGTTTTCTAAATTCCAAGATTTATATAAGGCTTTATGTATGTATGATTTTACATTCATATTTAATTTGTAAGGTTTATGTATGTAAGTTTAATGGCTATTCAAAGTTTTAAGCTTTATATGAATTTTACGTATTTATGAGTTGTAGCTTTCACATGTACGTTTTGCAATTTAAATAAGATTTGTAAAATTTTTTAAATTTTAAATTAAATGCAGAATATATATATATATATGAAGTTTTAGGCATGTGTAAGTTCAAGTTACATTCAATTTGTAAGTTTCATATGAATTTTTATGTACGTATGTGTTTAAAATTTTCATAAGCATGCCTTGTGATTTAAATAAAATTTATGCTTGAAAAATTTTAAGTTACATGAGATTTTTATGTATATATAAATTTTTTATACATTTTGATGCCCTTATGGGTTTGATGGTTTTGTAAACTATGTGTGAGATTTTATGCATTTATTAACTTTATGGATTTAGCAGTCACACTATATAACGAAATAAGTTTTGAAAATTATGAGAAATTTTAAGAAACGGAAAGGTATTTTGAAAAGTGTTTTAAAGAGGTATTTTAATAAAATAAAACTTTTTAGGTTAAAAAGAAACATCTATACTCACTGAGCTTCCATATCTCATAGTTTTTCTATTTTATGTTTAAAAACGTCCTCAGGTATGCAAGTGGGTGACTGAGACGAAAAGGCTCCTCCAGAAAAGTAAGTTGGGCAATGACGCGATAGTGCTTCTGTATAAATATATTTTTCATATTTTGTACATGAAGAAAATCATATGTAAATATATGTTTAATATAAAATGAGTGGTCCAAATTTAATTAAGATATGAAAATTTTAGTTTTCAAAACATTGTATGAAATTGCAACTAAATTGATTATGATTTCTTGCTTTCAATTTTTAACAAAATGGATTTGTGATTGAAATATTTGGTTGTGGAAGAAGTTGGGTTGGATAAATGAAAATATATGGAAATGTATTTTACCTTGCAGGTATTTTTGAAAATATTGAAAACGCAACTGATATGCTGTCGAATTTTTCCTTTGAAAAAAAAAGAAATTCCAACTCATTCTAGTTTTACAATGTAAGAAAACGTTTTAAGGGTTCACTACACGGATTTCTGTCACGATTAGTCACAAAATTGAAAAAATAAAATAAAAAATTGAATTCAGTTGCAGAATTGCGGATTTGCTTGGGAAGTAGGGCAGCATGCGGATAGCTCTGCTTAATTTGGACCAAAATGTACACTTGCAATGCAAAAACAAATGGCATGGGACTAGCAGCAACCGGCTTTTTGTCAAGTAGAGAAGTTGTAAATCTAAAGAATCTTACAAATTCTGACTAGGAATTTCTGACTTCTAGTTGTCGTTCTTGGATTTAAATGGGAATGCAGGACTTTTAACTTTGACTTTTCTATTTAAAGCACTCCTAAAGTATGTGCTACATTTTTAATCTTTGAAAATGTATCTCCTGAAGGGAAAAATCGATTTTAATTCGAATGCAGAAACGTGGATTTTAAAATATTTTCAAACAAAACATGTCTGATTGATGTTAGTAATAATGATTTAATAATTAAATTAATAAGATCAAATCTTACCTTGCATGAAGATTGAATTGATCCCTTTTAATTCGCAGATTCTTCACCACCTGATCTTCCTTGATATGACTCTTCACAAAAGAAACTGTGTGTGGGCACAATCTTTTGAAGATACTTTTGAAGTAGATAGTTATTTGGTGATTTTTAATCAATAGAAATTTTTTATTCAAGTAGCCAAAAATTCTCTCTTCCACCGTCATTATCAATCATAAAATATTCTTTTTATATTGGTAAACTAGGACTCTTCCTATTTAACAAGGAATTCAAATTCCTATTCAAATTGAAAGACTTAATTCATATCCAATATGGAATCAAATTCCTTATTGTGTTAGAATTCTATTCTTTTAATTTAATATGGAATCTAATTCCTATTAAATTAAAACTCTTTTAATATAATTTAAATGGAATCTTATTCCAATTAAAATTATTATTTTCATTAATTAAATAATTGATTTTTCATTAAATTAAATAATTCTAAATCATAATTAATTTAATGACATCATTTAGAATTGAACCCATGACCTCTACAAATAATTAAATAATTAACCATTAATTAAATAATTATAAATATTTAAATAATCAAATTATTTAAATAACTTATGAACATGTACATAAATTTGTATGTACACCAATAATCTAACAATCCAATTATATTCTTCAACTTGTTTCTTTATGTGGTTGTGAGTTAGCAAAGGGATCAAATTGACCTACAATTTGAGCTCCAATAATATCGGAATTATTAATTAAACTCTTTAATTAATAATTCACTATTATTAACCTTAGAGTTACTCCACTAAAAACTTAAGGTTGCACTCTCAAAATTGTGGATGTTTTACACAATCTGAATTTTCAGTGTCCATCCATTTAATCATTTTATATGGTTCGATCCTCCACGAGTAGTTCATAATTAGAGCTAGGTTATTAAAATCCCTTATGCCTCTCTAATTATATCTTGTTCCATTAAGTAACATTGATTCCCTATTGAACAATATATCCATAACAACTTATGAAATTATCTTTCCGTTTACTCGTAAACAGAAAGTAAAACGCTCTTATTGTTCAAAACCTGAATCAACACTTAAAGGAACTACTCATCTACTTCTTGAAAGAAGGAGTGGATTCCACTATTGTGTAGAATGTTCCCAGCCACTTATTAAATCACATCTCCAAAGTACGAAGCTTATTGACAGTAAATCTATAACAGTCTCACCCATGTAAATCAAAATATTTGACTCAACAAATAGGAGTTCATTAAACACTCAGGATTAAGATCAATCCATATATGATCATCTAGTCGATAAATAAAATTTTATTGTTTAATAGATATTAATAAGAAATTCATTTTATCGTGGTCAAGTCCTATATAATCTCTATTATATAAGTGCCTCCATTTTCATATCGTCATATGAATAATCCCGGATAAGATCATCGTATCAAATACGAAATGGACCACAGCTATAGATTTACCATAAACAAAGTACCCAGCTTTGTTTGCTTTCTACGGACTCTTTTGATTATTAATCTCAAACTAAATTCTCTTGTATATAACATTTACATACTTAATTTGAGACTACATAAGTAATCATAGATGTTACATGATATATGATGAAGCAAACATTTCATAAATGCACATTAATTTGAATAAAATAAACTTTATTTATTTATTATTTATTTAAACGTTTACAAATTACAAGCTCTTAGGGCACAAACCCTACCAATCTCCCACTTGCCCTAGAGCAAATAAGACATATCTCATAATCTTAGACCCCTCTAAATGATAGTCAAACACTTTAGCCGTTAAGGTCTTTGTAAACGGATCAGCATGGTTGTCCTATGAAACTATTTTCATCACCGACACATCGCCTCTATACTATAGCCCCACCACCTAGGGTGAATTCTGACCCAGATATGGATTTTCTAAAATCCTTATCCAACTGAAAATCTGAATCTATATATCCTATTGGAATCAAATTCTCACCAGAATATACTAGCATATAGTTTCTCATTCTCTAAAGATACTTGAGAATACATTTTATTGCCACCCAATAATCCAATCTTGGGTTAGATTGATAAGAACTGACTACTCCTACTGAATAACATATGTCAGGTGTCTTGTGCATAGCATAGCATACATGAGACTGCCTACTGCAGAGACATAGGGAATTCATCTCATATCCTCAACTTCTTGAGGTGTCTTAGGACATTGTTCCTTAGACAAATGAACTCCATGCCGAGAAGGTAAATAACCTTTCTTGGAATTCTGCATCGAATAACGTACAAGGATTTTATCAATGTATGATGCTTGAGACAATGCTAACAGTTTGTTCTTACGATCTTGTATGATTTGGATCCCAAGAACATAACTAGCCTCTCCCAAATCTTTCATTTGGAATTGGTTAGCAAGCCAGTTCTTTACATTAGATAATGCTCCTACATCATTCCCAATAAGTAGAATATCATCAACGTAAAGTACGAGGAAAACCACTTTCTTATCGATGACACGCTTGTATGCACAAGGTTCATCGATATTTTGCTCAAAACCATAAGACTTGATCGAAGTATCAAAGCTAATGTTCCAAGATTGAGAAGCTTGCTTAAGTCCATAAATAGACCTTTGCAACTTGCAAACCTTTTGCTCTTGACCTTGGATCACGAATCCTTCTGGTTGCACCATATAAATGCTTTCATCAAGATTGCCATTGAAGAATGCAATCTTGACATCCATTTGCCATATCTCGTAATCGAGACAGACAGCTATGGATAGAAGAATACAAATGGACTTAAGCATAGCTACTGGTAAGAAAGTTTCTTCATAGTCAACTCCCTCTTTTTTAGTATAACCTTTTGCCACTAGCCTAACTTTAAAGGTCTCCTCCTTCCCGTCCACTCCTCTTTTCCTCTTGTAGATCCATTTGCAACCTATGGGTTTTACCCCATCTGGTTGATCCATAAGTTCCCAGACTGAGTTTGAGTACATAAACTCTATCTTGAGATTCATAGCTTTAAGCTATTCTTCCTTATCAGAATCTTCCATTGCATCATGATATGTCAATGGATCATCTATACACTCATCAGAGTTAGCAATCTGTGCCTCTTTGATTTTTCTATAGCGAATTGGTGGTCTAATAACCCTTCCACTACGACGAGGTGGTAGATGATTCTGATGGAAGTCTGTCTGACAATCCGATGTGGTCTTAACTATGTTATTATCAACAACTATTGTTGATTGGATATTGGTCGAACCAGACAATAACTCCTCAAGTACAATCTTACTTCGAGATTTATGTTTTTTTATGTAATTATCTTCAAGAAACGTAGCATTTGTCGATACAATCACTTTGTTATCTTGAGGATCATAAAAGAATCCGCCTCTAGTTTCTCTAAAGTACCCTACAAATAGGCAAACTTGTGAATGTGGTTCTAGCTTTCCAGTCTTATTTTTCAGCAAATGTGCTGGACACCCCCATATGCGAAAATGTTTCAAACTAGCTTTGCGACCATTCCACAACTCTAAAGGTGTTTTAGGAACAGACTTGGAAGGAACTACATTCAGGATATATACTGTAGTTTGCAATGCATATCCCCAGAAAGAACTATTTAAAGATGAGAAACTAATTATAGATCTTATTATATCCTGCAGGGTACGATTTCTTCTTTCTACAACACCATTTTGCTGCGGTGTTCCAGGCGCTGTGAGTTGGGATATAATCTCATTCTCAATCAAGTAATCCTTGAACTCTGTATCAAGGTACCCTCCTCCATGATCTGATCGTAGAGCTTTTACTGTTTTACCTAATTGATTTTCAACTTCAGCTTTAAACTCTTTGAACTTTTCAAAAGTTTCAGACTTTCGTTGCATTAGGTAAACATACCCATATCTAGAATAATCATAAAAGAAAGTGACGAAATATTCATAACTACCTCTAGCTTTAATATTCATTAGACCACAAACATCTAAATGTATAAGCTCTATAACATTTTGTCTTAAAAGGTCTCTTAGTCATTTTACCTTCTAAATAGGATTCACAAACAGGTAAAGTGTCGATCTTTAACTCACTTAAAGTTTCGCTCTTTACTAGTCTGTCTATTCTATCAAGATTAATATGTCCAAGTCTTAGATGCCAAAGATAGGTATCATCATTAGGAGAAATCTTTTATCGCTTTGCTTTAAATTTTTCAACTTTAAACAATTCAGCATTGAGCAGTGAATTACGTGTTAACGACCTTAACATGTAAATGCTATTTTCTAACATTCCAGAACAAATATTCAAACCATTTCTGGAAATAATAACATCTTTATTACTAAAAAAAATTGAATAATTGTGTTCCAATAATCTAGAAACTGAAATCAAATTTCTTCTAAAATTCGGAATATAATAAACATTGTTCAAAACAATAAAACAACTATTTGAAAATTGAAGTCTAACTTTGCCTACTGCTTTGGCTGAAACGACATCTCCAGTGCCAACTCGCATGATAAACTCGCCCTCATCAAGCTTCCTCCAAGAATCAATCAACTGTAAAGAAGAACAAACATGATTAGTGGCTCCTGAATCGATTATCTAGGTGAATAATTCATTCTCCACTAAACAAGATTCAATGACAAGTAAATCATATTTACATTTCATTTTCTTTTTGTTCTTGAGCTCTTCGAGGTACTGTGGATAATTCCTCTTCCAGTGACCTTCCACATCACAATGAAAACATTTTCTTTTGGGTTTGGAAGCCTTAGAGCTCTTTTGGTTCTTCTTTAGGGTAGCATGCTTCTTAGGCTTTGTCTTAGCCTTACTGGTGGTCCTTTTCCTCTTTTTATTATTAGAGGTGGAAGTTTCAGCAACATTTGCTTCACCAGACTTAATCTTGTCCTTATTCATGGACTCATAAGTAGTGAGTTCATTGAGCAATTGAGTAATATTATACCGCAGCTTGTTCATAACATAATTGCTCTTGAATTGCATAAAACTCTTTGGGAGAGTTTGTAGTATCATACTCACTTGGCTAGGCTCATCAATCACCCCACCATGAGTTTCAGCTGTGTTAAAATAGGTCATCATGTTTAAGACATGCTCTCGAACTGATGTCCCTTCTTTCGTCTTTGCAATCATAACAACACAAACAGCTTCATGTCGCTGCTGCTCAGAAGGTTACCTAAACATCCCTTGTAATGACTCCATCATATGAGATGTTGTAATCATTGCCTCATGCTTCTTAGTAAGCACGTCGGACATTCTTGCTAACAAGTAGCAACGAGTCTTTTCATCAGTCTTAACCCAATTTTGGTAGGTTTCGCATACATTACGCGTAACATTTGCAGGTGGCACAGGAGGACACTCCTCCGTCAAGATAAATTTTAGATCCTCACAGACCATAATGGTGTTCATATTATTTTTCCATTTAACACAGTTATCCTCATTCAGTTTATCATTGGCAAGTATTGTAATTAAAGGTGATGACATTGCTGAAATAAATAAACAAAACATTTATTCAAAATTGCTTCATACGAATATCATAAGTTTTAGTATAAAATTAAACATGATGCATGATGCATGAATAATGAATCAGAAATACCCTAAAAAGAATTACTATGCCACGATAATCTAAAATGCCACAAATAAATGCAACATTAGGGTAGATCAAATATTTGTATGTTAGATTGAGAAAATCTCATTCGAATAATATAACAGAATAACTCTTATTCCTATATTATCTGACTACCGCTTATTTCGGTCAAGGAATAAACTAACTAATTAATTATTCCTTTGTGAGTGTAACGCATCATTTCAGATCTCTCGGACTTAACTTGAGAATTGAAAGTCTTAGGGTAGGTCAATCCCAAAATACATCCAGAAATCCTATCCATTAGGAAGTCAACCTTTGTATTGACCCAAATGGACACCACCCTTACGGGGACAAAAACAAAGCCGTCTCGAGGCGTCACTTAAATCTCACGGTGTTGAACTAACGATGGAGACCGTAGGATATATTGTCATATATCTCTCTCCCACTCACTATTTTAGGATTACGGTTTTCTATTTAATATTCCTAGTCATCATCTTAGATTATTAACAGCTAACAAGTATAATCTAAGTTACTAGGAATCCGTATATTACTAGAATCATCATCCTATTAACACCTAATAAATTACCAAATTTTTAACTCTTAAAAATCTAATTTATTATGAAAGATTTAATCTATATAATCTAAACTCTTTACTTATGAAGATTAGATTTAATATGAAATTACCAAATTTTAACTCTTAAAATCTAATCCACATTATAACTACCAATTATTTGAAATATATTTATTTTAATCACAGTAAAACTAATTATATATTTCTAATTTGTGAACCTAGGATTTTCAACTAAAATCCTAACAAATTATGAAATTGGTATTTAATGTATTATTATCTCTATTTTAACTAATAAACTATTCAATAGAAAAAATAAATAATAATACATTATGTTATGTTATAATGCATGAGTAGGCACTCCCTATTATATATGACATATTTTATGCACGATCATGTTATCAACAAATTATTGAATCATCACATGATATATAATTTAAATAAACAATATGTAATTGACCGGGTTCTTTGGCTTTAACGACTTAAATCTAATTTTAATTATTACAAAAATTAATCAAGCCATTCCTTGGCCTTCACTTGTAGTCTTCAAGAACTTCATGGTCTTCAAGGTCTTGATGGGCTTTTTAAGGCTTGAAGCCCACTTCTTGATTTTGAAGCCAATGACAATTATTCAAGTGTGAGCATACATGTGCAGATTGTGCATCATCAATCATGTGCACTAAATGCACATGTGTCGCATACTCATGCAACCAGTGCATTATCATTCACGCACAAACAGGTGCAACAATTGCACTATTTTGTGCATCACACTCATGTAGGTTCCTTCACACACACGTGCACAATTTGAGCATGCTACCTGTCACGCACCGCATGCACCAACCCGCAGTGTTTTCATCTTGTTGGTGCGATTTCAACTGATTCATAAACCAGTAATCTAACGCACTGCATACTGATTCAAAAACAGTCCTGCAAACAGTCATCCAACCCAGTTGAATACACAACTGTCAAGCTGTTCCAGACCTGCATCATCGCATCAGCCATGCGCGTTACTGTCCAGCTGAACCAGTGCAGCACACTGCAGCGCAGCAACCGCATCAGCGCATACAGCCGCTCGAGCGTAACCAGCACATTGAGTGTTCTTCATGCGCAGCCATTGGACGCAGCATACGACACCACAACTGTTGCAGTGCGCTGTCGTCCATTCTACGCATTAAACTGGTTCAAAACCAGTTCAGAACGTGTCCAGATAACCGCACAGCCATTCAGCCGCACTCCCAATTGGTTCGAAACCAGTCCACACAGTCGCTATTGCCTAGTTATTCGCATAACCCATTGCATAGCCACAACTTGCATGAATTTCAACCGTTTTGATATCAATCTTCGCATTTAAATCTTCGACAAAAATAAAATCCTAAATCTATGATTACAACAAAAATTAAATCGCCACAAACGGCTTACAAATTAATCAAATTAAATTAGCCAATGAAGCATACAATTAACGATCAATCCATGCAAATCCAATTCATCAAACATAAATATATATCAAACAATAATTTGTGTCTACTCTATGACATACAAAGAATCAATAATCAAAAGGAAATTCACTAATTATTCAATCAATTATTAAACTAGCGAAACGAGGCTCTGATACCAATTGAAGGGAAAAATCGATTTTAATTCGAATGTGGAAACGTGGATTTTAAAATATTTTCAAACAAAACATGCTCGATTGATACTAATAATAACGATTCAACAATTAAATTAATAAGATCGAATCTTACCTTGCATGAAGATTGAATTGATCTCTTTTGATTTGCAGATTCTTCACCACCTGATCTTCCTTGATATGACTCTTCACAAAAGAAACTGTGTGTGGGCACAATCTTTTGAAGATACTTTTGAAGTAGATGGTTATTTGGTGATTTTTAATCAATGAAAATTTTCGGTTCAAGTAGCCAAAAATTCTCTCTTCCACTGTCATTACCAATCATAAAACATTCTTTTTATATTGGTAAACTAGGGCTCTTCCTATTTAACAAGGAATTCAAATTCTTATTTAAATTGAAAGACTTAATTCATATCCAATATGGAATCAAATTCCTTATTGGGTTAGAATTCTATTTTTTTAATTTAATATGGAATCTAATTCCTATTAAATTAAAACTCTTTTAATATAATTTAAATGGAATCTTATTCCAATTAAAATTATTATTTCCATTAATTAATTAAATGATTTTTCATTAAATTAAATGATTCTAAATCATAATTAATGTAATGACATTATTTAGAATTGAACTCATGATCTCTACAAATAATTAAATAATTAACCATTAATTAAATAATTATAAATATTTAAATAATCAAATTATTTAAATAACTTATGAACATGTACATAAATTTATATGTACACCAATAATCGGACAATCCAATTATATTCTTCAACTTGTTTCTTTATGTGGTTGTGAGTTAGCAAGGGGATCAAATAGACTTACAATTTGAGCTTCAATAATATTGGAATTATTAATTAAACTCTTGAATTAATAATTCACTATTATCAACCTTAGAGTTACTCTACTAAAAACTTAAGGCTGCACTCTCAAAATTGTAGATGTTTTACACAATCTGAATTTTCAGTGTCCATCGATTTAATCATTTCATATGGTTCGATCCTCCACGAATAGTTCATAATTAGAGCTAGGTTATTAAAATCTGTTATACATCTCTAATTATATCTTATTCCATTAAGTATCATTGATTCTCTAATGAACAATATATCCATAACAACTTATAATTTATCTTTCCGTTTACTCGTAAACAGAAAGTCGAGCACTCTTATTGTTCAAGACCTGAATTAACACTTAAAGGAACTACTCATCTACTTCTTGCAAGAAGGAGTGGATTCCACTATTGTGTAGAATGTTCTCAGCCACTTATTAAATCTCATCTCCAAAGTATGAAGCTTATTGACCATAAATCTATATCAGTCTCACCCATATAAATCAAAAGACATGACTCAACAAATAGGACTCCATTAAATACTCAGGATTGAGATCAATCCATATATGATCATCTAGTCGATAAATAAGAATTTCTTTGTTTAACAGATATTAATAAGAAATTCATTTTATCGTGGTCCAGTCCTATATAATCTCTATTATATAAGTGCCTCCATTTTCATATCGTCATATGAATAATCCCGGATAAGATCATCGTATCAAATACGAAATGGACCGCAGCTGTAGATTTACCACAAACAAAGTACTCAACTTTGTTTGCTTTCTACAGACTCTTTTGATTACTAATCTCAAACTAATCCTCTTATATATAACACTTACATACTTAATTTGAGACTACATAAGTAATCAAGGATGTTACATGATATTCGTATGAAGCAAACATTTCATAAATGCACATTAATTTGAATAAAATAAACTTTATTTATTTATAATTTATTTAAACGTTTACAAATTACAAGCTTTTAGGGCACAAACCCTAACATCTCCCTCACAAACGCTGAACAATGTTCTCAGACAAGGCTCATCTTTATCAGTTGATAAATCAGGGGATCAGTTGGTTTCACCAAATGGTGTTTACTCTGTAAGGTTCTTCCTCGTTGGCCAGAATGCTTTCAGCTTTGCCGTATGGTTCACCAAATCTTTGCCTCCTGCTGTAGCTTGGATGGCTAACCTTGACGTGCTCGTCAATGGAAGAGGCTTCAAGCTTTCACTTCTAATAAACAGTGATCTTTCCTCTGATGCTGGTGGACTTCAGATTTGGAATTCCGAAACCTCTTCGACTTCTCCAGTGTAATCAGTCCTCTCAAACAGTGGCAGTCTTGATCTCCGTACTGTAAAAAATAAACCTCGGTCACTTTGGCAAAGTTTTAGCTCACCAACAAATACTGTGCTTCCATATCAACGACTCACCAGAGGCACGGAACTTGTCTCACACCGGTGTCAAGGAAACTACTCTTCTGGCTTCTACAACCTTTATTTCGACAATGATAATGTACTACGTCTTATTTATTCGAGTCCTAAGTTATCTTGTGTCTATTGGCCTGACCCAATTTTGAATACCTTTGCCTTGGGAAGGACAATGTATAACAACAGTCATGTAGCATTATTTGACGATTCAGGTTACTTCAAATCAACTGATAATTATAATGTTATCACGTCTGATTTTGGTATCGGCCCCAGAAGAAGATTGACGCTTGATTTTGATGGCAACCTGAAAATATATAACCTCAAAGAGGCCATAGGTGAATGGGATGTCTGTTGGCAACTCAAAGCACAACCATGCGAGACGCATGGCATCTGCAGACCAAACGGTTTGTGTAATTATGTTCCTAAATCCAATAGGACATGTTGTTGCATTCCTGGATTCAAGAGAAAAAAAAGCACGGATTGGTCTTATGGTTGCGAACTTGAATCAAAAATCTTTTGCAATCGTATTGAGATCGTTTTTCGAAAACTCTCTCATGTTAATTTCTATGGCTACGACATGCCTATCGAGCACAATTCCACTCTCACTCACTGTAAAAGCAAATGCTTGCATTCATGCGATTGCCAAGGCTTCTTATATATGTTTCAAGCAGACAGTGGCGTCTATAACTGCTGCCTCAAATACCTCTTGCTTAATGGATTGCGTACACCTTGTTTCAATGGTATAATGTTTCTTAAAGTGCCTAAAGCTAGGAATTTTTCAAACAATAAAAACACCCAAGTGACGGAATTGCCCATTAGAAGTTGCTATAGAACACAAAAAGTCCAATCAAAATGAATAATTGAGGTTCTTGCTCTGGTTCGCTATTGGTGTTGGATGTATTGAGGTGACCTACATCTTTCTGATACGGTGTTCCTTGTATAGAACTAATAGTAGTGAGCTAGAAGAGGCCACCCAAGGCTACATTCTTACGGCAACTGGATCTAAAATGTTTAGTTACAATGAGCACAAAAAAGCCACACAAGGTTTCTCTAAAGAGATTGGTAGAGGTGGGGGAGGGATTGTGTATAAAGAAATGTTGGCAGGCAGAGGAGTTGCAGCGATCAAGCGGCTCAGTGAAGCAACCAAGGTGAAGCTGAATTCTTAGCAGAAGCAAGCACTATTGGAAAGCTTAATCACATAAATTTGATAGAGATGTGGGGATTGTGCAGAGGGAAAATATAGGCTTTTGTTTTATGAGTACTTGGAGCACGGGTCTTTAGCAGAAAATCTTTCTTCCAATGCACTTAAATGAGATCAAAGGTTTGAAATTGCGGTAGGAACTGCAAAAGGCTTGGCTTATTTGCATGACGAGTGCTTAGAGTGGATTCTGCACTGTGATATAAAGCCACAAAACATACTCTTGGACTCCAATTACAGGCCAAAAGTGGCAGATTTTGGTTTGTCTAAGCTTTTAAATAGTGGTGACCTTAATAATTCGAACTTTTCGAAAATAAGAGGAACTAGAGGCTACATGGCTCCAAAATGGATATACATGTTGGATGTGGCTCCATGTGATTTAATATTTATAAAGGTTTAATAAATAAATTTATAAATGAAGTCATTAAAATAAAATTTAGTTAAAGAATTTAAATGATTATTCGTTTTAGAAAACTGAATGGTTCCAATTCAATTAAGAGTTATATACATTGATGGATGTACATTAATCAAGTAAATAAATTCTTTTAAAATGGGTCATCTCTCTATCCTATAAATAGTGATAACACTTTTCAATTTACCATCAATCAAGTGTGTGTTTACTGAAAGAAATGATAAATAGAGAGACACACAGTTTTCATTTATTTTAATTTCTTTATCTTCATCATCATTTGAAGTTCTTCCATATGGATTTAGGTATGTAATTCAATTACATTTTATTGTTGTGAAAATCATAAAATTTTAAGATCCAAATGTATTATGTCAATTGCTAAAAGCTTACAATACAATCTTCTAATCACCTCAAAAGTGGACGTTTATAGTTATGGAATTGTTGTGCTGGAGATAATAATAGCAAAGAGTTCAATAGGTAATTCGACGTTTGAGAATGGAGGGTTGGCTGCAAGTGGAAGTTTGGTGGAATGGTAAAGATAAAGAATGCTACCACAAGAGGGTCTTGGATGGAAGAGATTTTAGATTCTTCATTGGCATGGAAGTGTGACACAAATAAAATGGAGGTTTTGGTTAAAGTTGCTTTCACTACAAAAAATTTCACATTTTATAGCATTGCTTAATAGCATTCTTTTAAAATGCTATATATTTCTCGTAAACAATTGCATTTTGATATAAAATGCTATTGAACAGTAACACTTTATTTTTTATTATTTTTTAGTGGTAATAATACAGCGTTCAATGAATGTTACACGGCAACCAAAAAATTTATTAGTGTAATTTAAATGTTATAGCATTTTAAATATGCAATAGATACAAGGAAAAAAAAAAAGTTGGCGCACAAAGTCCAATAGCGGGAAAGACAATGAGAAACCCACTTAATTTTTACCCCAAATTTTCAAGTTCCCCTGATCTCTTATTTTTCAATATCTCAGAACCAGGAAACCACACCACACCACATTCACCTCATTCACTTGCAAGCCAATAACAATCTGGCTCTCTACATTCTGATTTCCCTTTTTGCATAGGTCTTTCTATCTCCATTTTCATCCTCATTCGGATCCGGCCATAACTGGCGCTCCTTCTCTAGCAACCTCAATTCTAGTCTCTCCAAAACCTCTCCTCCCTCTGGTACTACAATCACTGCAAATTTTCTATTAGTATAAACTTGAATTATTTACTAATCTTGATTGTATTATCAGAGTGGAGGATGGTTCTAGTGGATTTGAGGAACCACGGGAGGTCAGTGGAGATAAAGGGACTGGAGCCGCCTCATGACATAGCAAATGCTACAAATGATTTGGCCAATTTGGTGAAAGCTGAAGGATGGGCTTGGCATGATGTTGTGATTGGCTACTCCATGGGCGGCAAGGTCGCCTTGCACTTCCCCCAAATCTGTGCTCGTGCCATTTACGTTCAATTCACTGCATCTCCCAAAAAGGTTTCACTCTTCGTTTTATTCTAAATGTGATTCATTGCATTAGACACACCTTGAAAATTTGTCTGATAAGTTAGTATTTGAAATATGCATCTACTAGATTGCAACGCTATCCTTAATTCTTTGGTGTTGGCTGGTACTCAATGAAATTGGCCTCTTCTAGTTATGTCTTTTGGAGCTCATTCATGGTTATATATGATTTAATATATGGTAATTTATCTTAATAGAATTCATATTTAAAGTGGTTGTAATTAAACTTGATTGATAATGGAAATGACTTTTTGTTTTTCACTATTGGATATGAGTCCTATTTATATTGAAGAAGAGGGCTTATAAAAGAGAATTTCAGTTTGTTTCGTCATCCATGTGTCTAATTTTCATCTTTGATTATCTTATTCGAAAAGTAGGTTGTTCTAACTTTCAATGATACTTAAATTGTGAAAACTTTTTTGCATAGTTAAAACTTTTTGTTTTGATTTACATATGTTCTATACTAAAAGTTGCAAAATTTTCTGGAGTTCGGACTGAGGCCATAGATATAAATGGAATGGCATGGCTAAAAGAAAACTATGACATTTATTTATGTTGAAGCAAGAGGTCCATCCTCTGTCACTAGTGTAGTGAAAATTTTCAAATTTTCTCATCGGGGATCATTTTCAGTTACATGAGAAAGTTCATGAGACATTTTTTTTTTTTAATTTTCTTTTCTGATATAGAGCAGTTGTGGGTACTGGATTCCATCCTGGAGCAGTGAAGTCCAGAAAAAGTGATGGTGAGGTAGAGAAAGTTCTAAAAACCTTACAGAGTTTGCCTTCAATAGTTCCATCATGAATGTAAATTCATGTCCTATTTATGACATATTATTTGTGCTTAGTGGATGTGTTGTGTGTTAGTCTATTGTTTTCCTGATAACGAGGTTAAAATGCAGGTTTCAAGCGGAAGAGGCTCTGGTATTATGTCATTTCTTGCACACATCCTGATTATCGCAAATGGTGAGATCGACCAGTAAAGACGCCGAATGCTCTTCTCCACTCGCTTCTCTCTGCCTACGCCACCACTCCTACCACTACTGTCAAGCTTTGTTTCTCGTACATTTTCTATCTCTAATTTCAATTCATTAACTGAATCCTTTTGAATTTAGATGTTGCAGATCATCGATCTCTAAGTGGGTTTCGCTGTCTTACTGCTCTCATTCAGGTACTAATATTATTATGATTTTCGATCTGCTGTTTTAGCTTCACTACGAACTCTTAGTTTGTTTTGGTCTATAGAAAGCTGAATTTTGGTCATTTGTGTTTCAATTTATTTGGCTTTGTGGAAAATCAAAAAATGTATATCATAATGAATAAGTACTCTTGACTGAAATGTTCTATAGGTCTGACTTGTGAAATTTAATTTCAGTTGCTTATTAATTCTAGGCCTTTTAGTTGACAGTATAATACATATATCATAACAAAGTTTGATTAAACTAATTAAACTCATTTGAATAAATTTAATTACACATGCATTGGCAAAATTTATGACACATCATGCATGATTAATGAGGTGCAACCCTGTTAGCCCTCAATTTTATTTATGGTATCCCTAGTATTAGTACCCAGAGATGTTTCAAAAGGTCCATTCTTAACCTCAAAACTTCCATAAATGGTGAAGATTGATGTATTTATAGGTTGGAGAGTTTGGGCATGAAAAATTGGGTTGGAAGGTCAAAATCTCATTTTTTTTCAGCATTTTCGCTCACCCAGGCGCTCAGTGGGGAGGAAGAGCGCAAGGGAGCACGCTTAGGGCAGTAGGTGGCGCTCCCTTGGGCGCCTAGAGGCTGTTGAGCACGCAGGTAGGCGCGCTGGAGGAGTTTAGGCGTGCTGGAGGAGTTCAGGCGCGCTGGCACGCGTGCTGGTTGGTGCGGAGGCGCGCAGGTCGGCGCCAGCACTGACCTTTGGTCACTAAAATGGTCATAACTTTCTCTATGGACCTTCGATTCATGAACCGTCAGTTGCTATGGAAACTAGACATCCGTAGCTTCAATTTGATAGGTTATAGCTCATGTAACTCAAACAAATGACGCTACACGAGCTGTCACAAGTCAACCCATTGTTTAAAGCAAGAGTGAAGGATGAAAAAAATAAAAAACAATTAGTTAAGGACACAATGGTCATTTATGGAATGTTAGAAGTATAAAAGCAAGACTTAGACACTTTTCTCACCACAAGCAAGAAGCAAAGAAAGTGAAAAGCCATAATTGGTGTATAGATTACGGTAGGTTTGGCCAAACTAAGGGTGTATGGACATCCAATAAATTCATCCATTTAAGACTTGAATCATGCTTCAAATTATGATAGGAAGACAAGTCAAGAAGCTAGAAACCACAAACACAATGGTCTTTAGTCACCCTATAAAGCAAAGTGAAGGGCATTGAAAGTCTATAAGCAATGCTATTTCTCTTCAACTTTATTTCATTATGTTTGACCATAAATGAGTGTATAAGAGTTAGAGGAGCCTTAAGAATGGAAGTTAGATAACTAAGGTGGTGAAAAAACCCCTTAAAAAGTGATCGTAAATTGGTATTTTTGGCCCAAAACAACTATCAAACGATGTCAGAATTCGACGAAACTTTACAAGGTGACCACATTGGGAGATAAGAAGAGTGTGGGAGAAAGAATTGGAGCAAAAGCATGCACGGTTTGGGCTGTGCATTGCATTCGGTTTTGAGAGGTCTAAAACGACCATTTTGAGTTCTAAACTTCAAATTATGATGGGAAGCATGTAGGGACACTACTTGGTGTATATAAGAAGGATTCATGCAAAGAAATTGGGAATTTGAAGCATGGATCAAAGAGAAATTTAAAGGAGAAGCTACTTGTATAGAGAAAATTTTATAGAGTTAGTATAGTTAGGTACATTTTAGTACATTTTTGCATTGTCTAATTGAGCACATCCTAAGTGTGCTCATCATGTGTAGGTGAGGAGCATCCGACCGGATCTCGAGAGGGCTTGTGAAGCTCATCCGAGTTAAGCCCAAGCTTAAGGTGAGTGCACTTTCCAAGAGTTTTCTAAGTGATTTTATGCTTTTGCATTTACAAGCTATATTTTCGCACTTTTACACGTATAAGTTCTTGTATTTAAATGCATATCTTGTATTTTGTAAAGTAAACGAGTCCAAGGACTCAAGTTTAAAGCTTTCAAGTTAAAGCTTTTGTGTTTGTGCACCAAGTATAAAAATTTGTAAGGCATAGCATTAGAGAAAAAAAACAAGTTTTCAAAGGTCATAAGTACCCACCAGTTTATCGAGTTCAGACCTGTACAGTATATCCCACTTAGTAAGGTAAGGGTTTGGGGGAACGAGTCACTAACTGTGTGGTTAGAGTTATAAGTGAGTGTGTCACCCCTACTTTGTGGGATATGGTCTCGCACTACGGTTAGCGATGCAGAATTTCACACGTAGTTACTGAGAGGTCTCAGAGAGTTGGTTGCGGTGGATGTGAAATACATCGCCTTGTGACCTACCACACCTACGGCCTTAGCTAAGTTGCCGTGTGGTCAAGAGATTAGGGTTACGAATAGGTGTTTTTATAAAGTTCAATTATCTTTAAACATGTTCAAATTTATGCTTTACAAGCTTATTATAAATTGTTTATATGAATGCTATGCAATTGAATGAGATTTATACTTTAATGTCTTTTAAGAAATAGAAACTTTTATTAAAGTTTTCTAAGGAGGAAGTTTCCAGAAAGTATAGTTAAGTTTATAAACTATTGCACTCACTGAGCTTTATAGCTCACTCTTCAAATTGTTTTTAAAGCCCCCTCAGGTGCTCGTGTGGGTGAAGATTTGTGAAGACTCTCTCCTCCCTATTCAAGTGGGCGCAAGTGTTGACATTTGCTTTTTGAAGAATGTAATATGCATATTTTGTGTCTTTTGTATAATGCATATGTTTGTATATTTTGTATAAAAAGAGTTATATCTTTTGAGTTGTGTAAAAGTGCACCTTTTTCATGCTTGAAAAAATCAACTTTGTTGGATATAAAATGCATATTTATATCTTATCCTTGAAGACTTCAAATTTTTGTGTTTATGTTGATAAACTTGATTGCAAGAAGTTGGGTTGGATTGTGATTATAGTTTGAAGTGTCCAAATTGCTTTTCAGGTTTTTGGTTTATCCAAATTGCAGCCGTTATGTTGCCGGTTTTGAGTCTTAAAAATGACTAAATAAATAGTGTCAAACCAACTCAAACCATTTCAACTTTAAGGTTTAAAAGATTGAACTTCTGCTTAAGTTAAGTTTTAAATTAAGAGGGTTCGCTCCTCGAACGTCTTCTTCCCCATTAAGATGGGCTTAAAGGGATTCGTTGGGGTGTCCAGGCGTACCCTCCGGATAGAAGCCTAGTGGCGGTCCAGATCGGGGCGTCTCAACCCAGTTGTTTGGCTGATATATACATATAAAATGATAAGTAGATATAATTTTATGAAAAAAAAAAAAAAAGGATTAGAAGGATGAAGTGATAATTTTTACATTTAAATTTATTTATTTCTAACCTAACACTAATGAGATTTTATTGGAATCTATTGAGATTAAATATTATATTTGTGATCTGAAAATTTACTCTTATAACATTGGGTATATTAATTCTAACAATATGCATATTGATAATAAATATGTATAATGATTATTAAAGCCTTATCATGAATACAAAAAGGATGTGTAGTAATTATTTGAGTTATGAATAGAATGTATATTTAAATTTTTTTTCTTTAATATGATAACAATAAGTTTTTATTATTTGGTTTTTTGATTGGGCTGCTTGTCCTTTGATTTTGAAATATGAAAATTTCTCGCGTTCAGAAAAAATAACTTGCTAAATATTAGAGAGGTTTGTTTTTTTTTTTTTTTTTTTTTTTTTTTTTTTTTTTTTTCCGGTGCATTATAGTGGGCTTTGAATGGGCTTCTATAGGTTGAGTTGTTGGGTTTTAGCTGGCGACTTCATTGGTCATACAATTAATTAATTTATACTTGTAAAAATCAATATATATATTTTTCACGATCAGAAGTTGATATATATTGAATAAAAAAAAGTTGATATATATAATTTCAAGAAGTTAGATCATTTGATGATGATGATCCACATTAATCATATGACTAGTTTTTTATTTGAATTAATCACATGAGTCTTTGCTTTTATCTGTTGAATGTTGTAGTTGTTGTCTCTTAGCCATTCTAGATTATTATAGTTGACAACATTCTTAAAATTGGCAACCTATCTTTGCATTCTAGACACTCTGTTGGACACAAAATACAACTTCTATTAATTAGGCTACAGTAAGGATGGTATAGTAATCAATGCCCATAGATTGATTGTCTGATTTAAGATGTCAGTAGCTTAGTCTTGTTCATGTTTTCATATTACAGCTGGTATTTGCATCCGAGTAATTATCTTACTCTCTTGGATTTGTTTGCATATTCCTTTTTCCATTTGTTTTCCTATGCTGTCCTTAATTTATAGTCTTTCATAATGGTATTACTCCTTATGAGGTGTAGTCCTTGGCGTGTGAGTGTGGTGCTTATATTAGCAATTATTTATTATTGTAATTGTTTTTCAGATTTTCAATCTCCATTTCCAGTTTTACTCATGACAATTGTGCTTCTAAAGGTTCTTCACTTATTTTTCTCTTTTTGGAGATTTTTTCTTGAAAATGATGTTCCTAAGTATTGATTATTGAATAAATTTTGCTTTGTTAGTACTGTTTTTTAATTCCTTTTTTAATTCCTTCAAAATCATCCATTCAAGTTGTAATTAGGTACATGGACACAATATTAAGTTTTTGTCAATTGCATTGAACATATGTTGAAGATGAATGGTGGTTGATTCTTCAGTTTTGTAAATTTTGGGACAACTTTTTTAGTTTAAACTTATACTTTTATATATGAAGAATTTATATTTAGTTACTTTAATTATAATTGATATGTAACTATCATGAAAGCTCAATACATTGATATGATGGACAACGTAATAATTTTGATACTTTAATGGAATGGTTTGAACTCTTTTATGTCTATATTGTTTTATATGTATTTAGAAGAATTCCAATATTCATAATTTTATAATGAAATTTAATTTTTTTAAAGTAAAAAATAATAGTATTAAGGACATTATTTATAGCTTTTATAAATTGCAATCAAATAGTTTTCATAGCATATAAAAAAAGTTATAACATAGAAAAGCTACTAACTTAGTCAAATGTTTATATCATTTCAAAAATGCAATGAGAATACAATTATAGCATTAACAAAAAGTTGTGATTGCACCTATAATAGCTTTTTTGTACATCATGCATAGCATTTATAAATTGCTATAATTGAGAGGGAACTTTTTATAGCATGGGTTGTGATAGCATTAGTTGAAATGCTATCTATTACCTATATAGCATTCATCTCATGCTATATTATGCCAATTTTGTTGTAGTGTTTGCAATGTTTAGAAGAGGATAGAGATGCAAGACCCACCATGAGCAAGTGGTGGAGATGCTTTTAAGCAATAATTTCGAAGATGATCCGGAAGCATAAGAGATTCATTCTTCAGCTTCTTTTTTTAATAAGATTGGTAGGCAATAAGACCATTCATCAACTCAACTGGTTCGCACTGTGGATGCATTTGTATTTGTAATATTTGTTTCAGGCAGGTAGGTTGTTTTTTATTCTGTTTTTTAATCTCTCTCCAAGTTGGAGAGGCTTTGTTTTTTCAACTGTAATGTCAATAAATGATTGCGCAATTGTATGTTTACATGTTTTTTTTTCTTTTTAGACAATGGAAACTTGAATTTGAAGACTCAAGTTTCTAGAAAGACGCAGTTACAAACTAGATTATAGGTATGATCACAACATGATTATATATTTGATTCAATAATTTTATAAATTAATAAGGTTAAACAGTTAAACCACATCAATTTACTTATTTTTATAGAAATAGCAAAATCTTTCACTGGACTCTGTTAGAAGGCATACTTCATGCTAGTATATTATCGTTTATTTAGTTGAGTTCTTGATAGGAGAGAGGAGATTTTTTTTTTTTTTTTTCCCTTTTGAACTAAGGAGAGAGAAGAGAATTTATTGGAAGAAGTTAAGAGAAATAAATCGTTTGTTTTTTTATCCGAAGACTGAATAATACTGCTGAAAACTGAAGACTGAATAGTAATTGAAACCTGAAATCTGAATGATATGTTCGTTTTTTTTCCCCTACGTTTGAATGTATAATCTTATTTATTTTTTAAAGTTAAAATTGTCTGAAAACTAATAATTTAACATTTATATCTTTTTACTATTAGTTGTTATGTAAATTCATTTAATATAATACAAACAATTATAATAAGTTAGTTAGCAAATACTAAAACACTTTTATGTATATATTGATAATATTTTAATTCATAATTAAAATATAATTAACTATTATAATAAAGTATAAAAAATTATATATATAAATAAATTTTTAATAGTAAAGTAAATTAAATAAAAATAAACAAAATTGTATTAAGTTGAAGTACTAGTGTTATATATTCAAATAAAAATAACATTAAAGGAAATATCATTAAAATGAATCTGTTTAATATAAAATTAGGATAAATTTGAAAATATATTTGTTAAAGCATTAAAAGAAATTTGTATAATATAAAACTATTATAAACTTAAAAATATGTTATTTTGGGAAAGATAAAATTGAAAAAATAAATTTGTAAAATTATTAAGTGATTTGATATTCAGTGAGAAGTCAGAAAATATAGTTTTTTATTTTCAATGATTTTTAGGTGGTTTTAAATGGTTTGATCACTTAAAAAAAACAGATAAAAATCATTTAATTAACCTAATTTAGTATCATTAAATGTTAAGTGTAAAAAAACAAACGACCTCAAACAGTGGAAAGTAACGAAAAAGAGGGGAAAAGAAATTGTTAAAAATCAGGAAAAACATAAAAAATTAAATGACCCATTTAGAATTACGAAAACCGTACATCAACTCGCAAAAGAATCTTTTTTATCTTCATTTTATTTTATTGAAAAAAGTCCATCAATGAATAGAGAAATGAGTAATTTATTGTATTTAAATTGTTGTTCCTCGATGGAAGTTTAATGAGCTCTTTTTTAAAAATAGTATTATAATGTTTGATTTGTTTGTAGTACTCAAAATTAGTTTAAAGTCTAAAAAAAATACGTTTTATTGTTTTCTGATAAATAATTTGTATCTAAATCAATTGCACTAAATCAAAATTATATTCTAAATCTTCAAAGTTATTTTTAAATCAAAATGGAACTTTCTTTTAGATGATCATGATGGAAGTTATATATATTACATTGAGTTGTTTTTCTCTTAACCTTCATGACACTACTGGTGTGTTTACCTAATTGATTGGAGAGTGAAAATGAGGAATGAGAATAATTGATGATGTTTATTTGTTCTAAAATCATTCAGTAATAAGAATGAATTTAGGGTAATGAAATGAGAATTTAATTCCCTCCCCCCACTTGGGAATCTCATTCATTTTTTCAAATTAAAAATACTTTTATACCCCTTATTAAAAGGACTCTTTGAAGAGATTAGTAACAATTTATTAATCTAAAGTTAATGTATAATTTGAAATCACATTATAATTTTTTTTTTATTGTTTTTAAATACAAATTTCATAATTTTATATTCTTTCTTAAATAAGAATATGGTCTTCATTTTTGTTTTATATATAACAATATAATATTATGGAATTTTTTATTAAAAGCAATAAAAATATATATAATGTGATTTCGTATATTATGGATAGTTTGGAATTCATTAATATTAACAAAAATAAAAAGTAAAATATAGATACATAATATGCTTACAATAATATTGTTAAGAAAGTTTTTTTTTTTTTTTTATGGAGTATAAAATATTGTTAATCAAAGATATTTTTATAACTTGTAATTAATTCAATTCCGCGTTTAATGAAAATACTACTGATTCTGATTCCTACAATTGAAATAAACAACTTATTCTGATTTCGATATATCATTCTGATTTCTAATCATTTCAATTCTAAATCATTCCGATTTTTTGCAATTGAAGTAAATGCACCATAAAAAATTTATTAAAAACAAATATAAAAGAAAACACTTGGGGGACATTATTAGAATAGTCCTTATGATGTCATCTACAAATAGATCTTCATGAAATGCCAAATTAAAAATAAAAAATAAAAAAGTATTAAATCTAAATGGAAAAATGATAAAATCTAAGAAAAGTAGCAAATAAGATCAACTTTAGAGTAAATTTAGGGTGAGTTCGGAATCATTTTTAAAATGATATTTTTAAAAACTATTTCAAAAATGAATAACATGTGTTAAAAATCATGTTTTTGAAAATGCAACGTGTTTGATAAGATTTTTTAAAAATTATTTTGATAAATAGAAAATAATATAAATGTATTTGATATTTGTAGACGGTCGATCTACAATTTACTGATGTGAAGTAGGTCTCATCGATCAATTTTCTGGGAATCTAGCTATCTGTAACTTACACAAATCAAACAAAGGTATGCGGGTGAATGTGGCACCAGGTTGATGCAGGCTAAAGACACTCCAACATACAATTTAACGAGAAAAATAAAGATAAAATGAATTTAAATAAAACAGAGTTAACTAATGTCATTCGACTCATGATGAATGGAATGCTAATTGAAATGTTGAACTATGTAGGGTTGTAAGAACAGTGCAGGGCTTGCGAGGACTTTATTTGCTTAGGAAAGGACCGGTGTCCTACTTGATAAAGGTAGAAATTATGATGTTTTAAGGATACTGATATATAGAATTGAAAGTGCCTAAAGATATTGGGGAGTGCATCTGAATGTGGCAAGATTTTGGAATGATTTGAGCAAAGTAACAGTATAGAGAAGGAGATTGCCCCTTCTCAAAATGACAATCCAGTTTTATAGTGAAAGTTGGAGCCGTTGGCAAGTTATGGTGTAGAGGGAATTCAGGGACCGTTTCCCTGGTTCAAATCATGTCTTTAATTACCTTGTTCCATGCTCATCATAATGAAGATCCCTTGGTCAACTTGTCATTAATGATACAACTGTCGGACGCCACTCCAAGTTTGGTCATTGGGACCGGGTCAGCTTACATGTTTAGCTTGCGGGCTGCCTTATCAACTTGGGCTGCTACCTTGGGTTTTGACTCCATGTCAACCACTGGGCTTACACACTTTTTTTTTCATTATAATATTATTTATTAAAATGAGTAAAATAATTGCTTAGATGAAAAATTAATGATTGTTTTGAAAATATGTTTTCGAAATGATCAAAAATATTTTAAAAAATTATTTTTCACTTTTTAATTATAATTTTTAAAAATACATTTTACAAAACGTATTACGAGCACTTAACGACCCATGATACTATAACGACAGGACTCATGAAAATCCAAAGATGCCATGAAGCAAAAACGTCTCCTTGGCACTTGCATTGTTGAGACTCCAGCGATGGAGACTGATCTCCATCGCTGGTTGACCAGCGATCTCCAGCGATGGAGACCGTCTCCATCGCTGGAGACGGACGGCCATCGCTGGAGACGCAGCCGTCTCCAGCGATGGAGACTGTCGATCTCCATGGGAGACCAGATCAGAGACTGTCGGTCTCCATGGGAGACCAGATCTGGTCTCCCATGGAGACCAATTTTTTCTTTTTTTATTTTTTTATTTTTTTATATTTTATTTTCAAATTAAATTAAACAAAAATATATTATATATTAATTTTAAATTTATTGAAGGGTATTTTAGACTTTTTTTACTTTTAACTATTGACTATGACAATTTAATGGTTGTTGACTGACGACGGGGGAGGTTTGTGCTGAGTTTTTGAAACCTCAGGTAGTGTCCGTGCGAGTTACCCAAACATCGTAATATTTGTGCAATTTCGTCAAACCTCAGGGGAGGTTTGTGCAATTTGCCCCGGTTATAATAATCAAACTCTGAACCAGCCAATTCCAGTGGAGTTTGTATATAAAAAAGGGTAAATTGCATAAAACCCTTGAGGTTTGACATAATTACACAAAAATGACTATGTTTGAATAACTCACAGTAACCTGTTTTGAGGTTCAAAAAACTCAATACTAATCTTCCTCGTCGTTAGTCAATAACCATTAAATTCTGATGATCAATGGTCAAAAATACAAAAAGACTAAAATATCATTCAATAAATTTAAAATTAATATAATATATATTTTTAATTTAAATAAAATTTAAAATATTAAAAAAAAAAAAAGTCTATATGAGAGACTAGGATCTGGTCTCCAAAGTGAGAGGCAATTCGTCTCCGTCGCTGGAGACGATATCTCCAATGATGGAGACCTACTGGTCTCCATTGTTGGAGACCTCTAGTGATGGAGACTCCGTCGCTAGAGTCTAGCGACGGAGGTCTCCAACGATGGAAACCACTCATCTTCATCTCTGAAGACACTGAATCCAGCTCCAGTAATGAAGAAGGTGTAAGCCCTCGAATTTGATTTTACGGATTTTTCTCAGATATAGTCCCTAAATAATTATTGGAGACCCTAAATGGTTTATGAAAACGCTTAAGGTCATAGAGGACCCATAAGATCAATTTAAATTCGATTGGAGATTAAACGGAAAGATAAAATGGTAAATGAAATCGAATAATTTTTGAGGTAAAAATGGACTAAAGTGAAGATAAGTTTTAATAATTATGGTCAAACTAGGATTAAGATAAAAACGAAGGGTTAAGACTGCAATTTTATGAGGACGTGACCGTAATTTTTAGAATTGTTTGGGGAGGAAAATAGAAGCCAAAAAGTTTAAGTTGACTCACAAAATAGTGAGCAGAAAACAGAAGCTGTCGCGGGAGAAGAAGAGAAAGAAGAGAAGAAGAAAGAAGAAGAGGAAGAGAAGAAGGAGCTGTCGCGACAACGCCGGACCAGCCATCACTGCCGATCGAATAGCTCGTCGAACCCTCTGTAGAACCAGACCGCAAACGAGTAGAACCGAAGCCGGCGATCGAGCGATGCAGAACCGCAAGGCAGAACCGAGTGGATTGGAGCGGAAGACGACGCCGATCAGTTGCCGTCCCGACCACTTGCAAAACCCATCTGGACCCAGCTGCAATTTCGACCAAAAACAGCCCAAGACAGTAAACTAAACGCAAACCAAAACAGCTTAAAACAGAAACCAAAACGCTGAGGACAGAGACATGATGGAAAGAGAGATAACCGAGTGAGGGAGGAGAGGAAGGAGGAGATCCAGCCCTTTTCTTCAAGCTTTAAGCTCCTTAGCATCAACCCAACTTGGATCAAGTGGAAGAGAGGCAAAATAACTCAGATCGGGCTGCCAAACGAAGAAGAAAATAGCGAGCTGCAGAGTGCTCGACAGTAGCAGAAATTAGTGTCCAAGTAAGCCATTTTCTTGAGTTTTCAAGCTTCTTTTCCATGAATCTAATTAGGCTAAGGTACTAGGGTAAAAGGAGAACCATTTGGAAGCAAAATGGGAGCCAAAATACGTCAAAACAGTAGCAAAACGGGTTGTTGCAACTAAAAACCGAGAGCTGCACTGGGGTGTTCGAACAGCCCATTTCTAGCATCAAACAAGGTCCAAATCATCCCTTTTACACTCTCAAACTCCTTCCCCTTGACTCAAGCACGAAAATAGGTTAGTTTGTGAGGTTTTGGATTTAATTTGGGTTGATTTTGATATTGGTTTTGTGATGATAAATGGAGTTAAATTAGAATAGGTGTTAAGTGACTAAATGATGTTAAATTAATTGGGTTTTGTTGTGATTTATTTTGTTGGTTGGTTATGAGTAAAGATAAGTTGAAAAATAAGTGGGATTACGTTTATTGGGAGTTTAGGAAACCAAGAAAATATCAAGGATTTAAAGAGAAATCAAATCGTATAATAAACTAGTTTAAAGGGCAATTTCGTAGATTGGCCCCTATGGCATCCGTTAAGAATTTGGATGACCCTAATGAGTTTAATTAGGCGCATTGAAATTATTAAAAGTCGAAGATTAAATTAAGGAACCAAAAATTGAGAGTTACGCCTAAAAAGGGTCACCTAGGCGCGATTACGTAATTTTAGTTATTTTGAGTTTCCAGAAGTTGACGCGAACGTAAATTTACGTATATATATGTTGTGTAGGCAACGAACAAGCCGGTGGAGCAAGGGAAGAGCGATAGGGAGTATTTTAGAGCTTTCTAGAGATCTATTCGAAAGTGATAGCTAAGGTAAGTGTCTTTATAAAAATGTTTTTACTATGATTGATTTTAAATGCATGTCAAATTTATCATGTTGTTACGAAATATCAAATGAATTTTTAATTGAAATTGTTGCATGGATTATAGGAAATGATTTATATGAAATTTGATTTAAATGAGAAAGGAAATTTAAATTGAAATGATATTGAAAATCTATTGTACGCCTGATTGTATGTTATATATCTTCAGTTGGGTTGAGTACCTTAAGCGTGCTATTGTCTGTGTTGGGAGAGTCTGTCACTAACAGCGGGTGGGACCCTAGTCTGTTTAGTCCTGTGAGTCGCCCAATGCACGTAAGAGGTATATTATTTGCTAGCTTCCACCCGAGCGATGAAGAATTCCGCTCCGTAGCGACGAGGAATTCCGCTACTGGATAGATGGTCTGATCGATGCAGAATTCCATGATGGCCTGAGCGATGAAGAATTCCGCTCTACTATGAGGGTACCATGTGATGCAAGCTAATAATGGTTGGCCTATTTATTTTTATAAACTCTTTGAAAGTTATTATTACCACCATTATTAAAATGTTTTGATAGAAATGAAAATCATGCAACTTATGGATTTAAATGTTATTTATTTAGCATGTAATGAATTTTATGAAATTCTGATTGATATCTATTGTTTTTAAATAAAAGAT
Source organism: Nephelium lappaceum (assembly GCA_021234005.1). Taxonomy (NCBI): domain Eukaryota; kingdom Viridiplantae; phylum Streptophyta; class Magnoliopsida; order Sapindales; family Sapindaceae; genus Nephelium; species Nephelium lappaceum. The sequence goes on from CM038009.1 coordinate 17,607,870, forward strand.
GAATTTCAGCTATGTAAATTATTCAATCATGGTATTTGATTATGCATAAATGTTTTAAAAAGATTTTTGAGAGGATATTTGATAAGTTAGTTTTAAATGAAATTATATGACACTCACTGTGGGCTATCAAGCTCACCCTATTTTATATTTTGTAAATAAAAACCTCCCCAGGCACAGGTACCATTAGCTGTGAATTATCCCGAGACGATACCAAGCAGCCGTGACGATAGTGCTGATGTGATTATTTGTTTCTATTTTTGTTTGATATTAAGAGATGTATATATTTTATTATCCTTACATGATTTTGTAAATATCCTTTTATAAATTTAAATTGTGTTTCTAAAGAAAATTGATGCATGACATATGATTTTGTTGATAATCAGTTTATAAATTGAAATATGAAACTGTGGTTGTGGTTGTGTTGATAAATGAGAGCCTGAGGCTCTGTAGTTTGGGGGAAATGATTTGTAATATTTTAGCAATGTTAAATTTTATAATTTACAGGATGACAAAGTCTGAAAAACAGATGGGATGTTGTCCTAAATTTTTATAAAATATTCTGCAAAGGTTTAAAATAAAAATGAAAAATTTTCCCCTCGTTTCCGCTGTTTTTGAAAAAGTTTCAGAAAGAATACGGCTTAACTCTACAAGGGATCCTTTAGTTGAGCGAAAGGGCTAGCTGGAGGGTCACCGTAGGGTGCTGGCAGATCGCCTAGGGAAAGGGGTCTGTCAGAAGGTCTCCATCGCTAGAGACGCATTGGTCTCCAACATCAGAGACGTGCTGGTCTCTAACACAGAAGCATTAGAGACCAGTTTTCGATTGTGGAGATAGGTTTGAGATGGCGATGCCATCTCCATTTAAAAAAAAAAAAATCAAAACTTTAAAATTTGTATTTGATTTGGGTGATTTGGTTTGATGATGATGTTTGATTTGCGTAATGTTGGTTTGATGAAAATGATGGAGATGATGATTTTCATGAATGTAAAAGATGAAAATGGAGATGAAGAAGATGATGAAAGGTAAAAGATGAAGGTGATTTATATACATACATACCTATATATACATATATTATATATATGTATATATATTATTTTAGTAATTAAAATATCATTTTTTAATTAAAATACTTATTAGTGTGAATTGATCATTTTATCCTCATAATTTTGATTTAATGGTGGTTAATTAATGGTTGACTAACAGCAAGGAATGTTTGTGATGAGTTCTTGGAATCTTAAGGGAAGTGAATGTGAATTCCCCAAATATCATTATTTTTGTGCAATTATGCTAACCTTAGGGAAGTTTAAGCAATTCGTCCAAAAAACATAAGGTTGTTGTAGAGTCTAGACTCTAGCCTAAATTATATACCATAGAGTCTAGCTTAAATTATATTCCGCTATCTATAAAGATCCTGCCATCCAGCCATGTGGGGTTTGCTAGTGTTCTAAGGTAATTTCATTATTGGCCTAATTAAATAATTACTGTAAATTTACCATTTATATTGTACCATTCGACTACCAACCTTGTTCCTAGAGATCAAGGCCATGGGTAACATGACCCAATATTATATATTTATATTACCGATGGGCCGATACACTAGCATGACTATGTAGATCAAATTATCGTCTAACATATCCAATTCATTGCTCAAATGTCAAATATTGGCTTATTTCTAAAAATAAAAAATGTCAAATATGAGCTGTTTAATTCTTAAATTAATGGATATCATAACAATGAATAAAATGTTATGAATACAATATAATTATAAGAATATGTAACACCCAAATCCAAATAGATTTAATAGAATATATATTTTTTTTAAATAAAATATAAATGAGACTCATATGAATAAGTTAATGGGCTCAATTAGAGATTTTAAATTAAAAGCCCAATTTATATGATAAAAATAGCTCAACAATCATTTATGAAGCCAAAAATTTAAGTGAGCCTAATTTATATGATAAAAATAGCTCAACAATCATTTATGGAGTCAAAAATTTAAGTGAGCCCAAATTGAAAAACTAGGATAGCCCATTTTTCTACTAAATGCACCCATTTATTTAAAAAAAAAAAAAAAAGATAAATGTACAAGGAGTGCAAATTCGGTAGTGGTAGAAAAGGGAAGAGAAAAGCATGTGGTTGTGAAATGTTAAGTAAATGAGACAAAAAGCCAAAAGCAAAAAGCAAAAGAATGTGAGATGAGGGAGTAGTGGGATCAATCCACTAACACCAAAAAGCAAAGAATCATAAAACAAAACAAAACGGTTTCAAAGAGGAAGTGTTGGCCAATCAAACAAGCAAAAACAAATGGAAGAATCAAAAAGGCAAAATGGAATGAAATGAGAGAGTGTGGGGTCGGTCCATAACTCAAATACAAAACACACACCACTCACACACTACACCCAACTGATTCACATAGTAAAACAAGAAGGAAGAAAAGAATGTATAAGTGTTGATCATTGACCATGTCATTGCATAGATAAGTTTGAAAATATATATATATATATATATATAAAGACAAACCGTGATAGCAAAATAGAACCAAACCAGAAGCAAGAAACACAAACATAGAGCTGAAATTGCACGGCAAAAGGAGAAGAAAAAAGAGATATATATATATATATATATATATATATATATAGTGAGCTGTGAGTAAGAAAAGGAAAGAAGAAAATAGAAAAAATAGAAAAGAAATAATTGCGAGTAAAACTTTTGGTGTGCAATTATTTTACTTTTGGATTCAATTTTTTTAGTTTGGTTTTTATAGATTCTAAATAGGTTTTTGCATTGTTTTAGGTGCAAAAGAACCCAAGGAGAACAAGAATGCTAGTGGTTCTAAATAAAGCTTGAAATCAACCTTGTGAGTGGATGGTTTTATTTTACATTCAATTGATTGAGTATGTTTATTTAAATTTCAGATTTTAATATTTATTTCAAGTAAATGATTTGTTTAGTTAATTGATTCCTTGAATTATAAATTTTGCTATATGTTTAAAATTAGAATTTAACTGTATACAGTATGTATTTTTACGTATTTAAAATTCCAATAAGAAATTATTGTTTTCTAGTTGAGTTACTATATGACAAGTTTCAAGAATTATCTAAGTATTGTTTACATATTTGAAAAGAATAGTTACTATGTTTATATTTATATCCAAAAATAGAATTTTTAATTCATATATGGAAGTTATATTGAGATTTGAACATGATTGAAATAAGATTTTTAAAGTACCAGGATTGTACCCTCCCCTCTAACGGTCAGTAAACTTCAAGTGTGTAAGTCCTAAAGAGTCGTCCAACGCATGTATGGCAGATGTATAGAGTCATTGAGTCGCCTAACACGTGTATGACAGATGTTATCTCTCGCTCTGCGTGTGTGTTAAGTATCTCCATCACGTATGACAGATTTCCCCTGAATACCAAATTGGTATAGATTACAAAATTTATAATTTTACAAAAATGATCCATATAGATGTTTTTAGTTTATTATGATATGAAATGATATAGATGTAAATTTAGTTTTGATTTCAAATATGACTAAATGTGGATCATTGAGATTTCCTATTCTTACAAACTTTATGTTTCATAAATTATGACCGTTATGTTTCGTAAATTATGACCTGCCAAAGATTTATTTAGTTTTCGAAAATTATATCCACTCACTGGGCGTTAGCGCTCACCCTTTTATATTTTGAAAATCATTTCTCGAGTAAATGTCAGGTCTCAAAAAAGTCTCTGAACAAGAGGAGGTGGGCCACTCGACCAAATGTTGAAAAGAAATCATATTTTGATATTATATAAGCATTTTGTATATTTTATGGCATTTAGGCATGCATGTACTTATTTATATTTTAACATTGTAAAATATTTAATTTTTCGTTAGTTTCACTCCCGTTTTTATTGTTGAGTTTACAAATGATATAAATAAGTTTATAGCTATATCTGATATATGAAAGCAAGTTTGTGTTTACATATTTTATATGATATTGCCTATATTTGAGACACGATTTGGGAAAGGAACCGGAGGTCCTAAATAGTTGAGATTTGAAAAATCTTTGAAGTGTATATTTCGTTTATTACAGGTTGGAGTTATTGAATATATAGCCGTTATATTGCTGAAATTTTTATTAAATCACCCTATGTATTGTTGAATTTAAAAATGATTTCAATTAGAAAATTTTAGAACCATATGCAGCTCTATCGCATGTTACAGGATTCTTTTGGATTTGAGATAAGGATCTTGGGGGAGTCTTGTCAGAATAAATATCCATCGATCCATGAAAATAAATTATAATTTTTTATTTTTTCATTAATTTACTATCATGATTTATTTTATGATTTATTATATTGTAATTGTTAACTTATTACAATAAACTGTGATAGTGAGACTATTAATTATATGAGTTTTTATCATTGTACTAATTTGATGGAAATGCCAGGGAAATTAAAAATTTCTTCTTTTTGGTCTATCATTTTCTTTTCTCTCAATTTGTGTTATTACATTTTAATTTCTTTATTTTCAATTATTTCATAAAGTAGAACCATATATTATTAAATTTCAAATTCTTTATCAGTAATCAATATACTTGATTAAGATAAAAAAAAAACCAAAAAACAAAAAAACAAAAACAAAAACAAAAACAAAACAAAAGAAGAAGAAAGTAATCACTATACTTCAGGAAGTTAGTGTTATATATATTGCATTGTTGCTTACGCCTGTAACTAACTGTATCCTCCTTGTTTGAGAACTTGCTAGATTCACACTATTTAATTTGCTCTAAATTTATCCAGAAGTACATATAAAGTCATTGTCTTTGACAATTATATACAATGGATTTTGCTAACTTACTGATTAGGTAAAATTATCCATCAATAACAACCTTTTGATTAGTTGTAAGAGTGGTTATTAAATAATATTTAAAAGTTGTTATTGATAGATAACTTTATCCAATCAATAAAATAATCAAACCTATATACAATAAGTTTTACTAACTTACTGATTAGGTAAGATTACCTATCAATAACAATTCTTGGAATGGTTGTAAGGATGGTTATTGAAAAATATCAAAGGATTGTTATTAATGGGTAACCTTATATATCCAATCAGTAAAGTAATCAAACTCATATATAACTAGTTTTATTAACTTATTGATTAGGTAAAATTATTCATTAATAACAATATTTGGATTAGTTGGAATAGATTACGATGCCCTATGGCTAACGTTTTCCTTGCAGAGGAGGTCAGACCTCAGTATCCCAAATTGGACCAACACAAGCTTTTTTCATGAAAATTATAAAGTATTCATGCAGTCTATATTCCTAGACAGGTAACCAGACCTACCCAGTGTCGTGATGGTAGACAAGCGAAAGCTGACTTACTAGAAACTTTTGGTTCTATTTTTCATATGATCGAGGTAAGTTCAAGCTACGTGCAATACTCGTAAGCTATACATAGTATATATTTTCCAAACAAAATATTGCTATGTCTTTTACAAATTAATTTAAGACTTTTAAAGTCATAGCTCAACCCATAATTTATCCTGTGTTGGTATTTAATTTATCAAAATTACAATGATTTGATCATTTGCTATATAGCATTCTCAAGCACAGGTCTAATTCTTGGTCGCAGCACCAAACTGTGAACCATAGCATTGGAAAGAGTGTGTTTATACAAAATTTTACTCCTAATTAATTAGTTTGTTATCAAGCATAAGTACATAGAATATTCAAGAGAATTAAACAAATATAACATTGTCTCAAATTAAATAATAACAATCTGACTTTGAACCTTTGAAGCTGTGAAACCGGGCTAGGACGTTTTCGTTGGTTCTTTTACTTTTGACCAAGACATTTGTTTTTTTTTTTGAAGCGTTTGACCAAGACATTTTGTTTCATATAAATCACCACTAAATTCATAAAATAGAGCTAGGTTTAAAATGACCCTCAGGTGGTACGTGACCATGCATTTTGTTTTTTATTGCCACCAAACAAAGCAGCACAGTAATCTCATTAAGAGATAAGAATCTCCTGGCTTCTTCGTATTGGTGCATATGCTTTCCGGTTTCCAAAGTGTGGGAAACAGTACATGCACGTTGGAAAAACCAGGCCGTACGTAAAAGTAAAAATAATCACATTTTCTACTAGCCCGCTCAAAACGCTGCCTTGTATCGAGGGGTAACTACTTTAATTTGAAGTAAAATGAAGAAAGGACTGTTCTAAAATTTCTTAGTCATTGTCGTTGTTGGTAGATGGAAAATGTAAGACTTGTTTTCTTCTCGTTTGGGGCACAGATATTATTTAAGCGCTGATACAGTGGGAATTTTAATTGTCAGATATCGAACGTGTATATGGATATCTTGTTTATTCTTTTTCTCTTGCCAACTCTTAAATTATCTTCCTCTAAAACACTTGAAAATGTTCTCACACAAGGCTCATCTTTATCTGCGGAGAGATCAAGCGACCGTTTGACTTCATCAAACGGTGTTTACTCAGCAGGGTTCTTCTCCGTTGGCAATAATGCTTTCACCTTTGCTGTATGGTTCGCCGAATCTTCACCACCCACGGCGGCTTGGATGGCTAACCGTGACCTGCCTGTCAATGGAAAAGGCTCCAAGCTTTCACTTTCGAGACATGGCGATCTCTCCTTGACTGATGCTGGTGGAATCCAGATATGGAATTCGAAAACCTTTTCAGGCGGTTCTCCAGTACAATTAGTCCTTTCAGATACTGGCAATCTTGTTCTCTTTACGTTAGGGAGTTTAAGTCGAACACTCTGGCAAAGCTTCGATTCACCAACGGATACTCTTCTTCCAGAGCAACCATTCACCAACGCCACACAACTTGTCTCATCAAGAGGCCAAGGCAATTGTTCTTCGGGTTTCTTTAAGTTCTTTTTCGACGACGACAACGTTCTGCGTCTTCTTTTCACTGGTCCTTTGATATCAAGTGTTTATTGGCCATTGCTTTGGAAGGGACTCTATCTATGGGACTTGGGAAGAACAAACTACAACAACACCAGAATGGCAGTATACGATAGCTCAGGCTACTTCATATCATCTGACAATTATACGTTCAGGCCATCGGACTATGGCATGGGGCCCCGAAGAAGATTGACGCTTGATTATGATGGCAACCTTCGAATGTATAGCCTAATAGAGGCTACAGGGAAGTGGAAGGTGTCCTGGCAACTGGAATCCAGTCCATGCAGGATTCATGGCGTCTGCGGAGAATATAGTCTATGCAGTTATGATCCTTACAATGGGAGGAAATGCTCTTGCTTACCCGGATTCAAGATAAAAAATCACACTGATTGGTCATATGGTTGCCAACTTGACTCGGAAATCCGTTGCAACAAAACACAAGTTGGTTTCGTCCAGCTCTCCCATGTTGATTTCAATGGCTTTGATATTCACTACATACCAAATGCCACCATCAGTCAGTGTCGAAAGGAATGCCTGCAATTGTGCAATTGTAAGGGATTCATGCTTCTACATGATGAAAAGACAGGCGCGAACGACTGCCATCTGAAATTCCTTTTGATTAATGGACACCTTTCGTCGAACGTTCGTGCAATCACCTACTTCAAATTGCCTAAAGATAGAATTTCGTTCTCGAAAAATAACAAGACCAGAGCTATGTCCACGTTGGATTGCTCAGGCCTAGCTCCAATAATACTGGATAGAAGGTACAAGAAACCCAGAGAAAATGAATCATGGAGGATTTTGCTCCCGCTCGCCTCTGGTTTCGGATGTTTTGAGGTGATGTGCATTTTTTTGGTATTGTGTTACCTGTATAAGACCAATCGAGAGCTGGACGCTTCTACTCAAAGCTACATTCTCGGGGCCACCGGATTTAAAAGATTTAGTTACAGTGAGCTCAAAAAAGCCACTCTTGGTTTCACCCAAGAAATCGGTAGAGGCGCAGGAGGTATTGTTTACAAAGGCACATTATCTGATGGTAGAGTTGCAGCAATCAAGCGACTCAATGAAGCAAACCAAGGAGAAGCTGAATTCCTAGCAGAAATAAGCTCCATTGGGAAGCTCAACCACATGAATTTGATAGAGATGTGGGGATATTGTGTTGAGGGAAAGCAAAGGCTCCTAGTTTATGAGTATATGCAGCGTGGATCTTTAGCAGAAAATCTTTCCTCCAACCAACTTAAATGGGATAAAAGGTTTGGAATTGCCGTTGGAACTGCAAAAGGTTTGGCTTATTTGCATGAAGAGTGCTTGGAGTGGATTTTGCACTGCGATATTAAGCCAAAAAACATACTCTTGGACTTCAATTACCAACCAAAGGTGGCTGATTTTGGCTTGTCTAAACTTTTAAATAGGGGTGGCCTCAACAATTCAAGCTTCTCAAAAGTAAGAGGAACCAGAGGTTATATGGCTCCTGAGTGGGTTTACAATCTTCCCATCACTTCAAAAGTGGACGTTTATAGCTATGGCATGGTTGTGTTGGAGATGATAACGGGAAAAAGCCCTACTGGTATTTTAACCTTTGACTATGGAGAGTTGACTGCACATGGTAGATTGGTGACATGGGTGAAGGAGAAGGTGAACAAGGCTGCTGCAACAGATTCTTGGGTTGAAGAAATTTTAGACCCTTCATTGGGATGTGATTACGACATTAATGAGATGGAGGTTTTGGTTAAAGTTGCTCTGCTATGTTTAGAAGAAGATAAAGATTCAAGACCCACCATGAGGCAAGTGGTAGAGATGTTAGCTTCTGCAATGCAATGATTTCCAACATCCTGTTGACGCCTGAGATATGTACGTTACACTTCATTTCAAGGCTCCTTGCATGGATTTTATGTGAGCTCTTCTTAAAAAGGCTTTGGTTGTCAGGTCATATTTGAATTTTGTCAAGCGGTCGCCGGTCGGTATTTATTGCATTTGTATGATTGCATTACTTTTGTTTGGAGTATTATTGGCTTTTGGTATTGTTGTTTTCTTTTAAATCACTTTAGTTGCTTGCTTTAGTTTGTTTTTAATTGTAATGTGAATAATCAGGATGTATATATCCAACCATTTTGAATTTGAAATAAAATAAATATGGTTTGAATTTTCCACTATATAATTTTAACTTAATTTTTCTCATATTTGAGTTCTTCAAATTAATGTCATTCTTTCAGTATGATTAGCACTAGATCAATGAATTTATATTCCATAGCATCAGGAATGGTTTTTAAGGCAAATATTGTTGCCCTACACAAGAAAAAGTAGATTTTATAAGCTTTAAAAAATGCCGCGAAACCCCCTTCATGACATTTATGAAAGTGTCCTAACAAAGGATATAGTAAAAGATTGATGTTTATTGATACATTCCACTAAATGTCGTAAAGAATCATACTTACATGAAAATATCCTAACAAAAGGATGCAGTAAAAGATTGATGTTTATTGATGCATTCCTACTAAATGTCGTAAAGAATCATACTTATGGAAGCTAAAAAATACCACTTAAAACATTTTTCATGAAAATTAAAAAATGTTGTTTAAGATACTAAGACCATTTTTTTCCCAAGACATCAACCCAAGAAGAGCCTGAAAAATAGGAAGTGAGCAGCTGAGAGACACATGTCAACTCAACACCCAAATGGACAAAGAACCTTCCTTATTACTAATAACCTAAGAGTGGTAGACAAAAGAACCACTGAGACACTCAAGTTGCAGTATATGAAAACAAACAGGAACATCACTGTATCCATAAAGCTAAATGATCCTCAAACTAATGATATGAAACAATGAAATACAAACTATGTTAAAATGTAGCAGCACAAGAAGTAAATTTGTGAGCATGTAAAGAAGCCAACAATGGTTCATTACAATACCCGCGTCAAACCAGACATCCATTTTATCAGTCCCCTTTTCATAGTCTGATGCTTTATCATGATATATTTCAGGAAGTCGATCCTCGACTTTCATGTGCCACCATGCACCACTGCCCTTCTGGGATGGTATAGTTGCCAAAATAAATTTACAAAAGCACAAAATACAATATTAGGCCAAAAAATTCAAACAGTTTCAATGAAACTTCATGGAATACTCTGAGGCACAGAAGATAAGTATATATATGATGGGGACTGAAAAGAAAACAATGAAGAAAATTCCATCAGATTTATATCAGCATAAACGATATTTAAAGAGGATAATAAATTAAAATGCAAATAATATTTACTATCTTCAAGGATCATAATCAAACTAAATATGCATCGTGATGTCTAATATTTCTCATTAAAAATCTGAACACAAGTTAAACCTCAGAGGATACTCCAGACTTCATAAATATAGTACTGTAGCAGATAAAGTTCCCCACTAAAACGGCTTATTCATCAATCGAGATGAGTATTATTTCAGCAAACCAAACTGCAAGGTTTACACATGAAGATGAACATCAATTTAAATGCATAACAAATGATATCCAAGGTAGGAATTGCAAAGATGAATATCAAGCAAAACCCAGTTCACTAAAACTGATTATTGAACACTAGGTTTCAGCAAATCTACTTACACCATACATGGCCAGGTTAGATGTATCAACACCTGAATGAAGACCCATCATATATGCTGTAGAAGCATCAATATAGTCTACTCCACTGAAAAATAGTGGAATGTAGACATGCTTCAGCAAAACAAACATTGAAAGATTAGATGAGAGTTTACAGAAAAACAATATGAGAAACATCAATATAGCTTTAATCTCATTTAATTGTAATTGCATTCATTGTATATAAAAGGTACTAGATTAACATAAACCTGGACAACATCAATATAAATAAAAATTTAATTCTGATTTAGTACAGAAAAGTGACATCAAGAATTTGACACTAACCTGCCACCGGAATGGATAAATTAAATGGCAAATTGCCTCTTATACAAGAGTTAGAAGGGAATACCTATCACATATAATAACAAAGTGCAATGAATCAGTACACAGGATCCAAATGATAGGTAGACAAAATCCAATTGATCATAATGGAGATAGTCAACCTATATGCAAAAGCACCGCAAATCTTAGACAGAACTTTTAGCACACAAAATACAACTGTAAATCAGCATAATAGCACTCATACTTCAACCAGGTTGTTGTTCCATCTTCTAACATATTCCAACAATTAAATACATTAGGATCCAAAGTTCTCTTTGACAATACGAACTAATGCTTACGCTAACAAAAGATATAAGATATAGGATAAAATACATATAATAACAAAGTGCAATGAATCAGTACACAGGATCCAAATGATAGGTAGACAAAATCCAATTGATCATAATGGAGATAGTCAACCTATATGCAAAAGCACCGCAAATCTTAGACAGAACTTTTAGCACACAAAATACAACTGTAAATCGGCATAATAGCACTCATACTTCAACCAGGTTGTTGTTCCATCTTCTAACATATTCCAACAATTAAATACATTAGGATCCAAAGTTCTCTTTGACAATACGAACTAATGCTTACGCTAACAAAAGATATAAGATATAGGATAAAATACAGAGTATTATATCAAGAATCTAGGCAGATCAGAGAATTGGTGCATGTCTTCCTAGCTACAGATCAGAGAAAGTCATGAGATAAATTTAGTCATTTAACTGTTTCTAAGGTCAGATATCTTATCAAACCATAATCCACCATGTGAAGAAGTTTGACATATTTTCTCCTTGATTAGAAATGAAAAGAATAAGCAATCAACCGTTTGCAAGAAAATAGGAAAGTAATATTTTTTTCCTTAGGACTTGAGTGAGAATGATATTTACGCATTCTTAAACCACAAAAGGAAAAGAAAACGAACTTGATTTTTGCACAATACTTCATACTTCTCAAGAAATGGAGATTTCTCATCATTAATAGATCCCAATCTGACTGGGTTTCTCATTGTCTTCATTCCTTTTTGGAATTAAATTGATTAGATCATGCTTGAATTCTGGTTGAGCCTACCTAGTCAAGAACTGCCATCAACCCAATTAACAAACTGACTTATGTTTTTAAACCAATAAAACATAATCATCCTACAAGCAATAATATATAACAATTACAAGCATTTATTTCACATTAAATTGATATTCATCTTTAGTGTCAAAATTGCAAGAATAAATAAACAAAAAGGCACTTATAGGAAGTTAGAAAAATACTTGTTTGATCAAAGCAGAACTCTCCTTTCAAGCAGCACAACCGTACAAAGTTGAATTAAATTATTAACATCCAAGCACTGCACCGGAGACTGAAACAATATCTACACCAGAGAAAGATAAAGAAATTATGGTCAAGATATGATGCTTTTTTGAGAAACGTAAAGATAGACACCTGCAACTTTTCCTCATTCATCTCATCCAGCTTATTTGTGAGCTCCTCTCGAAATCATAAAACCATAAGCAACCTTTATACATTCAAGATAATGATGGTTCGAGCCAAAGATCATAAAACCAACAATATCTAAGATCATATTATAAACAAATCCAACCAAAAAAGAAAACAAGTGCATGAGAAACTTCAACTTCAATTTCAATTCAGCAAACAAAAGGATTTTAAAGCATACCTAGCATAATCACCAAGTGCACGCCTTCCCTCCCCTGTTTTGGCTCCATCTGCACACCATAACAATCTATTTAAAAACCTGATTGATTGGATCAATCACACAATCATAGCAAGCATAAGAGTTCTGCTTCAATATATTGACAGTTTTTCTTGAAGAAAACCTCATCAGTTTGCTCAAGAATTTAGGAACAGCTGCCTAACAAATCAAATACATTGTACAGATGAAGATCAACATGCTCGACAAGTTTTTGAGAAGCAATCAAATTTACAATCTAATTGTTCGATAATTGATTAAATAATGTGTAAATGGAAATAGAGTGTATGTGACCGTGTGATAGAATGGAAATGGAGAGTGATAGAGTGAAGTGCGTTGTCTGACGTGAGTGAGGATGTTGGAGAAGTAAATGGTTAGTAGAGTTGAAGCTATTGTGGAAGAGATAGGTGATAGGGTGATGGGTCATAGTTGATAGGTAATGATGGTTAAAAAAATTCTTTTTATATGTGAAAGTGAAAGGCTGCAGGAGAGTTGGAAAGCGGGAAGCAAAGTTTATTGACTAATGTTTCTCAAGTAATAGTTTCAACTTTCAAGTACAAGGCCAAGAAGGTTTTATATAGCCTCTAAGGTCGGTTACTTTGAAGCACCGACTTAAGTTTATGAAGCTTCTACAAGCTTCTATTTTATTTCTTTTTTACAGATGCTTCTACCAGTCTCTGGCAGCTCTCCAGACTCTTCTTCTTTAAATTTTATTTATTTACAATTTGTTAATTCTCTAGATTTTTCTACAATATTTTTCTTTATTTAAATTTTAATCATGCTGCAAGAACCAAAGTCAATTTATCAAAAGAAGCTAATTAATTATTCAAACATTAAACAACAATTCTACAAAATTATATACCAACCAAAATAGACATTCGATTTCACAGAAGCACGTAACCGACAACCGATAAACACAAGAACAAGCCAATAAACATCAAGAAACCACTAGAGCAGGCCATGCACATGCAAATGACAGATCTAAACTCTCAAAATGAATCAGTTATACCTCCGATTTCGTAGCCGAGTTGCTCGATTTATCGCCTGTACACAAAAAGAAATGGTAGACAACATTAGAGAATGAAAGCAAGGTTTGAAGGTAGAGAAACAAAGGAAACGATGATCCACAGCGATTGCCACCAGAAATGGAGGCGACTGACGACGGAGAAGCGACGGTTGAAGTGCGTGTAGCACAGAGAAGGACTGCGCGTGTCTGTGAAGTAGAGAGAAAGTGTCCTAATGACTCTGTCCTAATCACAGCCCTATACATACATATACATGCATATATATATATATGAATGAGCAGGGCCGGTTTTAGGTGTGAAGATAGCCCAAATCTTTACACCTAAAACCGGCCCATCTCAATATATATATATGTACATATATAAATATATGTATGTATATATATAATATAAGAAATCAAATAATACAAAAATTTAACTTTAGAAAATATGTTATAAAATAATATATAATACCATGATTTTTTTAATTTACGAATTTATCATTCAACATTTTAAAAATGTCATTTACGGGATCAATAATGATATTTTTTAAATCCCTCAAAAAAGATATCTTCGTCAATCTTTTACAGCATTTTGAAGCATTAATCATGTAATTAAAAGCAATTGCGACTTTTATTTATTAATCTCGCACAGTTAAAGTTGCAAAAACTACTTTTTCTTGTAGCGACATAAACAAGTTGTGTTTGGACCAACAAGTCATTTCCCTCTACCCTTAGATTTGGAAAGTAAGATTAAGGGAAATAATAAAACTATATAGAAGCCAAGAAGAAAAAAAGGGAGTAGATTTGGAAGAAGAAAAGAGAGTAGATTTCGAAAAAGAAGAGGAAGAAAAGAGATTTAAAGAACAGAGATTAGTAAGATAGATTCAAAAACCAAAAAAAAAAAAAAAAACATAAATGGAAAAAAATAAACAAATTAAACATGGAAGTGGTAGGAAATAGCACCATCCTCACCCTTTATTGTGGAATTATCATCATGTTAATAATTTTGGTTTTATAGCACTAAAAATAGTGCACTACCAAAACTATCCTTAATGACTTAAATGCAGTTTCTTTTTTTCACTTTTTTTTTTATTTTTTATCCATTCTTCCCACTATTTGACTCCACCATTTTTCCTCCTCATTATCACCAAAAATCAAGAAATCAAGCATCGAAATTGTTTGAAGAAAAATGTGGATTTGTCACTTCGTCAATCTCTATCTTCTTTGTTGCTCAAAGAAGTTCAATCTACAAAAGGAAAACTCGTCCTTTTCATCTTTGACTAAGCTTCATTTAATACAACTTTTCCAAGTAGATTTTTTAAAAATGGATGTTTTAGAAGTAGATGTTTTACAAGTAAAGTTTTTTATTAGTTATTTGACTGTCAATTAAAAAAACATTTTTAAATTATAGATGGTTTGGTTGTATTATTTTCAAAAACTTTTTTAAATTATAAATTTACTAAAAATGACATAAGACATCATTATATTTTATATAGATTAATAAGTAAGGGCACTATAAGAAAATTGTATTGTATAATTTCCCCAATTTGTTTCAAGGGCACCATACAGATTAATACTCAATATATATTGACAATACAAATAAAGGAAAGGAAAACTATTAGTACACTCGACTTTGAGCTCAAACTGGTTCAATAGTCTCCAATGAACCATGAGCTAAAACTAGAGCTTCTCTTGATATTTCTTATGCCAATATCAAGCTCTGTTCTTCAAGCTTGATCAAAAACATTATGACTACCTTAATCACTAATTGACTAAAAATAAAAGGACTACAAATATTTAGAAGAATTAAAAGTCAATCTTTAATGTAGCAAGACAACAAGACACCATTATGAGTTTATACATTGCCAAATAAAGAAAAGAAACAAAAGTATCGTCATAGAGGAATAATCTGTCCTCAAAAAAAGCATTAAGTGTGTTGTGTACATAATCTTCAGCAAGTTAGACAACTGCATCAAGAAAATTATATCGAAACATAAATAATTTTATAATAATAAGAGTGTATGGTTTTATATTCTTTAAAACAAGTTATATAGCAACTTGGTTATATACGAAAATGGAGGATGTAGTCTTTATATGTTTAAAGAAAGTGTATTAGGGTTTTAAAACTATAATGATATTAACAAAATATAATAGGGATATATTAGACATTTTAATCTTTAAAAAAAAAATCAAAAATTAAAAAGATCTACTTTGAAAAGCCCTAAATATGAGCTTCTCCTAGTATATGTTTTTCAATTTTTTTAATGGTCTAAAAGCTCTATTAGAATGACAACCAAACAACTGAAAATAAATCTAATAGAGCTTTTAGGATTGAAAAATTATTTTTGTCTAGTAGATAAGTTGTATTAAACGTACACTAATTTTAGTAGAATCCACTCAAGATTGAAGAGAACTCAAGATTGAAGGGATTTTACCAATTAAGGTTAATGTAAAAGTTCTAATCTTCATTTCAAACTTCTTCAACAAGAAAGAAAGAAAATTAAACTTTCCAATTGTCATCGGAAAAGAAAATAAAGTCACCACCAAAAGAGAAGTAATAAGTTACAGCTACAGAGAATAATGCTTTTTAAGTCACGACAACACACTCATCATCATCTTTGTCGTCTGTGCCATATCACCTATAAACCAACACCCAAACATTCAATACACAGACAAGTAATGACTAATCAATGCTATTGCCAATTCAATATATTTGGTGTGCTGTCGTGGGCAACCAAATTAAACCTATACTCCTAAAAATTTATATAGTAATGTGAGTAAGGATCGTTCCCACAGAGAGTATCTAGCTTAGTTTTATGCTACACGAACAAGGATGGGGAATAGGATTTGAGTATAATAAAAACAATTTTAAGAAAAACAACTAAAGAGCAATTCAAATTGAAATATTAAAATCAATTAGAAGAACAAACGTTGGTCTAAGTCAACATCCACCTTCGGAATTTTATAACTGATCATCGATGCAAGTATATATCAATTCACACCTTAAATATTCACCGTTGGAACCATTTTTTATTTTTCCTATCTCTCCTTAATTGCAATTAATTAGAAAACAGATGATCTAACCAATCCTAACTATTAAATAACCCAAGACAAGCACTAAAGGTTTAATTTAATAGTAGCGTTAAGAATAAAAGAAATCGATGAAGCTAAACAACACAAGCTCAAGGGGTTGCATTTCATTTAGTCGAACATTCTTCCTAAAATCTAATAATTTCTGATGCAGCAATTCATTAAATTTTAGTTGCTTCACAAGTTAGAGAGATCAAACAATTACGGATTTGATATCTAACTTAGCAATAGATTGTAACGAATAATAAACTAGTAGGCCTCCTAGTAATTACACGAGACAATCGTGAAAATAAGCACAGAAGAACATCCAATACCCAAGGCATAAATTGAACAATAAAAACAAATTAGATCTCACAATTTTATTGATTCCAAGGCTTCAGTTTCCTTCGACCAACTATAAAAATTAGCCAAGCATGACCATCATAAAAACTTGAAGAAAACTATCAGAGATCAAGCAAGAAGAGATGCCAGTCTAATGATTTCTCCTCTATTTTATACACGGCAATGCCCTTCTCCGAGACCAAAAAATTGCTAATCAAATTAAACATTGTCCTAAAATAACAAAATTCAAATTTAACTAATTAAGGAAAATAATAAAAATAGCCTCAACACTAGAAGGAAAGTTGTGATTTCAGTTGGGATTTTCGTGCATCAGATTTGGAAGCTTCCAAAAATAAGTTGCTTCAAGTCAACCATCAAACTTGCAGGCTAAGTAACATTCCAGAACACCAACAGTGCAGGTGCGGCAACTTTAAGCCCGATTTTGATCTTGATGCAGCTAGTATCTCTCCAACTCAAAACATGAAAGTTGTAGAACTCTTTCTTGTCTTTCCATAGAATTTTGAATCATCTCGATCGGAGCTCAGATGAGAGAGTTATGTCCAGATTACGAACTGATGTCGAAACTGTCTAAAATCGCCCAAAAAGCTCTGTTTTGCTCTTAATGTCTCCATTTGAATTCTAAATCAAAATATAAGAATAGTGAGTTCATTTAGGCACCAAATAAGCATAAGAGACTAAACATTAAAAGAGAAAAATGTGACATTCTACATTCTCATCAATATTGGATTAAAATGTCAATTTTGTTGGATTATTTTTTCAATTTTGTTCAAGTTAATCATGGCAAAAATTTTTTTATTTAGTTTGTTTAATATTTTTTTTTTCAAATTAATCTCCTTCATCTATCTTAAGATGAATAGTGAAAATCTATTTTTTTTTAATTTATTTAAGTTTTATTTTTTATTTTTTTATTTTTTCAAATTAATCACCACCGTCTATCTTTAAAAGGGACAGTGGAGATCTAATGAATTTTTTTTTATTTAATTTGTTTCAAATTAATTTTCATTATCCATCTTAAGATGGACGATGTAGATCTAATAGAAATTTTTTAATTTAATTTCTATTAAAATGTAAATTAAAAAAAATTATATTTTTATATTTTTATTTTGGTTATGAAAGGGTAGTTTGGTAATTGACTAATTTGTTTTGTTTTCTATTTTTTATTTTTTCATTATAGTAAAGGTATTTTGATCTTTTATTGTTTTTGTCACAAAACCACTAAAAGTCTTGATGAAAACCACTTTTGGTTGACGGTAGGAGGTTTTTTAGCTAATGTTTTAAAAAGTAAGGATAACTTGAGGTTATTTACCATTTCAAGAGGTTTTTTAGATTTGTCCCTTTAATTTGATATAATTACCGAGTTCTTCTTCAATTAAAATGTCATGTGCACATTTAAATAGCATCAAAATTAAAATCGGGTTTACTTTGAGGAAATTAGAACCTCTCAAATACTAGCAAATATTAACATATTTTTCACAAATAAAACAACGTGAGAATTACCAAAATTACCTAATTTAAAATGACGATTTTTGTTTTTACCCATAATTTTTAAATAAATTAAATTTAACCCCTCAAACAAATTAATTTCATTATGTACCCAAATTGCCCATAATGCCCTTACACATATTTACCTATAAGCCCTTAATTTTTTAAAAATTAAAAAACCAAAATATGTAATTACAAAATAGCCCCTACTTATATATTTGTAAGAAATTGGTGGAAAGTTTTTTTTTATCACCGATTGCACATGAAAAACTCGACCCATACTATGAGACCCGTACCCGATGGACCCTTTGCATGACCCGATCAGCCGTTTGACCGTTTCCAGCCATTCTCTTCGCCGTTGTCGACCTTGCCAGACCATCTCCGACCGCTGGCGACCATCTTAATTTGGCAAGGTACTTGAATCAACCATGTTAGGGATTTTTTAATTTTGTTTTGCAAATTTGAGATGTTTTATGTGTTATGATGATTATATTTGGTTGGATTTGTATTAGGTTATGATGATTAGATTTAGAATAGGTTAGATTTGGTTGTATTTGTGTTGAAAATGGTTGATTCCGCTTATCGCAGCATCGTCGGCATCACATCGGTTTTTCAAATCGATTTTTCACAATCGGTTTTTCACAATTGATTTTTGACTTCGATTTTCTACTTCGGCTATTCACTCCGGTTTTGAACTTCGCTTTTCACTTCGATCTCAATAGATTGGCTGCATTGTGAAAAACCGAAGTGAATAACCGGTCATGAAATGAAAAATCCAAATGGAAAACCGATGGAACACAGATCATGATGTGAAAAATCAACGTGGAAAACCGATTAGTTTATGAAAAACCGAAGTGGAAAATCGATGAATGATATTTACCGGTTTTTCATACATGGTTAAAAACTGAGCAATGATATTGACCAGTTTTTCACACATAGTTAAAAATCGATTTTATTTGTTCACATTTAAATAATAATTATTTGCTATTTTTGTTTTCTACAGATGAATTTCAAGTACAAATATAGTTCACAAATAATTAGTAAGAATTCGAGCGGGAATACACATATTGGGCAAAAATGGTTTGGTAAAATCATTGCGGTTATTACTAGACGAGACTTATATGACCGGTTCATAAGAGAATGTCTATTCGGACATATTTTAGAGATAAACAGCAACAATACAACAGCTGCTTCAGTGATATTATGATTTCTTGTTAGACAGGTGGAGGTCCCCGGTGGGCGCCGTGATGAAATATGGTTTGAAATCGAGGGAAGAACGTATAAGTTTGGGAAACAGGAGTTTTTATTGGTGACAGGACTTCTTTTAGGGGGTGTAGATCCAGAAATCTTCAATACGGTGCAAAATGACGAAAAGAGTATCCTATGGTGACTGTTTAATGGAGTGTCGCCGAGTGTCCCCAGTCTAACCACCTTTATTGAGGCAAGGAGCCATACAGCACATCAAGGTCGCGCAGGTAAAGATGTTTTAAATGATGAGGATCTATTGAAGTTAGCAAATGTAGGGATCGCTTTGCATCTCTTCATGGGGCAGGATGATAGGGTTAGCATTGGTCACTTTATGTGAGTCATGATAGAGAATGCAGAGGTATGGAACTCATTCCCTTGGGGTTTATTGAGCTATAGTACGCTGATCCATTGTCTCCATATGGCGATTAATGAAGAGCGGGTGAAAAACCCATCGAAGACCATTAATCTTTATGGTTATATCCCGACATTTCAAGTATACCTAATACGGTAAATAATTAATTATAGTTTCCTCTTAATATGGTTGATATATAGGATTTATATATATATATACACTAACTATATGTTTGTTATTTGTTTAATCAATTTTGCATTATAGTGGTGGTTGGTAGAAATATTCCCGGTCTTATGAGAGAAAATAGCGAAAGATAATCAGTCCTTACAAAATGAATTGCCAAGATATAGGAGACGGACACTGAAGAGGACCCCGAAAGGTATAGCCAACCGGAATGATTTTTCCCCTGTAAGTGGTGAACTTAATTGAAATTGGTTTCCTTCATTTTTTTTTGTTTTAACCATCCTTAATAATAATATAACTAACTATTTATATATGCATATTGCAGATAGTTAGTATTGCACAAACCATTGAGCCTACTGATGCCGAAAAAGAGACGGATTATTGGACATCTTTCATTCCGAAGCATTTGGTTGGTGAAAAGGTACATAAAGTTGGCGGCGGAGGGAGTGAGGATGATGATGATGATGATGATGATGATGATGATGATGACGATGATGATGATGATGGTGATGATGCATGAGGTGATGATGATTATCAGGTGGACGACGAAAGGGTGATGATGAGGTTGATAAGTTTGCAAGGGAGGATGAGGAGCAACATGACGACATCCCAAGTGTACAGACCGAATCAGAGGATACCTTTGCAGAGTTACGAACAAAAAAAGCCGCACAATGTACAAACAGTACATTATGAGGTATGAATCTTGATTTTTTTTTTTATTTTATTGTTAAGTGAATATGCATTTGAGTAAATGGAAAAGTTATGGACATGTTGTATAATCATACGGAGTGGGATAGAGATACGGAATCTCTAAACATGATAGACGAAGTGTAATTTTAAATATGCAGGTTATATTTCCCTGAATACTCAAAAAACAGGGGAGGCTCTGTCGAATTTTTTTTTTACAATTGCGCATACTGTGTAAAATGACTTATTTATGCAGGTGAAACAGTTGTTTGAGTACGTAGTGGGTTTACAGAAGGCAACCCACAAGAAAGTAAGTAAGATGGACAAAGTGATAAGGAAGATGGATAGAAGGCTGAGACGGGTGGAAGAACATTTAAAAATTCCTATGGATGACGACGACGATGATGATGATGGGAGCTTTGTCCCTGATGACCATATCTATAGCCCACCATTACCATATTAGGACGAGGGGGTCTATCAATCACCCCGCCATGATGATGGGGTAGTCCATCAGTTGTCTATCCATAAAGACCAGACAGTCATCCATCAGAAGGAGCAGGAGGTCCATCAATCTCACAGTGTCCACCAATCACCCCTCCAACAAGAGGATCAGGAGATCCATCACTCCCAGAAGGTCTCAGGAGGTCTATCATATACGGATGTTGAACGTGGTAATGACCAGGTATGTATAATATTTCAATTGTGTTACAGTTTGATATATAATTCTAATTGTTTAATTGATGGTTTTGATTTGCTTACAGTTGTATGATGAGGTCATCCAAGAGCGGGGCAAAACTGAAAGACGAAGCCAGTGGCATCTTTGCGGACACCATACATTGATCCTAGACCATCAAAAAAGAAAAAGAAGGTGCCTCAAATGCAGGTTGAGGAGGTGGCAGAGTTTGTGGACCCCGTAGAGGTTGTCTATAATGAATACAAAGCTTCCACATCGTTGGACCTCAGGTTTTGATAATAAGCAGTCTTATCTTTTTATCTTGGTTGCTATTATAAAAAAATTTATAATTGTTTTTTTTTTTCTTTTATTTTAGGAGTGCGGTTAATCATTGTCAATGGTGTGTGATACCGGACATTTTGCAAACCATTAAGGACGAGAACAAATGGTTGAGTTCAGAGCACATCGATTTTTATTTGATGTGTTTATGAAAGAAGTGGAATGAGGTTGAGGACACTAGATACGCGGTTCATGAGAACTCTTTATTTGTGAGTGTTTACATTTCAATCAGTTATACCGTTACAATTTATCGTCATGTGTCCCTTAAGTTAAATAACATGTTTAATTTTTTATCTTGCAGGCATTGATGACATTATACTATAGAGAGTATTACGTCCTCAAAGGAAAAACATTTGATCCGGTTACAGCTGATGTACCCTCAGAGTGGTTAGCATTCGGTTCTGGCAAGTTAGACTCATTACTACTGTGGTGGAATGTTGAAAATATGAGTGTTGTTTAAAAATTAAAAAGTTATTATTTGAAAATTTAAATATTTAAATTAGTCCAATATCACTGACGTCCTCAAATTGCAGGTGTTGCTGTCATGCAGCCTAGATCAAAGTCACTAGGTCCTTTGTCAAGTGTGCTTGAGATAGAAAAGGATATTAATATATGATTCTCTTGCACATACTGACTTAGCTATCCGTATGGAGCCTGTAAGCCCTCAAACGTAATTTTACGGATCTCCCCGAAAGCAGTCCCTAAATTGTTATTAGAGACCCTAAATAGTCCTATAGAAGTGCCTAAGGGTATAGGGAACTCTTCAGATCGATTTAGACTCGATTGAAAATTAAACGGAAGGATAAAGTGGTGAATGAAATTAAGTAATTATTTAAGGTGATAAGGGATTAAATCGAATATAAGATTTAATAATTGTGGTTAAAGTGAAATTAAGGTAAAAGTCAATGGAGGAGACTAAAATTTTTAAGGGACGTGACCGTCATTCTTCTAGTTGTTTGGGGAGGAAAGCATAAAGCCAAAAGTTGTCTTAAAAATCAAAAGAGAGAGAGTTAGGGTTGTCATGAATCCAGAAGAAAGAAGAAGAAAAGAAAAGAAAGAAGAAGAAGAAGAAGAAGAAGAAGAAGAAGAATAGAGGAAGAAGAAGAAGAAGAGAGAGAAGAAGAAGAGAGCTGCTCCGACCGATCGTTTAAGCTCGCCGACCAGCTCATCCAGCCACAAGATCGTCAAACCAAGCAGATCGAAGCAAGACGAACTCGACGTCGCACGCGAAGCGAAACCAGATCCGAGCAGAATTGCTGACGACGACGACGAATAGGAGCTGCCATCTTGATCGAGCAGCTGTTCCGATGTGCACAACTGCAAAACTCAGCCAACTCGACGCCGATCCAGTCGCCTGAAGCCGCAAAATCAGACCTGTCGCCGAGCAGAACGAAGACGCCATGATCGAGCAGAAACAGAGGTAGATCGAGAGGGAGAGAAAAAGGGAGGAAGAAAGGAGAAAGAGGAGAAGAAAACCCAGCTCAAACCAGCTCTAATCAATGCCCTTTTCACCTCGAAACAATGTCGCGAAGTGAGATTAGCGAGGAAGAATGACGTCGCACGGAGGAGAAGAAAGAGAGAGTAGATCCAGCCCCAAATCGAGCTCAAAGGGCAGAGGAATAGAGTGATTTTGTGGGGAAGAAATCAGGTGAGTTGTTAAAGTTAGAGTTGATGATTTAGTTGATGATTGAGTTCACTTCGAAGTAGATTTTATCGTGATTCATTGTTGGTTGATTTTGAGTAGAAATGAGATGAAAGATAAGTGGATTTACGTTTATTGGGAGCTTAGGGAACCAAGAGAATAGTGAAAAGTTAAAGATAATGCGAATCGCGCGATAAACTAGTTTGAGGGGCGATTGTGTAAATTGGTAATTTCGAGTTTTCAGAAGTGACGTGAAGGAAAATTTACGTTTCCATGTGTTGTGTAGGTGACATGGGCGCTCGAGGATCTAAGAGAGAGGATTAGGGGCTCCGCACGCGCCATTTTCAATCAACTATTTAGTGAGTGAATTTTATTGAAAGATTTTAAAAGTATTTTATATTATTAAGTTGAGTTAATAAGTAACTGTTTGAATTTATTTTAAATGTATTGATATGAGCATGAATTTAGAGCTTGAAATAATGCTATTTTGTGCTTTTGCACTTACCAAAGATATTTTAGTGTTTAATGCATTCAGAAAATGAATTTTAGTGTTTATTGCACTCAGAAATCATATTTTAGTGCTTTATGCATCCAGAAAGAGATTTGTGCTTTTGCACCAGAAAGTTAAAGCAAAAAAGAAAAGTGTTTTCAAACCCATAAGTATACCCTCAGAGATTCCAGATCAGTTTAGACCCAAGCCGGTCTATCCTACATTAGTTGGCACAGTCCTTGGGATGGATAAGTTACTAACATGGGGGAATAAGTGTCAGAGTCTGTCAGTCGAGTCGTCATTGCTGATGTGGGGTAGTGTTTCGTGTGTTATGGTTAGCGCTGAGAAATGCTGCACATAACCTCGAGATGTCTCAAAGCAGACGAGCTATGATTAGCGCTGAGAAATTCCGCA
This sequence comes from Nephelium lappaceum, assembly GCA_021234005.1. Lineage (NCBI taxonomy): Eukaryota > Viridiplantae > Streptophyta > Magnoliopsida > Sapindales > Sapindaceae > Nephelium > Nephelium lappaceum. The sequence continues at coordinate 17,632,386 of CM038009.1, forward strand.
CATAGCCACAAGATGTCTCAAAGCTAGTGAGCTATGGTTAGCGTTGAGAAATTCTGCACATAGCCGCTAGATTTGAGATACCCCTAGATTTAGGGATACTATGATAATTTTGACAGATATCAAGAAACAGCTTTAAAAAGAAAAACATATTTGAGAGAAAAGAAGTTTTAAAATTGTTATTCCAGTTATTTATGATTTACAGTTATAAGTTTTGAATTTAAAAGAAAGCCTATGTTTATATATAAACTCTCTTGTTTAAGTGATGTTTAAGAGATTTAAGTTTGAAATGCTTTAGAAACGAAGAATAGTTTTCAAATGTTTTTAGAGGAGGACGTTTAGCAAATCAGATTTTGAAAGAAAATAAATATTATCACTCACTGAGCTTCTAGCTCATTACTTTCTGTTTTATATAATAACCTCCTCAGGTACTCTCAGGAGTTAGTCGAAAAGCAGCATCACCTCTAGTGGGTGAGCCAGCGTGACACGACAGTCATTTGAGCAGCTCATTTTGCTTCATCAGTTATATTTTCATGTAACTATCTTTTGAAATATATAAGTAATTTGGAAGTTATAATTATTCGTTTGTAACTGTTTTTAAATTGTTTTTTATTTAAATGTGGTTTATTAAATTGTCTTTTAAATGTTATTAAGTGGATTTGAAAATTAAATGCATGATTGAGGCTTACGGGCAATCAGAAGTTGGGTTAGTGATAAATTTTAGTCGAAGTGTTGATATTTTTATAAACAGGTTTTTCGGGAATGTTAAAAATGTTGCCGTTATGCTGCCGAAATTTTGTTAGAAAAAAATGAGTTTCGAAAATGAATTTAAAATAAAAGAAAAAAATTTCTATGCGTTTTCAGTTTTTAAAGAAAACCAATCCAACAATGTTTTAAAAAGCATCAGAGAGTTTAGGGTTCGCTCCACGGGTTTCGCTTAGCTCGACGAGTCGGGTCTGAGAGGGATCCGTTGGGGTGCCCGGCGTGACCTAACGGATCAGAGCTAGAGGTATCCGGGTCGGGTCGCGTTAGAGCCACTTGAGCCGTTGGTGTCTTTGATGCCCATTTTATTGTAGTTCGTGAGATTTTATGAGATGACCCAGATAGAGATGCCTCCTGTGGATGAACGATGGACAATTAAACGTCTTGATAGATCGGTTGTGCCTCAGCAACCCGATGGGTGAGTAAATTTGTAACTTAGTGAAATCTTTATATATATATATATATTTTATATTTTATATTTAATGGTATGATAACATCATTTAATTAAATTGTTACTGATACAGGACGAGCTATGGAGCATATGTGGCCATATACATACGTGATTTGTTACAATCAAACGAGACTACATGGAAATCAAGACGACCTGATCAGGTTGCAAATGTCATTGCACTGAGGGTAGAGATTGCTAGGGATCTATATACCTTTTCGACACCATTGTATAAAGTAAATAAATTTGGAAAATGGATAGTAAACTCTGATGGAGAGGTTGTGTATAAGTAATTATATTTTTTTTATTTACAATTATTCATTCATTTATATAGTATTCAATAATATCCAAATTGGAAGAATCGAAGGGGATAATTTTTTATTTCATAATTTTAATTACTCAACCTAAAAACTTAAATTAATTAGTAAAAGCCCAACTAAAATATATTTGATATAGGATAATGGAATTAATAGGTTAACACAAAAATGATGAGATGAACTGAAGTATGAAATTTCATTGAAAGTTAAAAAGAATTTAATTATTAGCTACAAGTTGAAAGAATTTGATTAAAGATTTCTATAAATATAAGGCATCACTATAGAAATAAATGTACATATGTAGAAATGCACGACAATTTCTTAATTACTTTTATTTTTTCATATATTCATCATTTCAGAGAGGTGTTTATATATATATATATATATATGTTAGACTACCTTATTAGTTGGGTAAGATTACCCATTAATAATAACTCTAAAAGTGACTGTAAAAATAATTATTAGAGAATATTTAAAAGTTGTTATAACTTATCTAATCAGTAAGTTAGTCAAATATATATGTATTTTTTCCTCGTTTTTATATTTTTATGATTATGTACTAGATATTTAAAAATCATGAGATCAGTCACTTGTATGCTACAAAGTTAAGGCGAAAGAAATCGAAACAGTAACATATAACTTAAACTTTTACTATCTTGTATTGCAATAAATGACCTAAACCCCTTCCCACATAATTGCGGGCGAATTTTAAACCCAAAATATTTTATTTTGGTAATGTACTCAACAATTTTATCTTGACCTAAAAAAAAAAAAAATCCAGTTTAGATTTTTGTTATTTATTATTGTTATTATATATATATATATAAACACCTCTCTGAAATGATGAATATATGAAAAAATAAAAGTAATTAAGAAATTGTCGTGCGTTTCTACATATGTACATTTATTTATATAGTGATGCTTATATTTATAGAAATCTTTAATCGAATTCTTTCAACTTGTAGCTAATAATTAAATTCTTTTTAACTTTCAATGAAATTTCATACTTCAATTCATCTCATCATTTTTGTGTTAACCTATTAATTCCATTGAATGACATGGGGAAGCATGAGATTGAGGATTCCCAAGAGATTGGGATTCAAGTGAGAATGGGATTGGGATTTCAATCCTAACTTGGTCACACCAAACATGGAATTTGAGACTTTAGGATATTATCAATTCCAATCTCATCTCAAATCCTATACACCAAACACTACCTTAAAGTCATGTTTAACTTCAATGTCACCATATGGAGCCATCAAAAGGGATAAAAGCGAAATAAACAATGTTCGGTTTTTCAAGAGTATTTAAAAACCGATATCGGTTTCTCATACACCTGAAAAACCGATCAGAGGAAAATTTGGTATAAATGATAGATCGGTTTTTAAGGTATATGGAAAATCGATTTTGGTTTCTTAACCATAATGAAAAACCGATCACGTAATTTTGACCAATTTTGACCCTTTTCCCTTCAAATTTTTAGGTTTACAGTTATCAAAATACAGAAAAAACCATAGAATTAATGTTGCATTTCAGTATGAATTAATATAACAATTAAACATGGTTAGATGAATCTACATTAAGATTTGTATAATGTGAAATGTTATCATCTAATATCATGTCTAACTTCTCAACTTCACCATATAGAGTCATTGTGTAAGTTATTTACCCAATTTTACTTTAATTGTTTTAATTTAAGTAATTCGGGCCCATTTGTTATCCACCAAAAGCCATCAAAAGGGGATGAACGCAAGAAAAACAATGATCAGTTTTTAATATGGGTTTAAAAACCGAAATCGATTTCTCATATATCTGAAAAAACCGATCAGATGAAAATGAGGGATAAATTTATAGAGTGGTTTTTATGACACTATTAACAATCGATTTCGGTTTTTTATCAATAATAAAAACCGATCATTTTGTTTTACCAATTTTTACCCCTTGTTTCCTTCAAATTTTAAGGTTCCCAATGATAAGAAAACACAAAAAACCATAGAATTGATATTAAAAACCGATTTCGGTTTCTTAAAAGTAATGAAAAACCGATTATTTTATTTGTCCAATTTTTACCCATTTTTCCGTTTTAATGTCAATTACTTCACTTCATTAATCATTAAATTAAATTAATTATAAAACTTTTTTAAAAAACATTCAATAAACTTCTCCCTGTATGGCTTACTACTATCCAAGTATAATAGTATCACTTCATCATAGAGTTTGAGTAATTTAACTCATTTCAAAAAATAACATAATACATATTATTAAAATAAAAGCTTGAATTAATTAATGTGTCTAATCATTAATGTTTGGATCATTACCCATCATTAGATTGGGAGTAGGAAACCGTTGCGGGCATCGACATTGGTTGTGTCCAGTCTCATGATAGAGGCGGCATCTTCGTGAGGGCACAGTATTTACATGAGCATTTGCACTTGTTCTAGCTTCTACAATAACGGCTTCGCTAGTTTGGGCTTCTGCACTTGCGACTACGCTCGTCCCTCCACTGAAGAACGTTGGGGGGTTATGGCAACGAAGACGGTTTTGTCCCATCTGACCATATTTTCCACACTTCTTAGTTCGACGAGCTTCCCCAACTGAAGGAATCTGAAACTCTTTCGGCCTACCTGCTTGTCTTTTTCTTATGGATGGTAGTACAATTATGCTTCTAACTTCCGCGGAAACATTACAATCAGACAATTTAGGAACAAGATTGATCGGACATGCATATGTAGCTTTCAGCCACTCTATGCTATAATAATGACTACAAAGTGTATCACAACTGACGCCCTTAAACCTGACATGTATCATAAATATTTAAGTGTAAAAATATGATATGACATTAAATATAAAAAATAACAACGTACAATTATGACACCTGGCTATAGCACATGCATGAATACATGACAACTTATCTAAGTTCCACTGCAAGCAAATGCATATGCTTGCTTCAATATTAACCACCACATTGCCTTTACTAGGATGTAGAACACTGTATGTGATCGGTTCTGTAATAGGATATACGGTACCTTCCGTAGATAAATTTTTGGCCAACATGATTCGATCGTACGCAGCAGTAGTAACAAAAGTCGTGAGTTTTTTAGCAGCACCACGTCTATTATTAAACCATCTTTGTAACACATTTCTCACATATTCATGTGCAGTAGTTATTGGCAAACGACATGCTTGCATCATGCAATTGTTTAGTGATTCTGCAATGTTAGTAGTCATCATGTCATATCTATTTTTTGAACAATATGCCCATGACCATCTGCTTACCCCAACCTTAACCAAAGTTTCATGTGATTTCGGATGCAACGCCCGAATTTCTTCCAACATTCTATTGCAGTCATATGGCACATAACTATATGTTGCACTGTAAAATGTTTTTTCCACCACATTCGAATACTTTTTACAGTGTTACTTAAGGTTTTGCCACAGGTAGTAAAAACACAATATATGTGGGACTTCAAGAAAAGCTACACTCATCCCATTCGATATGTTTTTGTGACGATCGGATACAATAAGCAAATCGTCTCACACACCGATCGCCTCTCATAATCTGCTTAAAAACCAAGTCCATGAACGGTCTGACTCTCCATCAGCAAATCCAAAAGCGATGAGATAAATCATCTCCGACCCATCTTTGCAGGTAGCAAAAAAAATTACCCTTTTGTATTCACCTTTCAAATGGGTGACATCAATAGCAACAACTGATCTCATGTAAGATCGAAAACCCTCAATACAAGCTCCAAGTGCAACGAACAAATACAAGAACCGGTTGTTTTCATCCCACTCAATTGCCGTCATGGTGCCGGGGTTTGATACTTTTAACATTTCAAAGTAGGACAGAAGCTATTGATATGACTCATCCGCTTATCCATATGCTAGTTTCTTTGCATATTGTAAAGCCTTCCAAGCTTTATTGTACAAGATTGCACACCATACTACTTTAGCATTTCTCTGATCAAACGATTAAGTGTATAAATATCTCTCTCCACCTTTCCCACATATAATTTTTCGATGACAATAACCTTCACACTTTTCATATGTGATTCCATGGCTACCTGACGGCACGTGTGTTCCATCACATACTTCAACACAAACCACATCGAACAACTCTTTCTGCATTTTACACGAATTATAAAGCTACAACTCTTATCCTTGCAACCAGCTTCAAATCGTTTCGTGTTTGAGCGTCTAACACGATATTTAAGCTTGGATTTCAGAGCATATTCTCCAATAACTGTACACATTTCTTGTTTACTATCAAAGAATGCACCTTTATACAAAATACCACGTTGGTAGACGGTTGACACAACGCTTAAAGTAGCCTCAATATCGCCTAGTTCTACACCGGGAACAATCCAGTATGATTGTGAAAGATTGTTCTGAAATTGTAAACCCGAAAATCTTATTTCTGAAAACCCTTCATCCTCGACGACATCATTAAATCCAATTTCCTCTTCATCACTATCTTCAGTTTCCTTTTCATCACTATCCCCTGTCCCATCACCATTATCATCGGTGTCCTGATCTTCATCATCGCTAACATCATTCATATAATCATCATTAATGTCATGAATGAGAATTTCCATAGATGTAAATGGGGTGACCGAAGCATCAACCTGATTGCTACCAACACTTGAAGTAAGATAAAATTGACTTTGAACTATATACGAATCTACAGGTCTATCAGTATTTGGCATTTTATGTCTTGTGTTTGGTATTGAGTCGGCAACATTTGGACGAATGATATGCCTACTAACTCCAGCTCCAAAATCTCTTACAACCATATCAATATAAATCTCTCTAACATCAATATTTCTCACCGTCATCAAACCAACCACACCAAGATCGACATGATACGTATTTTTTTCACTTGGCCATTTGTCATACTTTGTAGTAAATAATATATACGAATATCTCACATTCTTCTATCAATGCTAGCCTCTCTGTACACAAAATCCACCAACAATGAAAAACTACTGTCTTTGGAGACCCCACACATGATCGACTCACCCCCAACGTAGTTAGATCCATTCCACTCTTCATCAAAGTTGATTACGATCATTTCGTGAGTCATTTCTATAACATTCAATGAATGTTTAATTAGTCTCACTATAGTGGGTCAACATTACAAAGTACAATCATATATAACAAAATCTAACACTATAAATCAATGTCCACCATTAAAAACACAAGATATATCACAATTATGCTAACACTGCCTAACTCAGTTTTTAAGTGGATCAAAAAATCATTTGATGAATAAATTTTTATTTTACACTCACAACACTTTGCAGGCAAATGCAATTAAATATTATCCAATACGATCATATCTAACCACATATAACACTAAAATTTAATACACGGCATCCAAAACACAACAAATATCGAAAACATGAAAAATTGCTCAAATCGGTTTTTCCAGTGGCATGAAAACCAATCACATGGTTAAATCGGTTTTACACCTATGTAAAAATCGAAATCGATTTTTTAGCTAATTTAAAAACCGATTTCGCCGTAAATTTTGTAGAAACTGCAAATCTACAAATCTACTTTTCGGATACCATATATTACAATCAAATTATTTTTAAGCCTTTAGCTAACAATTTGAACAAAATAACCTAAAAACCAACCAACAAAAACACATACATTACCTTCAAAACTCAAATCACTTGAAATTGAAGAAAAAACTTCAAAACGGATCACACTTGAATGGATCAAAACCTTCAATGGACAAAGAAGCTCCAATGAAGAATCCATTGCTAGGAGATTTGACTTTCGGCTATAATGGTGAATGGAAGAGAACAAAAACCATCAACAGAGTAAAGAGAAAGAGAAGAAAGATTTGGATGCTAGGAGCAAGAAGAAAGCTATTTTGGTAATTTTGCTTAGGGCAATTGGGTGATTTTAATTTTAAGGGTAATTTAGTAATCTTGGGTATACAATGGAAATAATTTGTTTGAAAGGTTAAAAACAAATTTGTATAAAATATTGGGTAAAAATAAAAGCGAAAATTACGAAAAATACCCATTTCAAAATGACAATTTTTGTTTTTACCCAATATTTTTAAACAAATTGAATTTAACCCCTCAAACAAATTAATTTCATTATATACCCAAAATACCCATAATGCCCTTACATATATTTACCTATAAGCCCTTAATTTTCAAAAAAATTAAAAAAAACCAAAATATGTAATTACAAAACAGCCCCTCCTATATATATTTGTAAGAAATCGGTGAAAAGTCATTTTCATCACCGATTTCTCATTCAAAAATCGACCCACACTGTGCAACCCGTACCCGATCGCCCCCTTTCACGACCCGACCAGCCGTTCGACAGTTTCCGGCCATTCTCTCGCCGTTTTCGACATTGGCAGACCATCTCCGACCGCCGGCAACCCTCTCAAGTTTGGCAAGGTACTCGAATCTACCATGTTAGGGACTTTTTAATTTCGTTTTGCAAATTTGAGATGTTTTATGTGTTATGATGATTAAATTGTGTTGGATTTGTGTTAAGTTATGATGATTAGATTAGAATAGGTTAGATTTGTATTGTTTTTGATTTGAAATAGGTTAGATTTGTGTTGTTGACGCTGCGGCCTTTGTATTGTTTGAAATCGGTTTTTCACAATCGGTTTTTGAAATCGATTGTTGACAATCAGTTTTTCAAATTGGTTTTTCACAATCGGTTGTTAACTTCGGTTTTCGACTTTGAAGTTTTGCACTTCGGTTTCAAAAGAATTAATCGGTTTTTCTATTCTGTACTGTGAAAAACCGAAGTGAATGTTGATCGGTTTTCCAGCCCTGGTGAAAAACCGATCAATGATATTGATCGGTTTTCCAGCCATAGTTAAAAACCGATTTTAGTTGTTCACATTGAATATATGCTAGTCAGTTGCAGTTTCTGGTTGTTTTCTATCATTAATCGGTTTTGGTGAAAAACCGATCAATGATATTGATCGGTGTTTCACACAAGGCTGGAAAACCGATCAATGATCATTGATCGGTTTTCCAGCCCTGTTGAAAAATCGATCAATATCATTGATCGGTTTTCCAGCCATAGTTAAAAACCGATTTTCTTTGTGCACTTTTGAATATATGCTAGTCAGTTGCAGTTTCTAGTTGTTTTCTATCATTGATCGGTTTTGGTGAAAAATTGATCAATGATATTGATCGGTGTTTCACACAAGGCTGGAAAACCGATCAATGATCATTGATCGATTTTCCAGTCCTGTTGAAAAACCGATCAATATCATTGATCGGTTTTCCAGCCATAGTTAAAAATCGATTTTCTTTGTTCACTTTTGAATACTATACTAATCATTTGCTATTTTTGGTTGTTTTCTACAGATGAATTTCAAGTACAAATATAGTTCACAAACAATTAGCAAGAATTCGAGCGGGAATACACATATTGGGCAAAAATGGCTTGGTAAAATCATTGCGGTGATTACTAGACGAGGCTTATATGACCGGTTCATAAGAGAGTGCCCATTCGGACATATTTTAGAGATAAGCAGCAACAATACAACAGCTGCTTCAGTGATATTATGGTTTCTTGTGAGAGAGGTGGAGGTCCCCGGTGGACGCCGTGATGAAATGTGGTTTGAAGTCGGGGAAAGAACATATAGGTTTGGGAAACAGGAGTTTTTATTGGTGACAGGACTTCCTTTTGGGGGTGTAGATCGAGAAATCTTCAATACGGTGCAAAATGATGTAAAGAGCATCCCATGGCGATTGTTTGATGGAGTGTCGCCGAGTATCCCCAGTCTAGCCACCTTTGTTGAGGCAAGGAGCCATACAGGACGTCAGGGCCGTACGGGTGAAAATGTTTTAAATGATGAGGATCTTTTGAAGTTAGCAAATGTAGGGATCGCTTTCCATCTCTTCATGGGGCAGGATGATAGAGCCAGCATTGGTCATTTTATGTGGGTGATGATAGAGAATGCGGAGTTATGGAACTCATTCCCTTGGGGTACATTGAGCTATAGTACACTGATCCATTGTCTCCATATGGCGATTACTGAAGAGCGGGTGAAAAACCCACCGAAGACCATTAATCTTTATGGTTATATTCCGGCATTTCAGGTATACTCAATATGGTAAATAATTAATAATAGTTGATATATAGAATTTTATTTTATATATATACAGTAACTATATGTTTGTTATTTGTTTAATCAAATTATAGTGGTGGTTGGTGGAAATATTCTCGGTCTTACGAGAGAAGATAGCAAAAAATAATCAATCGTTGCAAAATGAACTGCCAAGGTATAGGAGACGGACACTGAAGAGGACCCCGAAAGGCATAACCAGCCTGAATGACTTTCCCCTTGTAAGTGGTGAAAGTAATTGAAAATGGTCTCCTTTATTTTTTTTGTTTTAACCATCTTTAATAATAATATAACTAACCATTTACATATGTATATTGCAGATAGTTGGTATTGCACAAACCCTTGAGCCTACTGATGCCGAAAAGGAGACGGATTATTGGAGATCATTCAATTCGAAGCATTTGGTTGGCGAAGAGGTACATAAAGTAGGTGGCGGAGGGAGTGAGGAGGATGATGATGATGATGATGATGCACGTGATGATGATGATGATGCAAGGGATGATGAGGAGCAGCATGAAGACATCCCAAGTGCACAGCCTGAATCAGAGGATAGTTTTACGGAGTTACGAACAAAAAAGGCGCACGATGTACCTACAGTACATTCTGAGGTACGAATCTTAATCGTTTTTTTTTTATTTCATTGTTAAGTGAATGTGCATTTGAGTAAATGGAAAAGTTGTGGATATGTTGTATAATCATATGAAGTGGGATAGAGAGACGGAGTCTCTAAACATGATATTTGAAGTGTAATTTGAAATATGCAGGTTATATTTCCCTGGATACTCAAAAAACAGGGGAGACTCTGTTGAAATTTTTTTTTTTCAATTGTGTACATTATGTTAAATGACTTATTTATGCAGGTGATGCAGTTGTTTGAGTACCTTGTGGGTTTATAGAAGGCAACCTACAAGAAAGTAAGTAAGATGGATAGAAGGCCGAGACGGGTGGAAGAATATTTAAAGATGCCTATGGATGATGACGACGATGATGATGATGATGGGAGCATTGTCCCTGATGACCATATCTATAGCCCACCACCACCAACCCCCCCCCCCCCCCCACCCCCATCCCCCTCTACCACCACCACCACTACTACCACCACCCCTATCCCCCCCACCACCACCACCACCCCCCCCCCCCACCCCCATCCCCCCACCACCACCACCAGCACCATATGAGGACGAGGGGGTCCATCAGTCACCTGGCCATCATGATGAGGTAGTCCATCAGTCGCCTATCCATAGAGACGAGACAGCCATCCATCAGGAGGAGCAAGAGGTCCATCAGGAGGATGAACGTGGTGATGACCAGGTACGTATAGTATTTCAATTGTGTTACAGTTTGATTTATATTTCTAAATGTTTATTCTAATTGATAGTTTTGATTTCTTTACAGTTGCATGATGAGGTCATCCAAGAGCGGAGCAAACGAAAGACGAAGCCAGCGGCATCTCTGCGGACACCATACACTGATCCTGGACCGCCAAAAAAGAAAAAGAAGGTGCCCCAAAAGCAGGTTGAGGAGGTGGCAGAGTCTGTAGACCTCGTAGAGGCTGTCTACAGACTATACAAAACTTCTTCCACGTCATTGGATCTCAGGTTTTGATAATAAGTAGTTTTATACCTTTATGTTGGTTACTATTAAAAAAAGTTAACCTTTTTTTTTTCTTTTATTTTAGGCGTGCAGTTGAGCGTTGTCAGTGGTGCGTGATACCAGACACATTGCGAACCATTGAGGATGAGAACAGATGGTTGACTTTTGAGCACATCGATTCTTATTTGATGTGTTTACGAAAGAAGTGGAATGAGGTTGAGGACACTAGATATGCGGTTCATGTGAGCTCTTTATTTGTAAGTGTTTACATTTTAATAAGTTATGTCGTTACAATTTATCGTCATATGTCCCTTAAGTGTGATAACATGTTTAATTTTTTTTCCGGCAGGCATTGATGACATTATACTATAGAGAGCAATACGTCCTCAAAGGAAAAACATTTGATCCGGTTACAGCTGATGTACCCTCAGAGTGGCTAGCATTCAGTTATGGCAAGTTAGACTCATTAGTACCGTCGTGGGAAGTTGAAAATGTGAGTGTTGTATGAAAAATTATAAGTTATTATTTGATCATTTAAATATTTAAATTAGTCTTATATCACTGACGTCTTCAAATTGCAGGTGTTGCTGCCATGTAGCCTAGATCAAAATCACTGGGTCCTTTGTCAGGTGTGCCTGAGACAGAAGAAGATATTAATATATGATTCTCTTGCACATACTGACTTAGCTTTACGCATTGAGCCACTTGAGCCGCTGGTGTGTTTGATGCCCATTTTATTGCAGTTTGTGGGATTTTATGAGAGGGCCCAGATAGAGATGCCACCTGTGGATGAGCGATGGACAGTTGAACGTCTTGATAGATCGGTTGTGCCCCAGCAACCCGATGGGTGAGTAAATTTGTAACTTAATGAAAATTCAATATTTATATATATAATATATATTTTTTATTTTATATTATATTTAATGGTATGATAACATCATTTAATTAATTTGTTATTAATACAGGACGAGCTGTGGAGCATATGTGGCCATGTACATACGTGATTTGTTACAATCAAACGAGACTACATGGAAATCAAGACGACCGGATCAGGTTGCAGATGTCATTGCACTGAGGACAGAGATTGCAAGGGATCTGTATACCTTTTCGACATCATTGTATAAAGTAAATAAATTTGGAAAATGGATAGTTGACTCTAATGGAGAGGTTGTATATAAGTAATTGTATTTATTTTTTTGAAATATTCATTCATTTATATAAGTAATTGTATTTATTTTTTAAGAAGAACTTGAAAAATACATTTCTCCAATTGAAACTATAATTAAATGAAAAATCCTCAACAACCTATTGAACAGGGCTGAAAGGAATATCTTCTATTAATGTTAAAGTATAAACACTAATCAGTAAGTTTTGCTAAATCATGGGCTAAAATATTTAAATTTATGGATACAAAAGAGAAACCTATGGTAGCATTTTCGTCCAGAAAAAAGAAAGATATCTTCTGGGGTAGCAATAGTCACATCCTTCTAAATTTTTATATACACCTTTTTTTTTTCCTCATAATTGTATGTACACCATTTAGTAAGTACATATTATCATATATATTCTTAAACAAATTCTAATTTATTTAAAAAATAATTTCAGTAAAATTTATTTATAAATACATAATATAATAAATTTTAAATAAAGTATTTTTTATATTAAATAAATTCTAAACATTTATTATAATTTTAAATATTAATTAATTGGGTATACTTAAAACTGGACTGTACAAGAATTTTTTTTTTTTTTTTTTTGAAATAGAGTGTATAAGAAATTTAATTGGGTGAAAATATCCCCTCTCTATCTTCTACCACCAACCCAAGCTCATTTGGAGGAACTGCTCTTTGCTTATTTGTTGCATATACCACCACCATTATAAATATATTGTAATAGTTATATATATATAAATATATCGACAAATGAAAAATGAAATAATATTAGGTGGACTTGAGTGACATCAATTTTCTCATAAGATGTCAAGTTGCAAATTTTACTTGATTCAATTTCACAGTAAAATTAAATCTGCTTTAGCATTTTATGTTGGTGATTGTGTTTTATCATATAAACAAAAATTAAATTAGTAGGATGAAAATATAATCGTTTATATATTTTTTACTATTCAAGTACTTTAATTTTTTTCTTTAAAAAAAGTACTTATATATTTTTAGTTATTACAATTAGTTTGAGCTTAGAGAGAGAAACACGGTACCAACTCTAAACCATTAAAGTATATAAGTAAAAAAAGTTTATTACCAAATCAATCTCATCTTATCTTGTTCCGCATATTTTTTTAAAATGTAAGTCTCAATAGTAAAAATCATTTTCACATTACATTTTTGTAAATTAATAAGATGACACACACACATATATACTTGACTCAAAATTTTAAAATTATTTTTGAAACTGAAGATGTAAAATTGAAATTTACTAAATATTTTGAACGCACCGTCACCAAAAAAATGGGTTAAATAATTCTCATCATATTGAGTAATCGTAGGTTGATTTGATTAAAAATTTTGATTTAATTTCAAGAAAATATCCTTATTTTTAAAAAACAATTCAAATATAAGTGGTACAACTCTTTTTCAAAATGTTATGTATTTTACGTTGGAAATTTAAATATAACTGTCAAAGAAATTTAAGTTTTTGGGTTCAATAATTTCAAACAATTCTAATCAATAATTAAATACCCTTCTCGTTAGTTTTGTATTAAATTTTCATTAGACTTCTGAATTAATAGTCGATTTTTAATAAATTTTGAATATAATAATATAAATATGAATTTTCATATTAAATTTACCTTATCTACCTGTTCAACTATATTAACAAATAACAACCAAATTTCCATATGCACAAGTAAAACAAGGGAAGAATAGTGCAAACTTGACATTCAAACTATATATCAGTAATTGTATTTATTTTTAGTAATTAAATGGGAGCATTTTCTAATATTTTTACGAATTCCTAATGTTCCACTAAATTGTAACACACAAATGCAAAATTTTAATCAAAAACTTAAAAAATATCCTGTTCACCAAAAAATACAAAAAAAACACCTTAAATTATATAATTATATTTTTACCCAATCTTAACCTATACCAAACAAGAGATGATATTATTTTTAATCTAGTCCAACTGTATGAAACACAACTAAGTATTAATTTAGTTCAATTTAATTATATCCAATTTCACATCTTAAAAATAGTTCAATTCAATCATGTACATCAAACTTTTATTGTAATAGTAATTTAACTTAAAACCATTTTGTTTATTTTTATTTAAATATATAAATTTAATTTAAATAACTATAATAATTAATCATATCTTAATTATAAATAAAAATATTATTAACATATACATAAAAGTGTTTTAGTTTTTGTTAAATAGTTTATTTGTAATTGTTTGTATCATATTAAATGAAATTAGATAACAACTAATAGTAACAGATTATAAATATTAAATTGCTAGTTTTCAAATATTTTTAACTTTTAAAAACAAATGAGATTACTATCTATTGAGAGGTAAAGAAGGGGAAAAAAAAACAAATTAATATGTCATTTAAATTTTAGACTTTTATCATTATTCAGTCTTCAATGACTTTCAATACTATTCAATCTTCAGACAAAAAAACAACCGATCCCTTAGTTTATAAAAATAGATATTTAAGTCACAAAATAGTATTTGATTTTGATAGTCTCTGACATATCTTTAATTCATTCTATGTAAAGATTTAATGTCTCAAACACCATTAGTTGATATGTACAGATTTTTAATCTTGCTATTTAAATTAGGGAATCTCCAAGTCAAGTCCTACCAAATGCAATGTCGGTTTTTTAAGGGGCACTAAAAACTGAAATTGGTTTCTCCTGAAACTGAAAAACCGATCAGACGTGCATATGGCAGATGAAGCAATGTCGGTTTATGAGCTATTAAAAACCGATTTCGGTTTTTTATCAATAATGAAAAACCGATCAACCTGAATCACGAAATCAGTTTCTTTTACCAATTTAGACCTGGTGTATATTATTGCCTGCATATGCTAAATAATGTGTCATATCACTGAGGAAACTTGTGTCATTATAAAAGTTTGAGTTCCCAAAATTTGAACATATGCTAAATAAATAAATGAACATTTACATGCTACATGTGTTCTAATTAATAAAATACTTGCAAGACGTCATTAAACAAAAAATAATATAAGTTTCATTGTACTCTGATGAAGATTAAATCAACATAAACAAGTAAGCGTTACATAACATAATACAATCTGACATGAATACAAGCTTCAATTAATTAATGTGTCTAATCATCAATGTTTGGATTATTACCCATCATTTGATTGGGAGGAGGAAACCGTTGCGGGCATCGACGTTGGTTATGTCCAGTCTCATGACAGAGGCGGCATCTTCGTGAGGGCGCAGTATTTGGATGAGCATTTGCACTTGTTCCAACTTCTGCAGTAGCGGCTTCGCTAGTTTGGCCTTCTGCACTTGCAGCTCCGCTCGTCCCTCCACTGAAGGATGTTGGAGGGTTAGGGCAACGAAGACGGTTATGTCCCCTCTGACCACATCTTCCACACTTCTTAGTTCGACGAGCTTCCCCAACGGAAGGAATCCGAACCTCTTTTGGCCTACCTGCTTGCCTTTTTCCTATGGGTGGTAGTACAATCATGCTTCTAACTTCCGCGGAAACATTCCAATCAGACAATTTAGGAACGGGATTGATCGGACGTGCATATGCAGCTTTCAGCCACTCTATGCTATAATAATTACTGCAAAGTGTATCACAACTGACGCCCTTAAACCTGACATGTATCATAAATATTTATTTAAATGTAAAAATATGATATGACATTAAATATAGAAATTAACAACGTACAATTATGATACCTGGCTACAGCACATGCATGAATACATGGCAACTGATCTAAGTTCCACTTCAAGCAAGTGCATGTGCACGTTTCAATATTAACCACCGCATCGCCTTTGCTAGGATGTAGAACACTGTATGTGATCGGTTCTGTAATAGGATATACAGTACCTTCCGTTGATAAATTTTTGGCCAACATAATTCGATCGTACGCAGCAGTGGTAACAAAAGTCGTGAGTTTTTCAGCAACACCACGTCTATTATTAAACCATCTTTGTAACACATTTCTCACATATTCATGTGCGGTAGTTATTGGCAAACAACGTGCTTGCATCATGCAATTGTTGAGTGATTCTGCAATGTTAGTGGTCATCATGTCATATCTTCTGTTTGGACAATATGCCCGTGACCACCTGCTTACCCCAACCGATACCAAAGTGTCATATGATTTCGGATGCAACGCCCGAATTTCTTCTAACATTCTATCGCAGTCATATGGCACATAACTGTATGTTGCACTGTAAAATGCTTTTTCCACTACATTCGAATACTTTTTACAGTGTTGCTTCAGGTTTTGCCACAGGTGGAAAAAACACAATATGTGAGGGACTTCGGGAAAAGCTACACTCATCCCATTTGATATGCTTTTGTGACGATCGGATACGATAAGCAAATCGTTTGACACACCGATCGCCTCTCGTAATCTGCTTAAAAACCAAGTCCATGAACGGTCTGACTCTCCATCAGCAAATCCAAAAGCGATGGGATAAATCATCTCCGACCCATCTTTGCAGGCAGCAAAAAAAATCACCCCTTTGTATTCACCTTTCAAATGGGTGGCATCAATAGCAACAACCGGTCTCATGTAAGATCGAAAACCCTCAATACAAGCTCCAAGTGCAACGAACGAATACAAGAACCGGTTGTTTTCATCCCTCTCAATTGTCGTCATGGTGCCAGGGTTTGATACTTTTAACATTTCAAAGTAGGACGGAAGCTGTTGATATGACTCATCCGCTTGTCCATATGCTAGTTTCTTTGCATATTGTAAAGTCTTCCAAGCTTTACTGTACAAGATCTGCACACCATACTGCTCTAGCATTTCTCCAATCAAACGATTAGGTGTATAAATATCCCTTCCCACCTTTCCCGCATATAATTTTTCGATAACAAAAGTCTTCACACTTTTCATATGTGATTCCATGGCTACCTGACGACACGTGTGTTCCGCCACATACTTCAATACAAACCACATTGAACAACCTGTTCTGCATCTTACACGAACTATAAAGCTACAACTCTTATCCTTGCAACCAGCTCCAAATCGTTCCGCGTCTGAACGTCTAACACGATATTCAAACTTGGATTTCAAAGCATATTCTCCAATAGCTATACACATTTCTTGTTTACTATCAAAGAATGCACCTTTATACAAAGTACCACGTTGATAGATAGTTGACATAGCGCTTGAAGTAGCCTCAATGTCGCCCAGTTCTACACCGGGAACAATCCAGTATGGTTGTGAAGGATTGTTCTGAAATTGTAAACCCGAAAATCTTATTTTGGAAACCCTTCATCCTCGTCGACATCATTAATTCCAGCTTCCTCTTCATCACTATCTCCAGTTTCCTCTTCATCACTATCCTCTGTCCCATCACCATTATCATCTGTGTCTTGCTCTCCATCATCACTAACATCATTCATATCATCATTATTAATGTCATGAATGAGACCTTCCATAGATGTAAATGGGGTGACCGAAGCATCAACCTGATTGCTACCAGCACCTGAAGTCAGATAAAATTGACTTTGAACCATATACGGATCTACAGGTCTATTACTATTTGGCATCTCATATCTTGTGTCTGGTATTGAGTCGGTGACATTTGGACGAACGATATGCCTACTAACTCCAGCTCCAAAATCTCTTACAACCTTATCAATGTAAATCTCTCTAATATCAACATTTCTCACCGCCATCAAACCAACCACACCAAGATCGGACATGATATGTATTTTTTTCACTTGACCATTTGTCATGCTTTGTAGTAAATAATATATACGAATATCCCACATTCTTCTATCAATGCTAGTCTCTCTATACACAACATCCACCAACGATGAAAAACTACTATCTTTGGAGACCCCACACATGATCGACTCACCCCCAACGTAGTTAGATCCATTCCACTCTCCATCAAAGTTGATGACGATCGTTTCGTGAGTTATTCCTATAACATTCAAAGAATGTTTAATTAGTCTCACTATATATAACAAAATCTAACACAATTGATTCATGTCCATCATTAAAAACAAAAGATATATCACAATTATGCTAACACTGCCTACGATCGTATCTAACCACATATAACACTAAAATTTAATACACGGCATCCAAAACACAACAAATATCGAAAACATCAAAAATTGCTCAAATCAGTTTTTCATTTACATGAAAAACCGATTTCGGTTTTTGAGTGGCATGAAAACCGATCAAAATAGAGAATCGGTTTTACACCTCTGTAAAAACCGAAATCGGTTTTTAAATTACCTAAAAAACCGATTTCGTCGCAGATTTTGCAGAAACTGCAAATCTACAAATCTATCTTTCGGATGGTATTTATCACAACCAAATCACTCTTAAAGCCTTTACCTTACAATTTGAACAAAATAACCTAAAAACCAACCAACAAAAACACATACATTACTTTCGAAACTCAAATCACTTGAAATGAAAGAAGAAGCTTCAAAACGGATCACACTTGAATGGATCAAAAACCTTCAATGGACAAAGAAGCTCAAATGAAGAATCCCTTACTAGGAGGTTTGACTTTCGGCTATAATGGTGAATGGAAGAGAACAAAAACCATGAATAGAGTAAAGAGAAAGAGAAGAGAGAGGTTTGGATGCTAGGAGGAAGTAGGAGGAAGAAAAAGGCTATTTTGGTAATTTCGCTTAGGGCAATTGGGTGATTTTAATTTGAAGGGTAATTTAGTAATCTTGGGTATAGAATGGAAATAATTTGTTTGAGAGGCTAAAAACAAATTTGTATAAAATATTGGGTAAAAACAAAAATTTTCTTTTTGTTTGGCTGAAAATGATAAATCTCCCAAAATAAAAATTCCCTTTTTATTTGGGTGAAAATGATAAATTTCCCATAAAACAACATAAATCATAAATCACAAGTCTCAAACTTAGTTATAGTTCACAAACTCACTAGTTCTTTGATACTATCTCATAAGATTTACTCAAAATAATGTTATAGAGAAAAATATATATATAAAAATTGGTGTAGAAAAATGGTGAGAGAAAAAAGAAAGATAAAATTAAAAAAAAAAAAAAAAAAAAAAAAGAAGAGAGAAGAGGAGGAATGATAGAGAAAGGTTTTTGTTTCATTAAAGACATTTTTATCAATGCATATATTTTAGTAATATTGAAACTCAAATTATTAATATGGTGATGGAGTCACAAAAATTCCAATCAAAAGGTGTAATATTATACTACTTTCACAAAAAAAATAATGATAATAATAATAATAAAATAATAAAAAACTACTTTTGGTGCAGATAATATGTAGAAAAATAAAAACTTAATAAATAGAAAGTTTTTATTCAGTTTAAAGATATGCCAAATTGGAGTCATTGCACTTTAGTTCTATTTCGAAAAAAGTAATGCTACAAATCTCATCTTGCCAAACTTGGATCTCAACTTATAAGGTGTTAATTGATTAATAAATATTGAGAAAATTTTAGTGTATAGCACAAAATATATATATATATATATATATGAGTTTAAAAAATATCACTGAAGAATTGAATTAAATTCTTTTAGTACTCCCACAAACTATTTTTAGGTTGCAAAAATAGGTCGTTATTTCCGCGAACTATTTCATGAATTACAATATATAGTTTGTAGAAGTGTTAAATAAATTCAATTCAGTTTTTCACACTATGTTTCAAACTCTATCATTTTTTGGTGCTAAAAGAAAATATTTCATGAATGTTTAATAACGATTATTATTTTTTTTTTTGAAAAATAATAACGATTATTTATTTAGTTAAAAATGTTTACATTCATTAATTGATATATTATATTTTAGAATCAAATTAGAATACACTAGGTAATCGAGCATTATTGTTTTTGTTAAAAAAAAAAAATCCACATCCTGAACTACCGCACAAAGCCACAAACATGATTACACAAAAATCAATATAAATATATATATAAAAAAATTAAAATTATTAAGTTAAAAACATTAACAATTACATAGTCAACGAAAATTATACAGTGACGAATTTCAGCCTTAAGTTTTTTAATTTAATAAAAAATTTTATAATACATAAAGCAAAATAATTAAGTATACAAATTACATAAATTTAAAGAGGTAACATGCCCCAGAATTAGATTAGAAACCATGTTTGTTTACCATTGGTCGATTTCTGCTGACTCGAATCATCAAGATGTCTTCGAGTACTTAGATTAATCTTAAGAAATAATAATTTAATGAAACTTGAAAATGATTAAAAATTATTTGGAATAATAAAAATCTGAAATTTCTTGTTAAAAATGAAGAAAAAATACTATGGAAGCTGACACGCCTCCACCATCAACTCTTTGTGGAGAAGACAATTTTTCTTCATTCGTCAAAATAATAGTATTTTAATGTTTAATCTACTTTTAGTTAATTATACTTTCATAAGTATTATTTAATTTTTAAATAAACAATCAAGTTTTTCTATTATGACTCAGAAATTACTATTCATCATAAGAAAAGAAAACTAATCACGTGATATTTTTTATAATTGCACATGCTATGGCTACCTATCTCAAATACGTAAGGTATAACTTTTATTCAAATTAATTGAGGATCTCGCTTGTATATTGGATAGAAAATTACCAACCATCCAGTATCATACTAGTGTCTCCCTAAATTATTTGATAATTATAATTGTCTCAAGGTGTAATAAGATCTGTTGAGCGAAACAAACAGTCGTTGGAATTAATTATTTTAGACTAACTAAAATTTACGCTAGTTACTGAATAATCGGAATAAAAAAAAAAATTGTTATTGAATAATCATAATATGAGATAAGAGTTTATCAGAAATTGAAGGTACTCAACATAATACACTTTTTATAATTTTGAAATATTTATTCTAAATTCTAAAATTTTATTATTCCCTTGAGTATAAATCTATATTGCTTAAGGATATATCATCTGATTGTGCTAAAAAAACTCATTTTTATAATTTAATATTAATTAAAAAATCACACTAATTTTGTAGTACTTTTTGGAATTTTTATTTAAGAAAAAAGAAAACACTACTTTATCTTTTTTAATAAAAAGGCTTCAATAGGATCAACGGCTTATTTCTATCATTTATTTTACGTCACATGCAATAAATAATCAATTATATCTATATTCTAAATTAGATCATAAGCTTTGATGGCACCAAAGCTTTTTTTTACAGTTTAAACATTTTTAGAACTTTTCTTTTTTTTTTTTCTTTAGTGAACAATGAAAAGAGAAAGTTAATTCATTTATTCTTAGTATATGCTTTCTACATATTGGGATTCTTAGGCTTACGCAAACCATCACAAATTAAGCAGTACTCACGTAAGGACTTTGCTATAAGTTATGGACAGTCCAAAGCAGTTTTGAGAGTCCATAATTTCTTTCTTCGATTATTTTATTTTTATTTTTAAAGTATTAACTTTTCTAAATCATTGAATTTTAATCCAAGAAAACACCGATGATGAACCAATGGATATTGCTAGGTAGTATTGTTAAAATTTTAAGTCTCACAAATTTTTTTTTCAATGATTTTATTAATTTCATATCATTGACTTTTTTGAATTATTGCTAGGGCCGAGTTCTCACTGACTAGCCACTTGGTCGCAGTCCAACAAGTCAAGAATCCTTATATCAAGGGTTTAACTTCCTCCCTTTTCATGCAGTCTAACCTCCCCTCTGCACCACAACACCCCCGCCGCCGCCACCACCCCCACCCCCCCCACAAAATAGCCAAAGGCATCATCCGTCCCCACTCCTCCGCCTCCTCTCTCTTCAGAATATCAGAGATGAGTGTTCGGGTCGGCTCTAAACATGTTGATTAAGCCAGTGTGGGACACAATGAAGAGAAATATATCTTGAATTGTCAGCAATTTGAAGCTAGTTATTTTCCCTAATCTTTACAAAGAAGATCGGGGTAAGGCACTGAGAGATTAGGATCTACGGGGCCCTTTTCTTATAGTCTTTTACGGTCTCACTCTCTTTTGGTTTGCTTCCATCAAGAAAGTCAAACATTTTGTTAATTGTTTTGTTAATTTCTCTTGTTTGGTACAATATGTTCTTTTGATGATGCAATTAGAATAGTCAAGATTAAGCTATTTACTTTAGTGGGCAGGAAGAGAGATCTAAGAGTGAAGAGATACATGGGTTGTTATGATATAATGTCATTTACTTTAATGACTATTTAAATTTTTAGACTATAAATATTGATAAATGTCATTATTGTAAAACTCGTTACTCGCTACTTAATCAATTACCCAACAAGTAGCAAGTACTCGACTACTCAACAAGCACTTGATTTAACAATCAGTCAATAGTCGACGGTTAAATCGAGTCAAACATGTAAAAAAATTTAAAAATTTTCTAACTATAGAAATTAAACATAGAAACAATATTCATCAACTTAATTTCAAGAATTGAAAAATAAAAGAGGAATTAAAATTAAGAGTAAAAACTAAAATTAAACATAGAAAGAAAAGAATAGTTTCAAGTTCAACACAGTCAACCCTTACTAGCGACGATAAGTAACTTGGAAAAAAAGTAGCGGCAGGTGGCAAGGAAAACGATAGCTGTCAAAGGTGCAATAGTAAGGTGAGCTAATCTGCTAGAAAGAGATGGATGCAATCGTGGAGAAGAAAAAGCAACTCAAGTTTGGTCTTACCCAAGCTTCTCTTTTCTTTTCTTTTCTTTTCTTTTTTAATATGCAAGTTCAAAATTGCATCATTTTATACTTTTCTTTTCTTTTCTTTTTTAATATGCAAGTCCAAAATTGCATCATTTTAGACCGCTCAAAACGACGCTATTTTGGCTATTTAAAAAAAATAAAATAATCAAAATGATTTCGGTTTAGAGATATCCAAAATGATGCCACCTAGACTTTTTTATTTTTTTAATTTTTTTTTTAAAAGGGGCTGAACGGCTAGTTGCAACCAAAAATTTATTGCAAATTCAAGTCTTTATTTTTAAAAATTAAAAAACCACTTATGATATAATGATGCAAACTTAAATAATTGGTCAACAGAAAAAATCGTTCTCTACCACTAAAACAGCCAGTGATGCCATGTTCTTTGTTTTCTTAAATTTACTAAATGCAAATAAGCCCTTTTCACCCATACTAACCAAACTGAGGAATCAAGATTCATAATTAATGTATTAACAACTATAATTTCCATGAATTTAACTACTTGGGGGCCAAACGGTAAAATCCTTACAACAAATTGTAATTGGTTGGTAATTATATATATAGTCTCTAATCTATAAGCCAGCAAAACAAGTCAAGTCAATCTTTATTCAGTTTCTAAAAAAAAAGTTGGTTTTTATTCTTTTGCTCTCTCTCTTTTTGGTTTCACATTCTTGTTTATATCTCTCCGAATTGTCATCTTCTAGACTCTTCTCTTTGTATTCCTCTCTCACTAAAACACACACCAATCATTCTTTCAGCTGCTATAATGGCTTCCAATCTCAAACAAAGAGCCATGGATGCCTTCATCGACGACCACTTAGAGTTAGTTGTCGATCTCTACACTCAAGCCACCGTTATCAGCCTCTAAAACGCTGAGCTCTATGTCGATTGCGCCCAAGACAACCTCAGACTCAACAATCTCCCGGGTATCTATAGTGGGGTCATAACCACAGTATGTTGACTTCAAGTAGACATCGTCAATCAACTTCCTTGGATCCTATCAACATGTTTCCTGTACAAATCAAACAAAGAGAACATCTGTTATCTTGACACCGGTGGGGTGTCGGCCGAAAACACTCTGATGTTCAAATTAGTAAACTACATAAAAATAGATAAAAACAAGTAAATAACAGTAATAGCATCTATAGAATCATGGATCCAAGTTGAGAATGTAAATAGGTTTCCGTTTAATTAGAGAGCAATCAACATAGACTGAATATATACGTGTGTGTGTGTATATATATATCTGAATTTACGCATATAAATAATGATCCAATTATATGTAATAAAATCATGTCGATGGACAAGAACAATAATATATGACAATTATATTATTGATGAATTTGAGCAGTCGGGTTGATTTAAACTATATTTATGTGTTTATTATTGCATGACAAGATGCATGGGATTAATTTAGACCAGAGCTATATATTTATTTGTTTGTTTATTTATTTATTTAGACATATAATGGTCTAATTATATGTAATAAATATATCAAACAAGAATTGTATGATATGAATATTACTTCAAAGGTCAATAGAAAGTGATATAATAATGAATATATAATATCATGGACATATATGGATATTATTTTATAAGCAAGGAAACACATAATATGATAGTATAATACCTGTGCAGTCATGTAATGAGTTGGCAAGGAGAGATAATGGTGGCATAGTTTATCTATAAATTATGTCTATGGGTATGGTGTAATATTGTATCACCAGACCATGCTCCAGAAGCGTGTTGACTGTCTATATCATTCATGACATGATGTTATACTAGCATAATACAATGGCATGCAATCAAAATATAATATTATAGTAACATGATTTAATATTATATATGTTAATCAATTGAACTTGCCTTGGCCAACTTGAGATAGTGGCGTGTGTGTGATGACTGACGAGGTGTGGGAAAAGTATGACAGCAGTGCCATTAGAACTAGGAGAAGACAAACCTGCATACATGAGAGATGATGGCAGCGTGGTGTTGATGCAGCCAGCCGTGCCTCTGCTTTGCCTGTGTTAAAGCCTATTATTTATATATGTGAAAACCCTTGATTCGTAGAGATGGCAGTGAAATAGAATAAGGAAACAGATGAAAGATTAATCAGGAAATAAATTGTCTTGAAGGTAAAGGTAGTATTTTCTTTGAGAGATTTTCTAAATGCTTTCCTCATTTGTCTTTAATTCGAATGTTATGGTTCATTCGATTGAGGCAATTTCCTTTACTGATCGAGGGCTATCTATAATGACAATTTGTGGGTTTTTAGATCTAGTCCAATCCATAGGTGAGACTCAATCATTTGGACTCTGTAAATTTTGACCACTACAGTATCTTCCCTTTTCATTTATTCTTGCACAAATTAGCAAAATCAGATGGTGTTAATCTCTTACCAATCATGATAAATACTCACCTGTCATTACCAAACCCAAACAGCCAAATATCTCCCTCCCTTCTTCTCTCTTGTTTACACTCAACTAAAAACTGGCCATCTCACTCTGCTCCACCAGAACTCTCCACCGCCTCCCCCTCATCTTTGCCATCCCCGTCGCTTACATCATCTCTCTAGAGCGAGCAAAGCCAGCCACCCATGTCTACCTCTATCACAACTCTGGCTTTCTCCATAAGTGCACCAAATGGGATTATTCCAACCGCAGAGTTAAAGTTGGGTCGAGTTGTACCGAGTAATTTATCCAACTCGGCGATTACTTGTCAGAGGTGAGTAGAACCCTTGTTTGGGGCTCTCGGATCAGCGGAATGCTGATCCAAGATTTCTCTGCGACACTGATGAAATTGAATTTTGCAATCATGGTTATCTATCAATTTTAGTGGTGAGTAGGCTAGATTACCAGAACATTCTTACAAATAATACAGTAAAAGGAAGTTAAATGTTTCTAATTAACAAGTAAAACGGATTTGACTATATGGTAGAAGAATGAAAATACATACGTACAAATCATACGTGTGTATATGTATATAAGTATTTTAAAACTGTCATTTTGGATAAATAAAATATTTATATACATATAAATATATAATATATTATTCAAACAAAGTTATATTATTATTTATATTTCATGGTATAAGTGAAAGTAATAGTCATTCTAGGTTTCATTTACCCATGTCCGTGGGATAAAAAGCTCTTAAGGAGTGGAGACAACCTTGAAGATGAGGAGGAAGAGGAGGAGGAGGAGAACATTGATTTAGAGCTTGAGTTTGATCATGAACAAGTCGTGGAAGACTTTTACAGAGATGAAGAATGGTTGAATCCTTCAAATGTTTAGGGCGTTAACTTACTTTTTTCACTTGCTTACTTACTTTCATTTAGTTGTTTGGACTTTTTCTTTTTGGTTGTTACTTGTACTTTTCCTTCTTAATTGTTACTTGACACTTGCTATGTTATTATTTACATATTATAAATGACGTTGATTGTGTTTGAGATCGATTTGAAAGAATGACCAAAGGTTTTAAGTAGTTAAGATTTGATTGACTTTTGAATATTCTTGTTATTTTCTTGCATTATAAGGTGGAATTGTTGAAAAAACAGTAGTTATATTATCGAAATTTTTAACATATCTAGTATATTGTAAATATATGATTGTGTAAGAGTGGATTTTGAGATTGCATGAGACAATTTTTTATGATGTTTTGTGGTCTTTTGATTGTATTTTGACTCTATGAAATCTTTCTATTTTTTTTTGGAGGTTTGACCGTAGGTCAATAATTGACCATTAATTGACAATAAAACTAACTAATCGCCGAATACCCACCAACTAGCTTACTAGTTACTAGGCTGCCTAGTTTCTAACTCTTTCTTAAACAGTTGAGTGATACACCAATTAGTGTATAGTAGCATGATCATAGTGCAACCGACTTGATAGCATGACCCCAAAAGTAAAATTCCTCTTGATTGATATCTTTTTTATGGTTCTTGGAATTTAATGCTATGGAAAAAATAAGTAGTGTGATGGAGTACTCAATATCTTTTCTTAGTTGTTCTTTTTCCTTTTATCTTTTCTTTCTTTTTTAGGTATTACTTTTTCTTTAAAACAATTGAACCCACGCTGTTCCATTAATAATTCATAGAAATTTCAATTTCAAAGTTTCAAAGGAAACTATGCAAACTGCCTGATAGAAAATGACATGATCAGTGAATGCATGGAAGCATATAAGAACCATTAATATAGCAATAAGATTGACTAACTTTAATTTATATTAATTTCTTGACATATTGGAAGTGCTTTCTACAAAGCACAAGATCCACATTAGTAACAAAATAGACTAATACATTCTAGTATCACATTATATATTAGAAGCGCTTCGTAAGAAAGCATAACTAAGCAAATTAAAAAGGAAACTAGTGACATGTTTGGCTACCACAAATTAAGCAACATAAGCATATAAAAGAAGTGAAAAGGTAGCTGGTGGTGGGTGGTAAATGGTAATAACTAATAAAAGTTAGTGAATTAGGGGCATTTGGGGCCTCCTTTTTTGGTCTTCCAGTTATTGTAGCAAGGGCAAGACTGTTTGTTGCCATAGGTGCCAGCAGGGACACACAAGCACTTTGCACAGCACTTTTGGCAGAATAACATGCATGGCTTCTTGTATGCTGTCGCTGAGCATCTATATGTGCACCTTCCACCACATTCTGTAAATAGTTGATATTGGTCAAATAATTTTGTACAAGCTGAAACAAACTGAAACTATATATATATGTTGGTATATATGTTAGCTCTGAAGAATAATTTTGCATAAAATTCTTAGTTGCGGATCGGCCGTCGAAATTTCTAAATTTTAACCTATATTGTTATGTAGGAAGCGACAGAACACTTGTTAATAATTATTTTTAAGATAAAGTTGAGGTTCGGATTATTTTTAAAGTCCGAATGTCTGCACCTGAAAATTATTATAGTGATTTTAATAATAATAACAATAAGAATTTATGATTTTATACCTTGAGGACGAAGGCTGCCTTGGGTGGTGCCATACTGATCAAATCAAAATAAATCCAAATTAATAAAGAGTTAGCCATATATATAAAATGATTGATATTGAAAAAGAGACCATAATATGTAAACTATAATTACCAATGCCTGCTGCAGGTTGCCTTCTCTCTGTACCTCGGAAACTTCAACTTCTGTGCTTGAAGCCTACATCAGAACACAACTAATCAGACAAAGTCAATTACAGCATCAAAAATAAATAAATAAATAAAGATAAGCTTAAATGAATTCATTACAAATACCACCTTGTTACAAGTTTCAAAAATTCATCAGCATTTTATTAAATCATTTTGTTTTTTTTTGTTTTTTTTTTTCCTTTAAAACTGTAAAAAGATTTGTCATGAATTTTGGAAAACTTAGATCGGTTTTGAAAAAATTTAAATATTTTTATAAGATAAGTTTTTTGCAGTTTTGATGACTGATCCTTTTAGAATTCACATGCTTATTAGGTAGCCAATCCTTTTCAGTTTCAGTTACCAGGACAAGATGTGTACAGTGATAATGTCCCTTACAAATTAAAACTCAACCTACCAAGCTACTCCTCCAAAAAACACGTGGACCAAGGACTCACCTGACCCTACTTATTTTTTCGCTTCATTATTCTATTAATGCATGCTATAGATGAATCATATGTATTTTGACACTTTATGGTACAGTGCTAGCGGATGTAGTAATAACCCCAACACAAAAACAGTTACCTAGAGGTGCAAAATGGGAGAGAGGTTAGCTTAATGAGGTACCATCCAACGTTTCGGACTAAATATAATGTCGAAAATATTTAAACTTAAAAAGAGAAAAAATAATGCTTATGATCAGAAGCACAGAACAAGACTCTATCGAAACAATAGGTAAAAGCGACATCCAGATTTCGTTAACGTATGAATCTTGATTTCTCAGTACTGTTGGATGAACTAACGGAGGTATGAAAATGTTTTACCCTTTCTTTGTTGTTCTGTATAGATCAACATTATTCCAAATGAAACAACATAAGTTTCGATTTTTGAGAAATAATAAATCATGATAGTTCACTTTTGAGAAAATTTTCTATACGTAGGATGTGATAAACTAACATTTGCATTCTTTATGATATATATATATATATATGTATGTATATGTAAAGCAAACTCACCCGGTTCTCTGCTAGAAAAACAAGCATCAATGCCAGAGACAACATAAGAATGCTCATAAGTCTAGCCATTTTTGCTTGGAGAAATGACAAAAAGAAAAACCAGGAAGAGCTTGGAGTAGTAGTAGCGGCAGTTTTAGGTGAGAAGAGGTGTGTGAGTTTGCGAAGGCAGGTGGTGTGTATTTATAGGAAGTTGGTGATAAAAAGGGACATTCGCATGGCAAAACACAGGAAGAGTGGGGTCCCAAATTTCCTCCTCCTCTTATCTCATTCCCATGTGCGACTCCAAACAATTGGGCCCATTTTCATGTTCTAATCACATGCCCATCTTCTTCCACTTTTTTGGACCCTTCATATGCCCCCTCGACAAAAACCAACCAACTATAACTAATACAAACCCATTTTGATGAGAGCTGCCTACCGACTCATGTCATCTTCAGGCAACTATATTTAGCTTTGAGAATTTTGAGGAGATTCGGCTTTGCATTCAATTATCTTCTCCCTTATTTCTCTTTTTTTTTTTTTCTTTTGTTCTTTTTTTTGTTATCTACTGATGCGAAAAGTCTGAAAAGAAAGATCGTTGTGTAGGTTTTATCCAGAAATTGTAATACTACTTGTTAGCCCAAAAGTGTTTCTCCAAAAACTGGTTAGAAATGAGTTGCATATGATTTAATTGTCAATAAAGAGTAATTTTAAGTTAGTTTAAAAAAAGAATCAAAAAGAAAAGAAATGATCTACCTAAAATTTTATTACAAATTAATCTATCACATCATTTAAAATCAGTTGTAACTATCATGTATATTATAAGACAACACGCGGAATAACATAAAAGTTATAAATCACTTGTTAGGATTTAACTACCTTACTATTTTATTTAGAGTTATCCAATAGAAATTTTCAATAATTATCATTGGATTGGTTGTAAAATTCTTCAGTAATCACAATTTTAACCAATCCGAGGGTTGTTATTGAAGAAACTAGTTTAAATAACCTTACTCAAACCAATAAGTGGGGGTGGACGAAAAAATCGCAACCAAACGGAACCAAACGAAACCGAATTGTACTGAACTGAAAATATCGGTTTTCAACTTGCATTTGGTTCGATTTAGTTTTTGATCTCAAAAACCGATTTTTTTCAGTTTTGGTTCGATTTTGGATTAAAAAACCGACCCGAAATTTTTTGAGAAAAATTGGGTTATAAAAGGCTCATAATTTTTTTTTTTTTTTAAAGGACCCAACCCAAAAACCGGACATAACCAAACCGATCTAAATCAATTTAGTTCAATTTATTTATATAATTCAATTCGATCCGGTTTTCTATTTTGAAAACCGATTTTTTTTTTTTTTTTTTGGTTTTGCCCACTAAACTAAATTGAACTGTGCCCACCCCTACCAATAAATTAGAAAAACCCACTTTTATTATATCAAAATTTAATATTGGCTTTGGACAAAAAAAAAATTGACTAAATAAAATGACTCATAGAAATTACTTTAGAATATATATGTATTAAAATGAATTCATAATTGCACATCCCTATGCGCAATCTAGCTCAAGTGGTTTTATAATTAAGTTATTGGAAGTTCAGGTTACCATGCATATTTTATAAGTAAATGTGAAGTTTCTTTATTTTATCGTGGGAATAAATATCTCTCGATTACTTTTAAAAAAAAAAGTTTTCTCGATTATATGTATGCATATCTAAGTTACATAAATAGACATTGATTCCGACAGATTGTGAGAGAGCTTTCACTCGTCCTAGTTTAGCTTAAAAAAATCAATTCATAATTAAAAGGTGGTAAAATGTTATACTTCTAGATTTTCCTTAAGACTATATAAAAATGGTTTTTCAAACTCAAAAATGCCTGTAAAATTTGAAAGAAATTTACGATGAGGGATTCAAAACTAATTATTGTTTATTTATTTATCCGCACAAGTGTAAGAAATTTGAAGAATTTTTTTTTTTTTAAAAGAAGAAATTTGAAGAATTAAATTGGGTGTTTGCTAAGTTGTTTGAATATTTAAAATGGAAAGTGGGTATGGCCTACGTGCACATGTATGCGGAATATATTACAAGCCACACAGTATTTATGCCGGAGACAATCATTTATTACCAGTAGGCATCCGAGTTGTAATAAATTCTTCCACATGAGTAGATGGGCAAGTGACGCTGGTGGTTAGCTCACTTCTCCTATGCCTTCAAAGCACAAGCACATGCTCTACAACCGCGCCCACCCTCCCCCATATAAAAACGTTTTCTTATTATATAAAAATATATAAGTTATCTTTACAGTTTGTGTGAGTTGTCTCCCCACTTATGTGTGAGTAACTTTCTCCTGTATGGAAGTCGATTTTCGGGATGCATCACAAAGTCAAATTTCAGTTGATTCCGACTGATCCCTAGATGTATCTCAATCATATAAAAAATAATAAAAATAAAAGTTGCTGGACTACTAGATTGAGTTCAATAAATTGAAAAAATAAAAATACTTTTTTGGCACCCATTTCATACTTTATTTGCATTCTTTTAGTGAGAAACGGAGAACACTCATTAAGAAATTTAAGAACATTTCATTTTGTTTATGTATCCCACTTAACACTAAAATAATCTTTTTCTATAATGTTTTGATCCTAAGATTGAAAAAGAAAAAAATTAGGATAGGAAATATGGTTGTTTTATAGTCCTTGAGAAATTGATGTCAATATGAATTTTAGTTTGCAAAATCCAGTGCTAAGTGGGAATTTGTTCATGTGTGTAATTATTGATCACAAAAGTTTGAATAGGTTGATTTTACAAGGATGTATTTGTAACTATGTTATTATTTTCGAAATTTACGTAATATTAAATTTAAAAGTATTTTAGTAAGGAAGTGTAAATGTATCGCTCGTAGATTTTACTATCACATGAAAATCAAACACACGAGCTCACTTAGACCATATTTCCATTTGATATTACATTGAGAAGTAAATACATGATTATTTAATAATTTTGGTAAAAAGAGGTGCTTGGTAAAATTTTCAAAAGTGATTATTTGATAATCTAAATAAATTTTGTAGCAGTTTTATGGAGAAGGTGGGGGAATTACTTTTGTAAAGTGATTATAAAGAAATCTACAATAAGATTTATTGAAGCTTTTAAATATTCAGATCATCCTCAGTAATTTTCATAAAAATATACTCATATCAGTAATTTTAATTATATAGAATTATATTTATACCAAATATAATATAGAATATTATATATATTTTTTATATATTTTAGACATTTTATAAGTCACAACAACCAACATAAAATTTACCATTTGCATCCTACCTTTAAGATCAATATTCTATAATAATTTTTTACACTAGAATTAACTAAACGTTAGTCTGATTAACTTTACCATAAATTATTTCTTCTAAACAACCAAGAATGATTATTTTAAAAACCATAAACTAGCCTTTGATATATTTTGTGTCTCAAGCTTTTTGTTAGTGACTGAAGTTGTATGGAAGAATAATAATAGTTTTTATTAATTCCACTTTCTTAATGAGAAAGTTGGTGACTTACATGTGAATAGTAGTAGTCATCCTTCCTTAAATCAAGGAATAAATTCAACAACCCCAAACCTATCTAAATAGGATAGATACCAGCTAAACCAAAAGACTATCCCAATGGTGAGATGAGGTAACAAACTACACTAATCTCTTTATTATAGTCAAACTAACTTAACTAACAGAACTAAGTACTAAATTCAACATACCCCCTCAAGTGGGTCATTAATCTTAATCATACCAACTTGAAGTGCATATTTTCAAAGTTGACTCTAGGAAGAGCTTTAGTGAATATGTCAGCTGTTTGACTTGTTGTAGGTGTATAAATCAGACCGATAATCCTTTTCTTTTCTTTTTTTATTTTTTATTTTTTCCTTTGATGAAATGTTGGTTTATATCGACATGCCTAGTTTTGTCATGGTGGATATGATCCTTGGCTATACTGATAGTTGTTTGATTATCACAAAATAACTTGATAGATTTCTCCATAGATACTTTTAACTCCTTCAATACTCGTTTTAGTCATATCTCTTCATAAATTCCATGGGCTATCGCCCTAAGTTTTGCTTTAGCACTACTTCTTGATACAACAAATTGCTTTTTCCTTCTCCAATTAATTAGGTTTCCTCATACATAGATGTAGTACCTAGATGTTGATCTGTGGTATGTTACTAAACCAACTCAATCAATATCAGAGAAAATTTTTAAGTTTTTATTTATTCTTAATAAGGTTACATCATTGATTATTGATGTAATATCAAGCTGGGTTTATAAATGTGATATACAAGTAGATTTAGTTTGAAATAAGTAACTAAAGAGTCTGTAAAAAACAAACGAAGATGAGTACTTTGTTTGTGGTAATTCTATAGTTGCAATCCATTTTATATTCAATACGACAATCTTATTCCGAGACTATTCATGTGATAACATAAAAATGAAGACATCTTATATAATAAAGATTATATAGGACCAGACCACAAACAACATAAATATCTAATTAATATCTGTTAAACTTAAATATTTATATTTATTGACCGGATGATAATATATGAATTGATTTTGAACTGAGTGTAGTATGAACTCCTACTTGTTGAGTTATATCCCTTGATTTACATGGGTGAGATCGGTGTAGATGTCTAGTCAATAACTTTCATATTTTAGGGATATGATTTAGTAAGTAGTTGTGAACATTCTATATAATTGTTAAATCCACTCATTCTTACGAGAAGTAGAGAACGTAGTTCCTTTAAAGGTTGATTCAGGCCTTAAACAGTAAGAGCGCTCAACTTTCTGTTCATATGTAAATGGAAAGATAAATTTATAAGTTGTTATGAATATATTATTTATTAGAGAATCAATGATATTAAAGGATCAAGAAATAATTAGATGGGTAAAACAGACATTTTAACCTAGCTCTAATTATGATTTATTTGTGAATGTTCAAATCATATAGAGTGATTAAATCAAAGGACATTGAAAATTTCATATTATATAAAAATATTTGCAGTTTTAAGACTGCAATCTTAGGTTTTTAGTGAAATTGACAAGACTCAATCCGAACCTTACCGTACTTACGTCCGTAGGATCCTGCTTGGCACCCCAACGGAATCCTTCCTAACCTCATTGATTGAGTCAAAGAAATCTCGCGAAGTGAACTCTTAAATCATTATTGTATTCCATTCTTTTAAAGACTAAAATGGGTTGGGTTTTTTTTTTTTTTTTTAATATATGAAAATCCGGCAGCATAACGGCTATAATTTGGGCATTTCCAAAATATCTGTAAAACAAAATACACTTCTAAAAGATCTTATTTATCCAATCCAACTTCTTCCACAAACATAATCCATAATTTCCTTTCCATTTCATACAAAGTCATCAAGAAAACTATAAACCATAATCATAAAGTAAAAACCCAATTTCGTATAAATAATTAGCTTAGAAAATCAAACAAGTTTCATGACTTAAATAAATTTACAAAACCTTATGCACTTTATACACTTCAAAAACATAAGTACAAATGCTTAACTTTAATATCACAAACTAAGTTACAAAATTTTAACAAAAGAGATGGTTTTTCAACTTTAACATTACATGCAAAATGATCATGCAAGGGAAGCATTCGTCGAATCCACGCCCACCTATGTCAACAGAGGGAATCTCATGCTTCGGCCAGCCACGCTAGCACTTGAGGATGTTTTTGAATAAAACAAAGGAAATGTGAGCTTATTCAAGCTCAGTGAGTGCACGTAATTTATAAATTAATATCATATTCGTTTGTAAAATACCTCCTTAAAAACATTAAAGACAAAATTGCATTTTGAAATCATTTAACTTAAATTTCATAAAAGTTCATGCTTAACATGATAAAATCATACAATCGCCAGAAATAAAAGATGCATAAAAATTTCAATAAACTTAGTAAGCAGTAACATTATACCACTAAAGTCGGCTAATAAGTTCCTTTAGAAACATAAATATAGATCACATAAAATAGTTTACTCTTAACTTAGGTTTTCGTTTTAAAATGCACCAACATTACCCCTTAAACTTACAACCACGATAACGTGGCGTCATAAGGCGATTTAGCCACAAATACCATCCATGACACTTATAAAGATATCCAAACACCACGTGCGAAATATTACATCGCAATACGTAGTGTAAGACAATATCCCACACAAGTAAAAGCAATACAATGGACTCTTTCCCCTCAAAGTTAGTGACACGATCCCTCCTATAACGTTGTCATACATATGTGGGACGTACCGACCGGGTCTATAAAACTTATAAAGATGGGTAGACAATTAACCTTTGAAAATATATTTATACATATAATGTTTTGAAATCAAACACTTAAAATTTCAATTTCATTTTAATAAAACAACCATAAAACATCATTTCAATTGCCAATAAAGCTTGTAACGTTAAACTTCACTTCAAATACAATTCATACTTATAAAGTCATGAAAATTTCACTTTCTCATACCAAACATGAAATCCAAACAAGGCTCATATCAAATTTTAACATGACAAATCAACTTATAAAAGATTGAAACATTGAAAAACATCCAAACTTTGTAAAAACTAGTTAAGCACTCACCTTTGCTTACAAACTTCCTTAGTGGCTTCAACGGTCCTCTCCAGCTTCCGCTAGCCTCTCCTTCACCTACACATCATATTTCCACTTAGAATACACTAAATAAAGCTTCACAAAACTTGTTACGCCACTCTTAACTCACTTTACCTATAAAATGACATAGTCTCTAAAAAGTGTCTTTACACGGTTTTCTCTCAACTGAAACTTTCTAATTCCGATTTCTTTCTATGGATCTTATTTATTTTTACTTAGGAATACGTCTATACACTCGAAATCATCGTTCAAAGCTCGAAACGAAAAGTGGTCATTTTTGACCCCTCTTGGCCGAATAGTATGCACAGCCCTACCTAGGGTTGTGCTTCACTTCTTTCTTGCTCCACACACCTTCTCGACTTGCATTCTGATCACCAGTAAAGCGGCTTTGAAAAATTCCACTGTTTGGATATCGAAACCTAAGAAAAACCTCATTTTTTCATCCGTTTTTAGGGGGCATTTTCACATATTTCATCATAAAACTTAATTCTTTTTTTCCTAGTGTTATACACACTCCAACATACTCATACAATTCAATCAAACCCATAAAAGAAGTGGTATTCGATGACAATTCATAATGCCCTTCATAAGTGTCTTACAATACATTACAATGGAATAACTTCCAATTCAATTCTAACATTTCTATAGTTTTGTTTGTCACTTAACCAACCTAAAATCATGCTTAAAACACTTCCATTTTATTGGTTTCTCATATCTCTCCATATGGCCTTACAAGCACTAACATACCCTAAGTTCGTTTCTTCCAAGTTTTACATATTGGTTTTTTTAGACATTTTGTCAAACACTTAGTCTACATCTCATTCCATCGGTTTCCAATCCAAAATCAACTTAAAATCTATCTTATTAGTAGGTTTCCATGCCATCTACACATGTTTGCAAGTCTCCAAAGAATCATCTTTTAACATAGATGAAAACCTCTCATCAAAACCAACTTAAACATCATCAAAATAACCAACACAAACATCACCACAACAAGTTTAAAAGTGAGTAAACTAACCTAGATTGACTTTGTTTCTTGCTTCAAATTTGATTTCCTAACTTAGGGAAGCTTGATTGGTTAATTAGAAGTCTTAAAATGGGTTGAACCAACTTTGATCATCATTTCCTTGCCTTGGCCGAACCAACTTCTTCTTCTCTCACGTTTTCTCTCTTTTCTTCCTTTGGTTTCTCTCGTTTTCTTTGCTTGGGCTGTTTGTGGTGTGAATTGCTTCCAAAAATTGACTAAATGTTGTTTATATACTAATATCAATTCCATAAATGACTATTGTATCCTTTATTTAATTGACTTTTGGCATTTAACTTTTACTTATCCTCTCTTGACCCTTAACTTATAAACTTCTTTCAATTTAGTCCATAGGTCACACTAACTTATGAACTCCAATGACAATGACCAATTTGCTCTTATACTTAACTAAACTTCCAATGAGGTTTCATCAATCTCTATAATTTTACAATACTTTTGTTTAATTCCCTAGGGTCTCAAAACATCTCTTAATAATTATTTACGATTTCATACACCACTTATAGATTATTACTAAAGTAACCATAATTAAACATCGAGGGCTTACAGAAATGACTTTAAAGTTAATTATAATGAATTATATAATTAAAGAGTTTAATTAATAATTCCGACATTATCGGAGCTTAAAACTGTAGATCCATTAGGTCCCCTTGATAGCTTATTTCATTATAAGAAATGTGTATATAGAATATTATGATTGGACCGTCCAATTACATTTGTTACGTTTGTAACAAAATGTGTGTTTACTTGGTATTTAAATACTATTGATTACTCAAATTATTTAATAATTAATTAGCTAACTATTGATTATGAATTAATAATTATATAATTAATTTTACAAGAGGCATTGAATTCGATTCTCAATAGTGACTTTAGTTTAAATTGATTATGAATTGATTTATTACAGGTCACGAGTTCGATTCCAGAATATAACATGAAATAATTTTGAATTAATTGTGTTATATGAGACAAGAGTTTAATTTTAATAAACATGAGGTTCAACATTAATTTTGAGTTAATGAAAACCCTAAATGTTGCCTATAACAAGAAAAGAAGGAATTTTCTTTTCTTTAGGGTTTTTGATTTTTGTTGTGTGTTTGAGAAAATAAAGAATTTTTTTTTTTAATTTGTTTTTTTTTCTAAATTTTCCATAGCAAGTCAAAAGTTGAACACTCAAAAAAGAAAGAAATTTTTTTATTTGTTTTTTTTTTTTTTAATTTTCTAAAGCAAATCAAAAGTTTAATAGTCACCTCTCATACTTTGATTTGATTTTGCTTTTTAGAAAAGAAATCAAAAGTTAGTGAGTATAGTTCTATATAATGGTGTCTGTTCACTTGTTTTTAAGTGAAGAGACGTATTAAAGAAGGAAAAATGGTGAGCAATCCACATGGGTCAATTCAATAATAAAAGATTTGATCTTTTATTTAGTTTTATTATTTTATTTTACTATTTATAGATCCTTGGTTTTTGAGTTCTACAAAAAAATTTGAAACTCATCATCCCACATATTTTAATTTTATCAAAATAATTGTTATTTTTCCTACACTTATGTCTTATTAGAGACCGATATTTTTGAGACCTTGACAGGTGTTCATAGGAGATGAATTTGCATATGGTATAGAGGGGTCGCTCCTTGCATTCCTTTACTCCTTTTCTCAAAGCAATTGGTAGATCAGCATTGGAAGATTCACTATCACCATGTACAAGTTCAGGTCCTTGGTGGTCTAAGATGGTTTCACTTTTAGTTAGCTTGTCTGGTTCAAATTCTTGGACTGAGTAATCGAATTTAGACTCTTGATCTAACTTGAGTTGTGTTTGGTAATCTATCTCTTTTTAAGTTTTTCTTCTCCTTGTATACATAATAAGCTCAGTCTCAACAGGTTGTGGTTGATTCAAATTTTGACACTATATAGGAGTAATCGACACAGGTTTGTTTGATTTTGATGGTCGACTTGGATTAGTGATTGACTCTGGTTTTGTTTGATGACTAGGAGGATCAATTTCTAGTGTTTCAAGGGTAATAAATACCTATTTAGTTGAAACTCTAGAATTGTAGTTGGACTCAAAAATATGTAAGGATAAGACTCTAAGAGTTTCATTGTTATTGAATGACACATGGGGATCAACTTCAAGAGGTTCAAAAAACCAAACTTCCTCACTTATATCGCTTCTTAGAATTTATGTTTCAGGATAAAATAGTTGATTTTCTATAAATGTTACATTCGTTGTTAAATAAAAAACTTTTAAACACAGATGAGTAACATTTATATCACCACTATTTTGGTGAGTAACACACAAATAAATTTATTTTAAAGATAATTTTATTTTGGTCCCTATATTTTTGAAAAACTTCTCATTTTTAAATAGAAATCCATTTATAGTGTTCATGGTCCCTTACTTTTCAAAAACTCATCAAATTAGTTTTTACCATCAATCAATAGACGGTCAAATATTACACATATGGGGGTGATTTCATCTTTTAACACTAATTGATTAAATAAGAACACATGTCAAATGGGATTTTTTTTTTTTTTTTTAAAATGAAATAAAAGCAATAATTAAAAGTGTTTATAAGATTAAGGACAAAACGGTCTTTAACCATTTTTTTTGTTGATGTTAATCATAAAAGATCATGTCAGATGGACTAATTTGATTAGTTTTTGAAACGTAAGGGATCATAAAAACTATAAATGGATTTATATTTAAAAACGAAAAGTAATATAAAAAAATAGAGAACAAAATGAAGTTCTCCCTTTAATTTATTTAGGGTCAAGTTTTCCTCTATATTGAGAATGCATATGAACAAAAGTTGTGGAACCAAACACTCTAGTAGGGATTTGAGACATGATCCAGTTGTGAAGATAAAAATTTCAAAAAACTTGATATGGAGTTTGGAAGTTATGAACCCTAGAAGGTAGCCTACTCATGAGATAAACTGCTATGACTATAGCTTCTTCTCAAAATATTTTTGGAACATTGGTTGAAAACATTAAGAACGTAGTTACTTGTAAAAAGTGTCTGATTTTTGAGTTTGTTTGTTTGTTTATTTTTTTATTTAGGGATAGTCTCAAGAAACCTATTGTAGTTTGTAAAAATATCTATTTTACCATTAGAGTTTAATTTTTGTCCAAAATTCCTCCTGATATTAAAAATTTAACCATTTTACTTTTTATGACTTTTTAATTAATTTGTGACTATAGAGGGTATGAGTATTATTTTATACGTCTCTAGAGGGTATTTTGAGTGTTTTTATTAACGTCGAGAGAGATTTTGAATAAAAAAACTATAGATGATAAAATAGATATTTTTATAAATTACAAAGGATTTTTTGGGATTATCTCTCTTATTTATTTTTTAAGTTAATACCAAATGAATTAAAGGTATACCGAATTTGTTAAAATTAAGGAAGAAAACTGCACTTAACCAAAAAAAAAAAAAATCTATCCACACAGTTCATGATATACATCTAGTGGGATGCAATCCCCCGCCCACGGCCCACTATTGAAAATTTGCATAATGAAAGGCTTCCAAAACGGGCCGGACCTCTTCATTTTAGGGTTCATAAAACACTAAAACCCTGCAAATCCCTTCCTCTCTTGAAAACCTCAATGTTTTCGCGTCTTCGAGAGAATGAGCAGCTGGAAGAGTCTTCTCCTTCGAATCGGCGACAAGTCTCCCGAGTACGGCGCCGCCACAGACCTCAAAGATCACATTGTCCGTACAAAACTCTCCCTTATGCCTTTCACGTTACATGAGACTCTTGTTGAATTTGTTTGCTTGCTTCTTGTTCTGTTCAAAAACCCTAGCTTTTTACTCTGCTGCAGGAAACCTGCTTTGGCGTGCTTCGGCGAGAGCTCGAACACTCTGCTGAGGATATTTTATCTGTAATGTTTACGTTTACGTTTTTTCGAATTCTGTCGGTCCATGTTTTTAATACGCGTAATTTGCGTCAATGTACTTTCCTTGTGTTTTTAATCTAATAAATTTGTATTTGTTTGTGTGAATGAGAAAATTTGCTGCAGTTAGGGTTTATAGGTTTTGCCATATGTAGTTATATGTTTCTGTTATTATGCGCGAACGAGCTGAAATTTTTACTTCATTATCCTGACAGTTGCTTCTCCAATGCGCCGAACAGTTGCCTCACAAGATTCCTTTCTATGGGACACTGGTATGCTACTTTCCATGCATGCAAAAACTGCACCTGTAGATTTCTGTATGTTTGCTTTTTTTTTTTTTTTTTTTTTTACAATTGACTGGTTTTTTACAATTTCAGTCATGTGTTGAGTTTTTGTGTGTATGGTATATTTTTCGCCTTTTTTACTGTCTGGATGATTTTTCTGCATAATTTGACAAATAATTCCTGCTGACTTTTATGTATCTTTATGTCTTCCTCTCTCAGGTTGGCTTGCTGAACTTGGAAAATGAAGAATTTGTTAGAAAATTAGTAGACAATACTCAAACTAATTTTCAGGTGAGCAAGCTCAGAAGAAGGAACAGGCAGTGAGGGCATTTTTCCTTCAGTTAATATTGCACAAGATTAAGTTGATTTTAAAATGTTAGGTTCAAATGCAAACTAAATATTGAACTGTTGCCATGCAAATGATATATGATTTAGATGTTATGTTATGTTTCTTGGGTAAACTCTACTTTCATAATTGACGTAATGGTGATGGGAGTAAGTTACATACTGGTGACTGGACCTCTGGTTTGGGAAGACTATTTTGAATTCTGGTTAGTATATAAATCTGTGACTTGAATTGAAGGATAACTATGATTTTGTGGTTCAGCTTGGACGATAGATGCGATTTTAGAAGTCCTAATAGTAATGGCTTGGTTATTGATGATACCCAAGGGATATATGTGCTTATTTGCTTGCATGGAGTTCGGCTACTGTACTCGCTGCTGTAGCTTGTCTGAGCAAGCAGATTTGTTATTCTGTGGCTGGTGATTTGTTAAATGCTTAAAGCACTTGTAATTTTTTGTAAGATGTGCTGAGTGGACATTAAATAGAGTTTATATTGCATGCATGAAAGGTGGATTTGGGACAAAGTGTTTGCAGTGGATGCAAGTTTTGCTCAAATGGGTTAGAGCGAAAGTGTTCATGGGGCATGTAATTTGCGCTTAGGTGGTATAAATTTGTGGCTTAATTTGAGTCTTAGCCTAACAAGTCATTAGTATATGTGAGTCTCCTTTCTTTAAGGCTATCTTAGAAGCATGAACAATATTTAAAGCTATCTTAGAAGCAGGCACAATAATTAGTTAATCTGGGAGGTAATATCTTTTTTATTATTGCAGTGCTATTCATATATATGATCATCTGCCTTATTCTCTGTTGGAATTTCAGGAGGCCTTGGATTCTGGAAACTGTGATCAAATTCGTATCTTGATGAGATTCCTGACTGCTATGGTATGTATGCTGTTTCAGTTTTTATAGTGGTCATTTTGGGCTGATTTTTATATGTTATAACGGTTGGTTTTAAATTGTAATAAACTGAAACTTTTGTTTTCAATTTTGTTTTTGCATGTTGATCCAAAATTCAGAGGATAAAAGACATTATGGAATGTGTTGTAATACAGTGTCATGTTAAAATATGATTCATATGCAACCAGACATTGCGTTATAATTGTTATATTCTAAGTGTCTTTGTCCTGGAAGTTACTTTGTCTGAGATCATCTACATGAGCCAGCTGACCACATGATGCTACATTTATGCCCTTTTAGCTATTGTGTTTTATAATATATGCTTTATTTATTCTCCAATGATAATCTAGAGCAGAACATAGTGAGATTCCTTGGAAGAAAATTGTAACTGGATAGCCTTTCCCATGTACTCATATAACATACTGCTTGATTAAGAGTGTTTACTTGTTGATTTATTTGTACATTTAAGACCTCTCTTCCACTCCTGCTTATTAGTGTGAGAATTGTGGTTTATGATCCATAATTGGATGAAGAACTATAATATAGAGAAGAACTAATAGAAGGTAATAACAATTAGCGAAGAATGTTGTTCAAATTAATAAGAAAAACTAAATGCAATTTAAGTTTGAGCATTTCTCTCTCTCTATGACATCTTAGAGCACAACTGCCAGGCTAGTTTCTGTAATTTTCTATGCTTTTACATCAATAATATATCCTCTATTTATAGTGATCTTGGGGTATTCTACTCCTAATATAGAAGTAAAACCTTTTCATAGTCTACTATGGGTTTTTCTAGTGATCTATGAGTGAGCCCTTTTCCTTAGTCTACTATGGGTTTTTGTTTAAGGAAGTTTTTAAGGATACATTTGCTTATTGAACTAGGTCTTCTTAATTAATTCGTTTTGGGAAAGATCCACTTGGATCAGTTTGCATCCAAGTATCTGGTACAATGTGCCCAAGGGTTACCACCGAGGCCAGGTGGCATATTTGGGTCTTGACACTTTAGCACGCTAAGATATATGCAACCCTAAGGTTGGCCTGGTGGTTGATGGCTGGTGCCGTTAACCAAGAGGTCAGGGTGTGGTACCCCTGTCGGCTACTTACCTTGGATATAAAATATCCTATGACTTCATGGCTACTAAGGTTGTAGGGTCCAACAGTAGCCCCCGATTTAAAACTCAGTCAGCAATCAAAAGCTTGGTGCTTCTGGCTATTTTTTTTTTTTAATACATAAATAAAAACAAAAACCAAAAAAAAAAAAAAAAAACAAAGTACACTAGATATATGTAAATGATCATATCTATAAAGTTGGTAAAATGTGATTATGAGAACTTAAGGCTGTTTATTTTTCACCTGCCATTGGTACATGTATGTTATCTGGTTTTCTTTGAAATATAGTATATTTTCATTTTCTTTTTAGCTGGTGCTAAGATGTTGAGTTTCAGATACAACAGCAAAACTTATAATCTTGTACTTTCTTCTATGTCTCATAGATGTGTAGCAAAGTACTACAGCCTGGATCTCTGGTAGTAGTCTTTGAAACATTATTATCATCAGCTGCCACAACAGTAGACGAGGAGAAAGGAAATCCTTCCTGGCAAGCTTGTGGCGACTTTTATGTAACTTGCATTTTATCTTGTCTTCCATGGGGTGGAGCAGAACTCTTTGAGGTAACTCATTTAGATTTAGTAGTCAATGGATAATATTTTGGATTTAGGCAGCATGATTTAGCTTTGGATCTTTCTTAACTTGTTACTATTATTATGCCTCAACTATTGGTAGTTTTCAGTTCCACAAAAAAGTCAGAAATTGTTTTTTTTTTTAAAAGGTTTCTAAATTTCGTGTTAATATGGTTACTCTGAAGCTCTTGCAAAATGATGT
Organism: Nephelium lappaceum; assembly: GCA_021234005.1. Taxonomy (NCBI): domain Eukaryota; kingdom Viridiplantae; phylum Streptophyta; class Magnoliopsida; order Sapindales; family Sapindaceae; genus Nephelium; species Nephelium lappaceum. The sequence goes on from CM038009.1 coordinate 17,676,612, forward strand.
GTTGTTGCAATTGATGAAATCTGGAACAGTTGTACTGTTAGGATTAGGATTCACTTTTGTTGCATGTGTAGAGTGAAAATGGAAAACTTTTGTAAGCCTGATATTGGAGCTGCATATAATAAATTCTTTAGTTCTAGGATGCTATTTCTTTTTAGCAAGAAAGAAATAGTGGAATTTATGAAGACGCTCTTGAAGAGGAGATCTGTGTTTTGTTAGATAAAGTTTCGTTCATAACATCTTATGGTATGGTTTTCGGTTTTCAAGTAATCTCAGGATAAATCTCTATTTATTTGACTTGGAGTCTGTTTTGTACTAGCTATTAACTACTGCATAGTTATGTTTTGCTTTGTGCTACTGTGTTTTTGGATTAATTATATGTTCAACGTATCACATTCCAACTTTGATGTAACCATTGAAATCTGTTACGTTTTTCATCCTCCAGGCAACCGAAAAAGGAAAGGAAAGAAAGATGCTGCTTCTTTCTTGTTGACACCATACCTGCACTTTTTCTTCCTTCTTTTTTTTTTTCCATATAAATGATGGTGCTTAGCTACATTATTCTTTTTTATTGCTTGAAGTTGGTTGTATTACGCCTTTCATACACGTCTGTTTTTACTGTCTCGTCATCTTTGGACTTTCACATCCACTATATTGTAAGGTCTCTGCATAAAATGCAATCAACCTTAAATGTTATATTTTCTATTTTCTGATAAACTCACATACATTCAGCAAGTTCCTGAGGAAATTGAGAGAGTTATGGCTGGTTTAGAAGCCTATTTGAGCATTAGAAAGCATGTGCCGGACACTGGCTTATCTTTCTTCGAGGATGATGATGAGTCTGGGAAAGTTCTTGCCGAAAAGGTACGATTTCTGTCGAAAGCTTGTTCTTTGAAATGATTAATTGCATGTAATTTGTTTTATTTTTTGATTCTTTCCAACTCTTTTTTGTGTTCCGGAAACATATTCACTCATATGGAGATTCTACTGTTAGGTTCTCAAATGTTGTTCAAATTGTAATCTTACATGTGCTTGACAATTCATCTAATCCATGAGAACCATATGCCACATTTACTAATGGCCAAAATTTCAAATGCATGTGCCTTGACTGCCTAGTCATTAATATTCTCTATTCGTTTCTTCAGGATTTCTTGGAAGATTTGTGGGATCGGATACAAACCTCATCAAAAAATGGATGGAAACTTGATAGTGGTAAATTACTTTATAGCTTTAATTGTTTCAGTACGTTGTTTTCATCTTCCTTCTATGATATGGCAAGCTAAGTCATTTATATTCTTGTAGTAGTTATATTTAGGATATAAATTCCTTAGAAGGAACATCTTTTGATTGGTGATAGGAAACGAAAACTTTATTTGAACATTAAGAAACAACGCACAAAAGTGAATCAGTAGTCCTTAAAAGCAACGAACAAAACAGAAAACAAAAAACAAAATAGAAAAATTTTAATCAATAAACAATAGCCTTCCAATCAAGTATAACGATAAATAAAAAAAATGTTGTCCTAGCTTGTTACATCCCTACCTTGTCCAATAGCGATAAATAAATATTAATCATCCCTAGCTTGTTACATAAATTTTTAAATGTTGTCCTAGCTAAAGGTTGGTTAGAATATCAACTGTTTGAGACACAGTGGGTATGTCGAGCAAGTTGATACTCCCTTCTTCAATCTTCTCTTTGATTAAATGCTGATTGATTTCTACATGCTTTGTTCTATCACATAACAAGGGTTCTTAGCAATTTTTATAGCTGACTGGTTGTCACAGTGCAGTAACAAAGAACCCTCTATTGATACTTGCAGCTTGTTCAATACTCTTCTTAACCAAACTCCTTCACAAATTCCATGGGCCATTGCAAGAAACTCGGCCTTTGCAGTGCTTCTAGCTACCACGGACTGTTTCTTGCATCTCCAACTAAGTTTCCCCACACATAGGTGCAATAACCAGATGTGGACCTGCTATTAGAAATTGGACTTGCCTAGTCCGCATCTGTGAAAACTTTTATGTTTTTGCTTGAATTCTTCTTGAAAAATAGTCCCTTGCTAAATGTAAATTTCAGGGATCTTAAGATCCTGAAAACAGCTTGCATGTGCTCTTCGATGGGTCTATTCATGACCTGACTCACACAACCAATAAGGAACCCTATATCTGGTCTAGTGTGTGAAAGGTGGACTAGTTTTCCAACCAACCTTTGATATCGTTCTTTATCAACGGGAGTGCTCCTTTCAAGTTGTCCTAATTTGACAGTATAGTCCATTGGAGTCTCAACTGGCTTGTAATCCGTCATTCCTGTCACTTCAGAAGGTCAAGAACATATTTGCATTGAGAAACCACAATCCCTTCTTTCGACCTTGCTACTTCCATACCAAGGAAGTATTGCAAACTTCCCAAATCTTGTATTTCAAATTCCTTTGCCAAAAAAGATTTTAGCTGTGGGATTTCTTCCTCACAATTTCCAGTGAGAATTATGTCATCTACATAAACAATGAGGATCATTATTTTTCCTGTAGGTGCATGTTTAACGAAAATCGTGTGATCCAATTGGCATTGCATAAAACCACTTTGTTTTGTGGCTTTGGTAAAGCGTTTAAACCAAACTTGAGGGGATTGTTTCAATCCATATAACGATTTCTTGAGTCTGTTTACCTAATTACCCCTGTTTGTTGGACTCTCTAAACCTGGTGGAATGCCAATATATACCTCCTCTTTAAGCTTTTCATTCAAGAAAGCATTCTTGATATCTAATTGATAAAGTTTTCAATCAAGGTTTGCTTCTAGGGAGAGCAGAATTCGAACTATATTCAGCTTCGCGATTAGTGCAAATGTCTCTTCATAATCGATCCCATATGATTGTGTAAATCCCTGAGCGATTAATCTCGCTTTGTACCTGTCAATGCTTCCATCTACCTTGTATTTTATGGTTAACACCCATGTGCTGCCGATTGGATTTTTCCCTTTTGGCAGTTCTTTCATCTCCCATGTCTAATTGTTCTCAAGTTCCTTAACCTCTTCATTTACTGTTGCTTTCCATTCTGGTATTTGCAAAGCTTCTTCAACGTTTTAAGGAATTGTAGCCTTCATAATATTAGCTGAAAAAGCCTGAAAAGATGAGGAAAGACCATCATATGACATGTAATTGCAGATAGGGTCAATGTTTTATAAGGCGAAAGGCGAGGCGAGGCGAGGCGATTGAGGCGACCGCCTCACTCCAAATGAAAAAAAAAAAATAAGTAAAAAAACAAATACTAACGTATAAAATTATTCATAACATTAAAAAAGATAGTGAAAACCAATGTAAGAAACATAAGTATCAAACAAAATAGAACAAATCCAACAAAAATACCCAAACATACAAAATCCTAAGTTAAGTTAACATGAGAAAAAAATTTAAAACAATTAAAAATATGATTTTCTACTAAATCCTTGAATTTACTAGTAGCTATTATTGTAAGATTGGTTGGAATTGGAATTTTAATTGTTTTATTTTATTTTCTTTGAAATGGGTGGTCGGTACTGGATAGAGAGAAAATGAGTAGGTGGTAGCATTTGTACCTTCTATTTTTCTGGAAAATGACAACAACTCAATTAAAAATTATATAAACACTATAAACCAAGTCAACTCTAACTTCTCATCTTAGCTTCTTCTTTTGAAGTCCTCTGCTCTTGTATTTGCTATCAAAACAACGCATTCTTTTCTCTTCTTTTCTTCTACTACTGCTATTTGGTTCTCTTAACAAATTTGCATCGTTGAAAAGACAGAGAGAGGTTTGGCTTTGTGGGTGTGATTGGTTTGAAAGCTTTGAGGTGGTATCAGATTCTATGCCCATCGTCCCTTCAAATCCTTAAATTGACCTTCATTTTTCAGTTTCAAATGCTTCCTTCCCAATCGCCTCACGGTCGTCTCAGCCCGCCTTGGCTCGAGGCGGACCTGGGACTGCCTCACTCTCAAGAGGTGTGCTTTTTTGCAACCATCGCCCCAGGTCGTTGCCTCAAGGTGGCTCAGGCCCCAAGGCGGTGAGGCGTCGCCTTAAGGCGCAACCTCGCCTCGCTTTTTAAAACAATGGATAGGGTACAGGGGTCTGTTGTGACACTCTCTAACCCCTTTCCTTAATGCAATAGGCAGCTTACTATCATCATTGTCAGTGTCTATTACTAGGCTATGAACCTGTTCTGTTGCAGTATTTTCTTCACTTGTATTTATGAGCTCATCTTGGATTGACTTGGATTTAACTCTTGGTTTTGCTTAACTTGCAGTGGAACTTTAGTCTGCTTTTGTCCTTTTCGCTTTCTGGTATATGCAAGCAACTCTTTTTCAACTGGAATTTGTTTTTGACTTGGGCTGTTAGGATTGTTTTCAGTAGACAGAATATTTTCTGTATGAGGTAGAATGGTTTTGGTAGGAGACTCCAAACTTGATGTGATATTATCAACAGTTTCTAGATGATTATCTTGATGAGATAAATTCTTGGAAGAGACTTAGGCTATATCTAGTAATGGGTAGGATTGACTTTCAAAGAAATTGGATAACTCACTGTAGGGTTTATCAAGTCTCTCATTGTGATGATCAAATACTGACTCTCCTTCATCTTTATTATTGAAAAATGATTGAGTTTCTAAAAATGTAACATCTTTTGAAACATAAAATCTTCTTGTGATGGCAGAATAGCATTTAAATCCCTATTGAATTGGTGAATAACCAACAAACAAACATTTAAGAGATTTGGGGTTAAGTTTACTTCTATGAGATTGATTAACATGAACAAAAATAGTGCATCCAAAGACTTTGATAGCAAGATTAGAAATAAATATTGTTTTTGGAAAATTTTTTAAAAGAACATGGCCTGGGGTTTGAAAGCTCAAAACTCTTGATGGAAGCCTATTAATTAAAAATGTTGCTGTTAACATAGCCTCTTCCAAAAAATACTTTGGAACATTGTAAGTTAACATGAGAGATCCTGCAACTTCCAAATATGTCTATTTTTCCTTTTTGAGACAATTTTGTTGAGGTGTCTCAGCACAAGAGCTTTGATGAATTATTCCTTCTTGTAATAAAAACTTATTTAAGTTATTATTAAAGAATTCTTTACTATTATTAGTTCTAAAGATTTTAATTTTTGTGTCAAACTAATTCTGGATTATTTTAACAAAGTTTTGAAATATTTGATGCACTTCTGTTTTTTCTTTCATTAAATAAATCCATGTGAATCTAGTATGATCATCAATGAGGGAGACAAACTACTAGCCCTCAAACTACTTGGCTTTAGTGATATTGGGAACTCTAGAAGGGCCCCAAACATCACTATGAATTAAAGCAAATGGGTGAGACTTTTTATAGCCTTGAATAAGATAATTTTGACAGGTTTGTTTAGACAGAACACACCTCACAATCTCACATTGAAAAGATCGAGTACTTTTATTTCGAAACAAGGCTAGAAACAACTTTTCCCAATGTACAAAACTAGGATGTCTTAGCCTAAAATGCTACAAGAAAACATCACTCTCCTTATTGAGACTAACTCTCCTTATTGAGACTAACAGATTTATTCAACAAACTAGAAGGAGATACATTTCTAGTTGAAAAAGATTGCTTGCTAAAGTCAATTTCAACTTGAAGCAGATAGAGTCCTGCATGCAAATCAACATTGCCAATCATGCTTCCCGAGTTCGAGTCCTGAAAACACATTTATTGGCAGTAAACTTAGCATTACACTTCAAATCAGTTGTTAATCTACTCACTGATAACAGATTACAGTCTAATTTGGGTACTAACAACACTAATTTAAGTGTAATATCAGGTGAAACAACAATAGAATCTGTTCCAATAACTTTTGATAGAGATCCATTAGCAATTTTAACTGTGGAGTTGCTGTTATTTGGCTCAAATTCATCAAATAATGATTTATCCCGTCATATGATCAGAGGCTTCAGAATCCACGATCCAAAACTTTTGCATTCATTTTCTAGTATTTAGAGCAGTAAAGAAATTCTCTCTTTGGGCTATTGACCCGGTTCTAATCACATTGGACTGAGAAGATTGTGGAGTGAATAAACGCTGCAAGAGACTCATCTGTTCTTTACTAAACAAGTTTTGATCTTCTGCTATATCACTTTCACTTCCTGTCATAGTGTCATCGGATTTCCTCTACTCTCTCTCTGCTGTACTTTGGCTTTCAGTCGGTTTTCCAACTAGTTTCCAGCATGTTTCGTTAAGATGACTAGATCTTTTACAATTATCACACCAAGGCCTCCTTTTTCTTGGTTGATTTTCCTTCGAATCTTGTTGAGAATTGCTTCAGACAATGAGTGCTGAACTGTCAGTACTTGATGCTTCTGATTTTGCTTTTGTACTTGAACTCCCCATCATAATCTCTTTCCAGCTTTCTTCCCTTCTCACCATTGAAAAACCTTTTGAATGTCGGGTAGTGGCTTGATTCCAAGGATTCTGCCTCGCATTTTGTCTAATTGAGGATTTAGCCTAAGTAAGAACATAAAAACCCTTTTTTGCTCAATAATCTCCTTATATAAGCTGTTGTCATTTGTAGTATTCCACTTGTATTTCTCAAACAAGTCAAGTTGTTGCCATAAGCGAGTTAGTTTGCTGAAATATTGAGTGACGTTCATCTCCCTTTGCTGCAGTCTATAAAAAGAGCGTTTTGTACTGCAAATAACTCAGCTACATCGCTACTGGAGTATTGTTGCTTAGCTGCAAATCAAATATGTTTTTTAGTTTTGTGTAAGAGAATTCTCACTAATTTCATTAGTCATGGAGTTGAGAAGCCAAGACATAAGCATACTGTTTTCAATCTTCCATTGCTTGTACTTTAAATCATTTTTTGCTGGTGCTTGTATGGTTCCTATAAGGTAATCATCTTTCCCTTTTCACAGGTAAAGATGTATACAGATTGTGACCACTGTAAATAGTTGTGTCCATTTAGCTTGTGTCTAGTAATGGGCATATGAGGGACGTTTTCATTGTTTTTATTACCAAAATCTGTATAGTTATTTTGGACAAGCAGCTCAGTGTCGGAAGAAGAAGATACTGGACTAGCAGGAGGAGCACGCTAGGTGTAGCCATTCCATATTTGGTTATACAAATACTTTAGGGTTCAAAATAACATGCTCTGATACCATGAAAACTGTTTTGGGTAGAAGAATGTCTTATTTTCATTCAACTAGTAGTACATATCTATTTCATTCAAGGAAACAAACTTCCTTAAATGTAGAGCTTATCACTAGAAATACAAAGCTTATCACTAGAAATTAAGAAGAGATAAGAATGAGATTAAGATAACTCTAATAGTTTCTAATCTCATCTTTATTCAAAATATTACTGTCATAAGGATAGTATCACAGTAATTACTTTAGCTATCACATAATTCTACAATGAGAAATTAGCCAAACTAAAAATTTGATCTTGTTAGGACCCTTGACTTCCAAATTGCACTAGCAAGATCAAACCTTAAATAAGATTCATTATGAATTAACCATTCAAAAAAAGACTTGCAAAAAATTTCATTTGAATTCAAGCTCCAAACCTTTTTATCTTCTATTCTTATATCGAAAGAAACACCATCAAGCAATGAGGTGAGAGTAGAAAATTCCTCGATCTCCCTTTCTTTTGAATTCCTCCTAAAATCAAAGGACCATCCTCTAGGTTGAGAAGATACTGTTTCTTATTAGCCTTTTGTTCTGAAGAGGTGGGCTGCTGGTTAACCAGATATCTGATCACATTTCATCAACTTAAGCTTCTTTGTTTCCATACAAAGATAAATCAAAATAGAAGGGAAAAAAAAATGTCAATAAGTACTTGAAGAAATCTGATTTTTTTATTTGTCTTAGGAATTATGTGTCTCATGAGGTTTTTATACATTCTGTTTTATCCTATAGTCCATAAAGAAGAATCTTTCAGAGTCCTAATTATTGCATGCTACAATCAATTAATACTTATATGTAAAAGAATGCTTAATTCATTATCCTTAATGAGGTCCCTGTTATTTTGTTGATTTTTTGACTATTACTGTCTTCAAATGTCAAGTTTAGTTGAGTGCTTGGGATGATATGAGGCAACATTTTCTTTCATGTGCTTGATTGATCAAGTTTAAATCTTTGCCACACATAATATCACTCTTATTAAATTTTGTGATGCATGCTTGTACCTTTTTCTTCCCTTTTCATCTTTTTCCTACTTGGTTGGTTGGTCTTAATTTAATTGCTTGATCTTGTATTTTTCATTGCTTGATCTGTGTTCGTACTTGGCTTTAATTTCATTGCTTGATCTTGTGTTCTATATTTTCGCTTGCTAGTTCCAAGGCCTCACCTCTCATTTGAAGCCCAGTTGGTTTCCGGAAAGTCTCATGAGTTTGGGCCCATCAGCTGTCCTGAGCAACCTGATGTACCTTCAGCATTTGATGGGATAACTTATGGTAGACAAAAGCATGATGCAGAGTTGAAATACCCTCAGAGGATACGCAGACTTAATATATTTCCGGCTAGTAAACATGAGGTATGGTAATTATTTAAGATCTCAATATTCATGTGTCGGACTGTCTTTTGAATTTTCCACTTGTTTATTCTTTATTTGCTTCTGATCAAAGGAAAAGAAAATATTCCTATATCAGTGACATATACTTTCTTCATTGCAATAAACCTTATAGTGCTTCATTTAAATGTTATATGGTTCTGTGGATTGCTTTTACTGGAACTTATTGCCATTAACTTCTTAGACCACCTTCTTTGAGCTTTTGAGTTGGCAAGAAATCAACAAGCTTTATCAGGTTTTTAGAACCTAGTTTGGGGCTATCTGTTGTGTTTATATATGAGTAGCTCGGACAATGTCTTTTATTTTGTGCTTTGGAAGTAGGATTAAGTCCTGTCTTTGTTAGAGTTTGGGATAACGGTTGAGGGAACTGCAGCCATTGTGAATCCCAGCCATTGTACCAAAGGATATTCTTAACTCTTAAGAAGTTTATCCTATAGAATGAATACTGTTATGCTGTTCAATGTTGAGTCTTTACTGTTTTAGCATCTTCCAAAGTTGTGAATTTTTCAATAACCAATGAGAACTCATTGCTGTTGTATTTTGATTAGTCCATTTTTAATATATCAATTTTTGTTTGGATGACAGGATATGCAACCTATTGATCGCTTCATTGTGGAAGAATATTTGCTGGATGTGCTTTTGTTCTTCAATGGCTGGTTTGTATACATGCCTTAGACTGTTACAATCACAGTTTCAGTTAGTTTTGCTTTCATTCTTTGAACAGATTATTAATTTATATAGGGAAATTGGAATCTGATTTATGTAACAGACTAAAAATCCTGTTTTCATCTGAAACTTCTCATCATTGCTCGGCCTTGCAATGGTTTGTCTTAAAGTGGAATCTTATATTGTCTTTGCTCAGTCACATCTGAACCATAAGTCAATGGGTTAAATAAATACATCCAATTCCATTTGTTATTATAATGCATAATACGGCCTCCCTATTTTTGTTGTCAACCAGCTTTTACTAATGGGTTTGGCTAATGAGTTCTGTAAATGATCATATCAGTCCTATATTTGTATTTAAGTAACACTGCTATGTATATATATGCATGGGATTTTGTCCAGGATGAGGATCTCTTTCATTCTTTTTATTCTTCTTGCCCTTGCTATTCTTGGATTAAGACTAGGTTCATTTGTTGTACATGGTAGGAGTTAATATGTGCAAGGTCTGGTTGAGCTTTATACATATATATATTTTATCATTCCCCTAATGCCACTGGTGCTTGTCTTGTTTGTTTGGTCTGGATCAGCTTGATTTTGTCTTCCTGATGATTCTACACATGTTGCATATTTTTAATGTGTGGTTAATCTACATCTAAACATATCAAATTTCTAATGTTGGCCTTTGCACAAATTTAATTATTTGTTTCTTGGTTCATGCAAAGCTAGTCGAAAGGAATGTGCTTCTTACATGGTGAGCCTGCCTGTGCCTTTTCGCTATGAGTATCTTATGGCAGAGACAATTTTCTCTCAGGTAACATTTTGTTACCACTTTTCTTTAGGCATAAATACAAATTTATTGTTATCTTTTCATTTTGCTATTGTGAATGGAGTGGAAATCCATCTATTTAGTCAACATGCAGAGCTAAGGCATGTGTTTCATGTTATTTGATTATGACTAGATGTGTCTCCTAAAGTTCTTCATTTGGTGAATAGAGTGCATGGTAGTCTAATTTTAAAAATTGTGACAAGATTGCCCTTCCAAGTCCTTAGAACCCATCTGTATCGATCTCTAGGTGGATGTATAAAAGTAATTGCATTTTATTTGGTTAATGAGTTGGTGGGAATGGTAACAGCCGGTGTTTTAAATTTTGGTTTTTCTTTTTTGCTGTAAGAAAATACTATTCCTGTGAGTTGCCACCAGTTCATTTTTTAGAAGTTACTCATACTAGACAAATGAAATTATTTGGATTGGTTAGGTGAGATTGTCATTGTTCAGAAATGATGTAACTTCATATGCTATTTTTCTTTTCTAAGAAGAAAGGATGACAAAATTAAGTGTTCTTGTTTTGGAACTGACCCAAGCAGCTGGTAGGAGGCCTTTCTTTGTAATTTCAAGCATATATTCCTTGAAATTTAGTATGTTCCGAGTGAATCAGTTTAATAATTTTCTCTTGTTACTTGTTAGCGAATTAAAATATGAATGGTTTTCATTCTCTAAGCTATGTTCTTTTATGCAATATTAAATTACGTTATTTATTCTAATGGGGTTTACTTTGATAACAAAATCTGATCTAAAATGGTCTGTTTTCCTTGCAGTTACTTTTGCTACCTCAGCCCCCTTTCAAGCCAATATACTACACACTTGTTATTATGGATCTTTGTAAGGTAGAATAGAAGCTTTTACACTGGCTAAATTGTGTCTTAAATCTTTTTGTTTTCCTGGCAATTGTTTTGATGAACTTAAATACAGTTTCTGACAATGAATGAATGCTTAGGCTCTTCCTGGGGCCTTCCCTGCAGTTGTGGCTGGTGCTGTTCGTGTTCTTTTTGAGAAAATAGCTGATCTGGACATGGAGTGCCGGACACGTTTCATCCTTTGGTTCTCACATCACCTGTAAGTCTAGAATTTATACAATTAATGCATGTTGATTAGGAGTGCCTTTACATTTTTCATTTTTTATTTTTTTATGTCCTTTTATAAAGGGTAGGTGGTGATCTGTAGATTAGTTATATGAATCAGTGGTGAAAATAATCTTAATAGTATAATGATTGGACTCGACACTTAATTTTCTAGAGGGTGACTTAATTCTCTAGAGGGTGACTTTTGTTTCACTTTCTTCCTGTATTACTTTTGATGGGACCAGATTTGAAATCCCATATGTTTTTCTTGGGATAACTTTTCATGCTATATTGAGTTGACTATAGTTTTAATATTCTTATCATTTTTAGAATTATATAGTTTTAATATTCTTATCATTTTTAGAATTATTCATAAATGCATGCGTGATCTTCCTACCAGATTTTAGATGTTTTTTTATAGTTGGTGGTCCCTTAACTTTCCTACCAGGACTTAGATGTATTTTTCAGTGGGTCCAACTGTGTGCCTTTAGTGATGGTTTTCTATATTGCAGGTCAAATTTTCAATTCATTTGGCCATGGGAAGAGTGGGCTTATGTCTTAGACCTCCCCAAATGGGCCCCGCAACGCGTGTTTGTTCAAGAGGTTTTGGATAGAGAAGTTCGTCTGTCTTATTGGGACAAAGTTAAGCAGGTAATTCATCATGCTGATCCCTGGGAAAGTTATAAATATTCTTATTAATTGTTTGAAAATAGTTGCAAAATATGAGGTCTTAAGAAAATTGCCATTGAGTCTGTATTGAATGTGCTGACTTTGGAAAATGAGTGACCAGTTGGTTTTATTTTGCAAATTAAGGTGAAGAAAGGTTTTCATAACTTACTTTTAAGGTTTAAAACCTTTGCTGGGTTTTCTTATTACCATGCTTATGATGCCATTTTTGCCATTCTGCAATATGATTTTGTGGGCCTATGACTAAGTGACTGATATTTAATCATCGAATATATTTTAGGATTGTTAATTTAACAGTATTCACTTCTGTCATTGTTGTTATTTCTTTTGGTATTGACATGTAGAATGTCTCTCTTATCTGTGATGGTCCTGATGGTTATTTACAAAATTTTTTATTGAACTAGCACATATGTTTCTAACTTTCTATAACTTTGTGCCCTTTTTGAATTGTCTATTATGTACAACTTTCTCCCACTCCCCCCCTTCTTTCAATCTATCCGTTTTCATCAATCTCAAATATGAATTAACATCATTTGAGTGGCTCATAGTATATGCCTCCAAGTTAAATTATCCTTCTGATGGAGTAAGTAAATTCAAAACCTGGTTCTTGTGCTAACCAATTATAGGGAGATAGAAGATTTAATTTTTGTATCTGTCAATAATTTACATCATGCAAATTGAGATGTCAAGATTTCCTAATTTTATTCATAGTTTTAATTGTTTTGAAGCTCATGAGATGTGAATGGTAAACTGCTGCACTGATCAAAGTGGTTATTATGGAAGAGCTAAACTTGATATGAGAATATACAGCAGTTCTAGCTTAATACTTTAGTATTAATACTCGAACATTTTGTATCCTATAAATAAAAGTAGATAAGCATTTTGTAACTAGAATTACCAGCTTCATTTGATTTGAACTTGGCTATGAGCTCATTGCTTGTTAGCTTCTCTTTTTCTCTCTCACATCGTCACAAGTGAAGATGGAAATAGTGCAGGGTTTGCATTTAAGTGGGATACTGAATTTATGAAGCAAATTTTAAGCTCTTCATTTTTATTTTTTATTTTTTTATTTTTTTACTTTTTGGGTTGAAGGTCATTGTTTTTAATTGTTGTCAGCATGACTCTACTACTTTAAACCACTTTTCTTATTGATGTTTATCTTTACAGAGCATTGTGAATGCACCTGCTTTAGAAGAACTGCTTCCACCAAAAGGCAGTCCAAATTTCAAGTACAGTGTGGAAGATGGTAGGGAAAGAAGTGAACAACATCTGCTTTCTGCTGAACTCAGTAACAAGGTGAAAGGAAGGCAAAGTGCCCGAGAAATAATCATATGGGTGGAAGAAAGTGTCTTTCCTAATCATGGTTTCGAAGGTACCCTGGAAGTGGTTGTTCAAACACTTCTTGATATTGGGTCTAAGAGTTTCACTCATTTAATCACTGTCTTGGAAAGATATGGGCAAGTCATTTCAAAAATATGTACTGATCATGATAAGCAAGTGATGCTGATAGAAGAGGTGAGTTCTTACTGGAAAAACAATGCCCAAATGACAGCCATAGCAATTGATAGAATGATGGGTTATCGGCTAATTTCTAATTTGGCTATTGTGAGATGGGTCTTCTCTTCTGCAAACATTGATCAATTTCATATCTCAGATCGTCCATGGGAGGTACATTGTCAAGAACTATTTGTAATTGGTTTTTTCCCTAAAAGATGTTCTGTACTGCATGTGTGAATAGCATTTGATTCAGATGATCGATCCAAAATTCTAAAATCTGCAACAATTTATGTTTAAGTCTAAATGTCCGTAATTTCCAAGCCTAAGTAGTTAGGATTAAGGTTTTCTCCTTTAAACATAAACACCATTTCGTTGTACAGACTTTCACTTTTTGTTTGGCAGCTAAAGTTGCTTCCAAAAATTCTTTTCCTTCTAATATTGCTTAAGAATAGTATTATGAACTTTTGTGAACTCTCTTTGAAGTGTGTTCTTCCATCTTTTTCTCCCCTATTTCAATCTTTACAGATCCTTAGAAATGCAGTTAGCAAGACATATAATCGTATATGTGATCTAAGGAGAGAGATTACATCGCTAAAGAAGGGTGTTGTATTAGCAGAAGAAGCTGCAGCGAAGGCTAAAGCAGAGTTGCAGGCTGCTGAGTCTAAGCTTACACTGATGGGTGGTGAACCTGTTCTTGGTGATAACCCTGCCAAGATGAATCGTTTGAAATCACAAGCTGAAAAAACAGAAAAGGAGGAGTTATCAGCACGTGAATCTCTAGAGGCAAAGGAGGCTCTTTTTGCTCGAGCCTTAGGAGAAAACGAGGTATTCAATTGTATTCTTTCTCTCACTAAAATACTACACATTTATCTCATTAGTACATCAATGAGTTAAAAATTAAACGAGGCATGTGTTGTCAATTGGGATTCTTCAGTTTTGCTGGAGAGCAGAATAATAGACCTATGATTTATGTCTCAGAGGGTGTAGGAACTATGGTGTATATGTGGAAAGAAAGAGAAATGAACGTCTTCAGTGGCATGGATTATTATGTATTCATTCTTTCAGTCTGGCCCAGAAATGGATAAATTAGGGGTTTCAGCACTGAGATCAGCTTTTTCACTTGTGTGTATGCATTAGCTTTGAGAAGGAAGCAGAGTACACACTACTTCCTATTGAGTTGCAATTTTCATTACTGCGTGCATATAAGATAAGCTATAGGTTCCATTTAGACTTTCCTTGTATAATTTATCTGAGTGTGCTTGTGCAATTTTTAATATCCTTTTCTTAATCATATAATTGGCCTTTTCATTTAACAATTGGTCATCAAAGCTTATTAAGAAATTACATATCTGTCTGCATGTCCCTTTTGTCAGATATCTTGTTTCCATTCATTTGTTTTAGTACCTTATGCCTTTTTTTGTTTTCTACAAACTTACATATCTATCTGAACTTATATATACAGGCATTATTCCTATCTCTTTATAAGAATTTCTCAAATGTGTTGATGGAACGTCTGCCTGATGCATCTAGTGCTGAAACATTGCATGGATTGAAGTCTATACATGTAGATGAAATGACCATTGACCTTGAAGAATCGACAGCAATGGAATTGGATGATGAGAATGGAAAACCGAAAAAGTACTCCCTGTAGTCTTTTCTTCTCTTTCTGTTTGCTATTCCACACTATAAATTGAAGCCAATGTCACATTCGCTCTCTTTCATTCTTTAATGATGGCAGCCAAACAAACGGTGAGAGGGCAAACAATGTCTACAACATAGGTGAAAAAGAGCAGTGGTGTTTATCAACTCTAGGATATGTCAAATCCTTTTCGAGGCAATATGCTTCTGAGGTAAATGTTGCAAAAAGCTTCCATTCCCATCATTAAATTTCTGTCGTTGATTTGTTAACTCTACATTTGTTTTCCCCTCTTCTCTCTTTTTTCGTTTTCTTTTGAATATGGATGCTGCTGTACATTTATGTCAAGTGGCTGACCATGTACATTCATATTCTAGTTTAGCTAAATGGCAGCATATAAATAAATATCGAATTCTTCTAAGAAGTGCATATTTTCCAAATGTTTCGTATATTTCTTGACATTTCTGTGTGATAAGTTAATAGTTGCCTGTATACATGAGGCATCTTCATTTATCTCGATTAAGAATTTTGTGCTTGCTTGGGTTTGTTAGAGAGTTCCTTCATCTTGTTCCAGTTTGTCTTAGGGTGTACCTTTGTCTTTGTTTTGGTTCGTACTTATCACATATCACCTGTGTCATTATGTGATTGAGTGATAATCTGAGCATTCTGGCGCCAAGGAATCATGTGCCTGGACGTGAAATTTTGCGCTTAACCTGGTGGTCAAGATGCTTTCAGTTCAACACATGCTCTTAATGGGGCTTAGCTAATGCTCAGTTACTTCAAATATATTGTTCTTTTTGAAGAAATGCAAGAGATGGAGTGATTAGGATTAGTACATTTCTGAATGCAAAGGAGGTTTGAAGACAAAAGATAAGAAACCTGGACATGCATAATGGTTCTTTGTCATTCTTTATAGTTGTACTAAGTGAATATAGCCGCTATTTTGTTTGCAGTACCTAATCTCTGGCTCTCTACTTATGTCAATAATTTTTTGTTTATTTATTTTTTTGTAAATCTTCAAATTTTCCTTAAAAGAACTGACATCCATATGACTGGTAACAAAGTAGCAATCTCGGTTTCTTACATTCTTAATGCATTTACTGTGTGGCAGATATGGCCCCATATTGAGAAGCTGGACGCCATGGTATTAACTGAAGATGTGCATCCTCTTTTCCGTAAAGCTGTTTATTCTGGTCTACGCCGAGCCATCAACTGAGTCTGAACTAGCTAATTTTTGTTGTAATTTAACACCTTTTTTTTACCGTAGTTGTTTCTTTCTTCCTCTTTTATTTAGTGTAAATTATGTAAGCAAATGGTAGGAAAAAAGAATGCATGTTGAGCTTCAAATTCTACAATTAGATATTTGAATTGTCTATATCAGTGACCAAAGCAACAAACCGGAAGCTAAAATTATGAGAATTCTATGGACAGCTGATTTTTCATGCAGCACTCGCGGCACTGTTCTTTTGCCTGGTGGTTTTTAGACAGTTATGCCACACAATTTCACTCAGTTTCAACCAAAATATAATTTTTACCTTCCACTTCCAACAATTGTTACTCAAAACACAAAATATCACTTAAAAACATAAACCAGAGATCGAAGAGAAGCTGATTGGAGACTAGAGAGGAGATGCTTAGAATGCTCTAACTGGATCACTGGAGACTCTAGGTTGTGGAGCTTCCATACGATTAGTCATTTAAATCATCATTATTCGCCTAAACATTCATTCGAATCTTTCAATAGACAGAAGTGTTTTTCATGGATAACCAACTCTGAAGGAGATTTCTTAGATACAAAATGTAATAATGGTTAATACAATTAAACAGCTCTATGTAACACTAGTCGATAAAAATGGGTATATAACAGTCCTCCTATGGTTATGAAGCAGAGGACAGAACAGCCACTGGTTGTGTCTCATGAAGTGTCAATTGTCAAGCAGAAACATCATCGTTGATGTTTATGGTTACGTTTGCTCACTGTTTGTGGAACTTGCAGCATATAGATCCCAACCAAATGGCCCACAGGTCTGCAAAGTCTTATAATCACCATTTTCATGCGACTGTGAGGATGACTCATCAATTTGATCAGGCGTTCAACATGGCCATTTCACATCCTCATCAATTTGATCAGGCGTTCAACATGGCCATTTCATTTCTCGCTTTCCTTAAACTGAGGAACATCATTCCTGATATTCAGCCGCGGACCACTTTCAGGACCAAGATTTTCAACAATGAAAAAAGAACAATATTATATTTCCTAAAATTTAGTTCCAAATGATGTGAAAAGTTGATTTGTAATTAATACATTAATTTTGAGATGATATATTGATGATGTAGTAATTATATAAACACTTGCCACATCATTTGAACAATGAATTTAGGTAAATATTTTGGTAGTATAGTGTTACTCTAATAAATGATGAAATTAACTTATTGGAAGCATTATTTTCGGATCCTATCACAAACTTTATGCCTTTCTTTTATCGGTTTTGGCCTTTTGTTTTATTTTAGGTTCTCCATACATTATAGATGACAATAAGGGGGTAATTACTGATAAAAAATGAGAATGAAAAGGAAATAAGTTACCGCAGGAAGGGAATGAATAAGAGTTGAAATTAAATTATAATATTACATTTCTCTGTTCACTTACTTTTAGGGATTAAAATCGGAATCAAATTAAATTGCATTTTTAGTGTTTACTAAACTAAAAACTAGAGATAATACAAAATTAATTACAAAATTAGCCATGTAAATCATACATAAAAATATAATTTTAATATGAAATAAAATATTGATTGTTGCTTATAGAAGTATTAATTATCATAATAATTAACAGTGTTTTTATTAGTTAAATAGTGATAAAAATAATGACTCGTTATATTATTCAAATTTGCAAAACTTATTAAACACCGCTTTCATTAGTACGTGTGCAATTTTTTCTAGGTCAGTTAAGATGATAATTACAAGTTATATTAGTGCAGCAATTTGGAAAATCACATACGATATTAGAGTTCATGAAAACAACAACAACATCTTCCTTCCTTCCTTAATGGTATTGCATCTCAGCAAACAAAGGTCAACAAGAGCTAACCATTTTTGTTTCCATTTTACTGGGCAGATCTTCTTTTTGCCTTTCTGACGCTTTTTAATCCTCTTGGTCAAATACAAATGATTTTTGTATGAGTAATTAGGATGCTATCAAGGTCAGAGATTCCAGATTAAGCATTAGCCTAAAAGAGACATGTTGTTATTTCATTGCCATTAGCAGTTCCTTTCAGATATTCTAATATTCTGTTCATAGCAATCCAATGTTTCTGTCTAGGATTGGATTGATATCTACTTACTAGTCCAATTGCATAGTAGAAATCAGATTTCGTATACATCATAGTGTACATGAAACTTTTGATAACACTAGAGTAGGAGAATTCTTTGCATTCTTTCACGTTTTTGTGGAGTTTTAGGCACATTTTATGACTAAGAGTTTGACTCTTTAAGATGAGAGTATTCATATGCTTACAATCAACCATATAGGATCAATCAAGAATCTTTCTAATGCATGGTTCTTGTGTTAAAGCTAGAATTCTCTTTAAACGATCTCTATCAATTTTAACTCATAAAATATATATAGCTTTTTCCATATCTTTCATATCGAAAGTTGAGGATTACCATTCAACTTCTTGTCCTTTCTGACCAATAGAATATCGTCTACATGTAAAGATAGTTTTATAAACTTATCTTTTACCCGCGCTTAACATAAATGTAATGGTCCTCTTCAGTCATCCAAAATCAATAAGACATGACCACCTCATGGAAAGGGAGGTACCATTATCTAGAGGATTGTTTCGGGCCATAAATAGATTTCGTGAGCTTACAAACTTTTCACTCTTAGCCTTTTGAAATGAAATTCACCAGTTACTTCACGTAAATTTTTTCTTCTAGTTCTTTATTGAGAAATGTTATCTTTACATTCGTCTAATGCAATTCTAGGTTCATGTGTGTGATGATAGCTAATATAAGACGGATGGAAGCAAACCTTACGACAATAGATAAGGTTTCTTCATAGTCTATACCCTCTTGTAGAGCATATCATTTTGCTACTAATCTTGTCTTATATCTTTCTATTGAGTTGTCTATCGTACGCTTGATATGGAAAACCCACACGTTTCAATGGCTTTCTGACCAAGCGGTAAGTCAATGAAGTTTTAGACATGGTTACTTTTCATTGACTCTGTCTGTTCTTACATGACTTTAATTTAAAAAATATCTAGCAGATAAGTTGAGAGTCTCATTTACATTCTTTAGCTCATCATTAGCATGTGAAGTAAGCATAAAAGCTTCCCCTTAAGCTCAAATCAATGATGAGAAATAGTCTCACGATTGCTTCTGCAAGTTGATAGTTTTGAGGGCACTAACTTGTTAGTCCTTTCATTTCTACTGGGAACAAATAAATGAAGAGGCTATTCCAATAGCTCTGTCACTCCCACTAGGGATAAGAGTGTTCAGACAACTCTCTATCTTCTTGACGAAGAATATCATCCAAATCGTTCAACTCATAAAATTGAAATTCTTTTTCAAGCTCACATTTGCTAGGAAATTCATTCTTTAAAAAAGTTTACATTTCGTGACTCTAATTCAATAATGCTTTCATTTGAGTTTTTTCCTATGAGTACATATCTTTTTGAGTGCTCAAAGTGTCTAATAAAAATACATTTTTTCTTCTAGCACCTAACTTTTCATATTTACTGGAAAGATCATGCACATTTCCTACACACCCTCAAGGTCATATATAAGTAAGCTCAGGTTTCCTACCTATCCATAATTCATAGGATGTGGAAGATACTAACTTTGTAAGGACCCTATTCAGAATGTAAGCAGCTGCTAATAGTACATCTCCCTAGTAAGATACTAGTAAGTTCACTTTGTGCCATTATAGATCTTACCATCTCCAGTGATATTCTATTCCTCATACAAAAATAATTTTTATTTGATCAAGAGGATTAAAAAACGTTAGAAAGGAAAAACAAAAGACACCTAGCATAAAGAAAAAAGATCTGCCTAGTAAAATGGAAACGAAGATGGTTTGCTCTTGTTAACCTTTGTTTGTTGAGATGCAATACCATTAAGGAAGAAAAGAAGATGTTGCCGCTGTTTTCATGAACTCTAATATCGTATGTGATTTTCCAAATTGCTATACTAATATAACTAGTAAGTATAATCTTAACTGACCTAGAAAAAATTGCACACATGTACTAATAGAAACAACGTTTAATAAGTTTTGCAAAATTTGCATAATACAACAAGTCATTATTTTTATCACTATTTAACTAATGAGAACACTGTTAATTATTATGATAATTAATACTTCTATAAGCTACAATCAATATCTTGTTTCATATTAAAATTATATTTTTATAGATGATATACATGGCTATTTTTGTAATTAATTTTGTTTTATCTCTAGTTTTTGGTTTAGTAAACACTAAAAATACAGTTTAATTTGATTCTGATTATAATCCCTAAAAGTAAGTGAATAGAGAATGTAATATTGTAATTTAAGTTCAATTCATGTTCATTCCCTTTTTGCGGCTACTTATTCCCTTTTCATTCTCATTTTTTATCAGTAATTACCCCCTTGTTGTCATCTATAATGTATGGAGGAAACTAACTCTCAAGCGTTTCTTAAATGTGCCTAAGAAGAATCTTCTACCACTGCCTAATATGATCCGATAGTAGATAGCATTCATTCCTTCTAACATTATTTTCATCTTCGAATCACTAAATAAGGAGTAGTGTCTAAAAAAGAGTTTTAAATCTTCTAATTAGTATCAGAACGTAAATTAAATTATTTCTCTTTTAAGAATTTACTGATTTATTTTGCCATCATACGCATTGTAGATATTTTTATAGGTATAATTGGCCCTTCAATTCTAACCTTCTGGGCTCTGGCTCCAGCCCTGCTGATAATGATACAAGCATATGTTAAAACCTATACTTGATTAGTCCAGAGAGAAAATTGGTACTCTTTAATTTTTTTTCATTTTTTTTTTAATTGTTTTGTTGGATTGTGGAACCTAGGAATTAGGATGGTGATAATGACATTTTGGATGTTGTGCTTTAAAAGTTGCTAACAATTTATTGGGCTCCTAAGTTAAAAAAAATACCTATACATTTATTCATCATTCAAGTGGTTAATCGTACTCTCTCTTATATTTATGATAGGGATTCAAGTTCCATTATACATATTTAACTGTATATGTCTGACGTTTTCTCCTTCATTTGTGGGAAGTGATTTTTAAACTGTAGATAAATCTTTAATAATCTCGACATATTATGATACTTGACCACAAATTTTTAAACCATACATATGGCAAGTAAACTTCAGAGTTACATACATGATATAGATTGCGATGTATACTTGACCATAAATTTTCAAATTATATATGTAGTGTGTTATTTTGATAGATCTTAATAAACTTATTGTCAAAATACTAATATTGAAAACAAACAAGGTGAGACATACAAAACAAAGGGAATCAAATAAATGGAAAGTTAAATAAAAACGATAATATCATTCCCAACTCAAATTGAATTCTTGTCAAGTCAATTGTTGCTATCAATGTTAATCAATTTCCGAATTGAAATTATTAGTCTTTGACTCTTTGCACTATAAAATTACTGCTCAACCAAATTTTACATCAAAATCAATTTGCTCCAAATGGCAAATCAGTACTAGCTCCTTAATTAGACATCAACTTTGCACCTACCCAATTCCCAAATTTCACTTCTGTTGAATAATTCTATGAGAGTTGGATATGGTAGATATGAATAAGGATAGAGGAGGTAACAAAGTAAAACATATTTATATAATGATAAACTTTTACTGGATAAATGCAGAATTTCATAACCATTTTATTAGAAATTTTAGTTTGTTTTGAAAGAAGGGTAGTAGACGTTCTTTTAGCTGCTTTCTTTATTATTGTACTCTCAAGTATTAGAAGCATGACCGTTTATTTAGTTTGCTAATATCTCAAGTTCTAATAGCTCCTATTGTAAACGGTATCACCCTAAAAAGGGTATTAAAAAGTTTACATACAGTATTTAAAACAACATAATTTAAAAGAATTGACCAAAAACACATTTTTAAATTTCTCATTAATGATAATTGTATTCTTAAGAAAATTACTGAAAAATGATTAAAAAAAAAAGCTAAAAATATTTACACGCAAACTTTAGAATACATAATATCAAAAATCATTTACCATTAGCGTTTCATAAATCCTAACATTGTAATTCTTATATCTTTTACTTTTTGTAGCCATTAGTATTTATTCCGGAGTTCTTGGTACCGAAACCAAGCTTCACTTAAATTATCTAGTTTGTCGAAGAAAACTAGGAAAAAAAAAATAGTTGATCTCAACTAATGAAGATAATTCATTGATCGATATATTTTTCAAATGAAATAAATAATTATTAATAAATATCTACTCATCAATCTGTACATCATAAGTTGGGATCAAATTGAGATATAAAGGTGGAATGTATAACATTACTAGGAAAAAAATAGATTTAGACATATTGATCCTTAATTGCATTGGAGCATACTGCGATTTATAAGTAATATCCAAATAAAAATGGCTTTATCTTTAGAACTTTTATGATTTTCTTAAAGATTTTTTTTGTTTTTTGTTTTTTGTTTTGAAAAAAAAAAAAACCTTAGAAAAGAGGGTGAAAAGATTAAAAATATAGTTTTGAAACAAAATGATTATTTTAGATATTTAGTAATTAATTTTTTTAGTATAAAGAAGGGGATGTTGAGATTTTTTATATTTCTTATTATGGGCTTATTAAATGATAATTATATTATAGACTATCTATTTTAATAGAGCCATAATCTATTAATTAAACTTTAGAGATATCCATTGGATATGGATTTTAGTGTGTAGAAATCTAATACTAATAAAATTAGGATTAGTGAGAACCTAATTTGAGTTAGTATATAAAGAATATTATAAGAGTTATGTTTCTCAAGTCAAATCAACAAACGTAAGAATTTTTGCTCTCCTTCTCCTTCCTAATTCAAGAAGAAAATTATAGAATATATTAAGGTGATTTGACTGTAAAAGATTCAATCATTCTCAAGTTTATCAATATAGATTCAGGTATATCTTCTTTATAATAATTCTTAATTATTTAATGAGTTTTTGGACTTTGGTGAAAGTTTTCATCTATTAAAGTGGTATCAGAGTCAACTCATATTAAATCATTAAGAAATTTTTCTTATTCTTCATTAATTTATTATTGTTATAATGGAAGCATGAGGGAAAATTAATTATGGTGACTTTTGTGCTTTCGATGAGTGTTTTTAGAAAATAATTGAAGAATAAATATTTAATTCTAGACATGCTGCCGTACATATACGACTAGTGGTTTTCCTCTCTGACCAGTGATTATTTTTATTTTTATTTTTTAAGTCATTGAGAGATGAGTGCAAAAGGTTTTACTTATTTGTTTGACTTATTTGTCCTCCATTGTTATGGAATTTCGGATGAGTGTTTTTTCGCAGCAAGGTTTGACTTATTTGTTTTGGATTGTTATGGAATTTTGGTTGTTGGTATATGTAGTCGGTGATGATTGCTTGTTTTTAACTTTTTGTTTGTTTGTTTTTTTTTTCTTTTCTTTTTTTTTTTTTCAATGGGAATTTGATGTTAATAGACATGCATTTTCCCTCATTGGAAGCCACGGGTGGACAACTGGTTAACGCATGGGAAGTGGAGAAACCACTTTTCCCACCCGAAAACAATTTATTTATGTACCCAGTCAATCTGGATTATGTAACACATTTACTGCATAAATGCGAATTAATTTAGACAAATTCTTATAATCCCTGAATTATTTGGTTTTAATTTTTTTTCTTTTTTAAATAATAGTATGGCATTTCAAAATAAATTAATTGAAATTATATGTTACCAAAGTAACTTATATAATATAAATTTGTTTATTTTGAAATATTAAGATGTATATATCTATTATTTATACGAATAATGGCCGGTTCAAAAGAAAGTTGTTGTTTAGCCAAATAATGGGTATACCTGTGGTAATCAATGTATGACGACTATTAAGTCTTTCATGTGAATAATAAGTCTGTCTAAAGAAAGACTTATTGCTTGACAAGATTAATTATCAATATTTGATTGCTACACGAGGAGTACCATTTACAATTAATATTTTTGTTCAAAGACTAAATGTCAATGTTGTACTAGGTATCTTGTATTAAGACCCACTATTATGTGAATCGTTTAATCATGTCATGTGTGAATTTATTAATTGAGCAATTTTGTGTTGTGACATGATTATTGATTGTAGGCTTGTATTTGGTTTTATTCTTAGTTTAGTTACTACTTTTGCTTCAAAAATATCTGTCAACATCAATTCCACTCATGTGCTTAATGACATAAACTTTAAGAATTGGAAAGAGAACATTTTGATTGTTCTCAGTTGCATGGATCTTAACCTTACACTTTGGGAAAAACGGTCTTCATCTCTCAATGAGAATAGTTCTGTTGATGAAAAGACGAGCATGGAGAAGTGAGACTTTTTTAATCGTACGAGTCTTATGATAATGAAACGTTCTATTCCGGAAACTTTTAGGGGCTCTATGTCCGAAGAGAAAAGGAAAAGAGAAAAAGAAACTATAGTTGGGACATCACAGCATAAGGTGCAAAAGAAACGAGATGAAGAGTTTACCTATTACATTTGCAAGAAAGCCAGACATATGAAGAAAGAATGTCCAAGTACGCCAACTGACGTGTCAAGAAAGATATGTTTCTTGATTTAGTTTGTTTTGAAGTTAATTCAGCTTTTATATTTAAACACACTTGGTAGATAGATTCTGGTGTTACTACTCACATAAGTGTATCTATACAGGGTTACCTATGGAGTAGAAAGCCAAATGATGCTGAAATATTCTTCTATATAGGCAATGACAAAATAGTTGTAGTAGAGGTTATGAGAACTTTTAGTTTACTGTTAAAGGCCGGTCAATTTTTGAATTTGAAAGAGACTTATGTAATACCGTCTTTTAGACAAAATTTGGTTTCAGTTTCTATTTTGGACAAATTTGGTTATTTTTGTTAATTTGAAAATAATAAATTTAGTCTTTTTCAAGATTCGAATCTTATTGGTATTGGTTTTTTAACTTTACATAATAACCTATATTTATTGGATACAATTACCTTAATTAATGAAACCTTGCATACAAGCTCACAAGGTACAAAACGAAAATTAACTGATAGAGATTCTATCACACTATGGCATGAATGTTTAGGCTATATCTCTAAATAAAGAATTCAAAGATTTGTGTTTAACGAGATTCTTGATCCTATTGATTTGATAGATTTCCAAATATGTATTGAGTGTATAAAAGGGAAACAGATAAATATTAGGAGATTAGGTACCAACAAGTGTTCTGAGGTCTTAAAACTAATTCATATTGATATTTGCAGACCATTTCCTACAACCTTTTGAAATGGTCAACGATATTTTATTACGTTCATAGACGACTATTCAAGATATGAGTACCTATATTTGATACATGAGAAGTCTCAATCGCTGTATGTTTTTAAGGTCTTCAAAGTTGAAGTTGAAAATCAACCTGATAAGAAAATTAAAGTTGTCAAATCTAACCATGATGGTAAATATTATGGTAGATATAACGGATCTGATAAATAACGTCTAGGACCTTTTGTAAAATTCTTAGAGAAATGTTGTAGCGTCCCACAATACTTAATGCTAGGCAAACCTAACATGAATTTTGATGTTGAGAGATGAAACTGAACACTTAAGGACATGGTAAGAAATGTGATAAATCATTTTTCTTTACTAGAATCCATCTAAGGAGAAGGATTAAAGACTATAACATATATCCTTAATAGGCTTCCAAGCAAAGCAGTATCTAAAACCCCTTATGAACTATGGAAAGGTAAAAAGCCTAATATTAGGCATTTACACATTTTGGCTTATCTATAAGACCCGAAATTTCATGAATGGTACTTCCGAAAGAATAGTACCTCTAGACAGAATAATGTTATCGAATGAATAGTATTTTTGGATGAATAGTGATTTTTTTTGAAAAATGGACCAAGTGAATACCAAGTTCCGAATGAGTAATAGAGTATAATGAAATTGAAACGGAGTGAAAATGAATCCGTTTGAATAATTTTTAAGGGCTCTAAATGTTATTTTACGAAAATGCCTTTACGGACGGAAATGTGGACGTTGTTAACCTAAACCCTGTTCGAATTTTTCAAAGCATAGAATTGAATGTTAATACACCCAATTAGAGTATTACATGGTCAATTTGACGATTAGGTAATCATGTAATATTTTTGTAATTATTTAGAGATAAATAGAGATAATTTTGAATTCAACCGAAATTTCGAAAAGATTTCCAAATTCAAAAAATTTTGAAAGGGGTCTAAATGAGTATTAAGATACTCAAGAGGTTATTTAGAAACCCAAATGACCCTTTCGAAAGAAATTCGGGTTGAAACGAAATCAATCCGGAAATTACCGGAGACGATTTAATGATTTTATGGAGAGCTGAAAAGGGGCATAGAATGACTTTTAAGAGTCACCAAGGCTACCTGGAGTATACATGCAGTCCGAATATAGGCCTCGGAGAATTTTGCTAGAATTTCGAAAAAGTGCTGGAAAAGCCGAATTCGGACGTTTTGAAAAACTCGAATTGAAAGAGGTAAACATAAATGACTAAAGGAAGACAAGTCAAACAAGCAACCTATAGAAATGTGACACTTGGCAAAGAGATAAGGATGAGGACACTTGTCAAGTTTCTAATGGATGACAATTTGGTAATTTTAGGCAAAAGTAAGGGCAAAATGGTCATTTGGAGGGTTATATATATAAAGTGGATCATGAAATGAATGAGAGAAAGAGAGCATTCGGCCAAGAGGAGAGAAAAACTGAAAAAAAGAGAAAGATGAGAGGGAGGCTGTGAGCGAAGCCGAAAAAGGAAGAAGAAGAAAAAAGAAGAGGAAGAAGATAGGAAAGCCAAGGATTCAAGGTAATTTCATCTCTCTCTTGCTCTTGTTTTCATCCCTATGCACTTAAGAAAAAGTGAGGAGGAATTGGTAAGTTATGGAAGTTAATTTGATGTTAGTTTGATGGGTTTTTAAGAATTTATGATCAATTAAGTTATTAATAAAATTTATGGTATATTTAGGAGTTGATTAGCTTCAAATTGAGATTAGAAAGCAAAGGGAGCTTCAAGGAGTTGTGATCAAGGAAAATTAGTAAGGTAAGTTTAGTGTTTTATACCATAATGCTATGAAATTTAATGGATTGTGATTTTAAGGCTTTGATTGATGTTTAAATGATGCATTTGGATATGATTTTTGAGATTGAAATGAAGAGAATTGATTGATGGTGTGATATACTAGTCTGTGATCAAATGGAAAACATGGTGTAATTGAAATATTTTTAATGTATAAATGAATTTATAAGAGGTTTTATATGATTTTGAGATGATTTATTAAAAGAAAAATCAAGAGTATGGATGGTTGAAAATGTGTGTTAGTGTATGGTCAAGTTATGTTTGTGCATGAGCTTGAGTTTATTTTAATGTGTAATATGGTTATATTATGTTTTGGCACAAAATTCAGTTGATTGGTGCAATTAGAAATGAAAGACAATGATTGTGTGGGTGTGTTGTATAATGTACTGGCCAAATGAAAAAATGTGGTGTAAATGGGCTTGATTTGGTGTTTGATGGATTTGGAATGAGTTTTGAGTTTAATTGGAGCTAAATGGAGGAAAGAAAATAAAAAATTGGGTTGATATGCATGAAAATGGAATTTTGTTAGTATAGGGTGCATTGAGTGTATTGAATGGAATTGTTGATGGTTGGTGTGATTTTGTGATGTTTTGCATGAATTTGGATGTGTTGGCATGAAATTGAGCTAATAGGTATCAAAGGAATGGAAGAAAAATAGAGTTGATTAACTTGGGGTGTAAATTCAGCTAGAAAAAAAAAAAAAAATTAGTGTGCAAATTGCTATGTAATTGCTTTAAGATGCTTTTGTAATGTTTCATAGGGATTTTGGTGAGTTTGTGTAAAGGAAATTAAAAGCAATGGGTGTTAGAGTGTTAGTTTCGAAATATATCAAAATTGTGAAATTGTTGAGTATAAGATATTAACTTGGAGTTATATCGTTAACTTGGTGCATAGATGAATTTTAAGTGACCATTATATTCAAATTGAAGTGTAGGAAAAGAGAATGACAGAGGAAGGCTTAAAGGAATGGTGCTTTAGTGTGGGAAGCAAGTTGTGAGCGAAAGTTTTTATTTAATTTCAATTAGTTTCTTATTAAGTTTCAGATTATATTTTTTGTGAGTGGTTAATCTTTTTTTTTTTTTTTTTTTGTTTTATGAGTTTTAATAGTATTATTTAATTATTGCAATGATATTTTCATATTTAAATTATAATTAACGGTTTGAATCATTGTTGATTATTCTATTTACAATTTTTGATTTAATTAACTTTAGCTTGTTGTTAATTTCTAACAGATGCAAGTAAAGTTCTCAAACTTATATTGTAAATGTATTTATTTCAGTAGTACAGTAAGTTATTATGTTGAGTAAAAATAACATGTTAAACTAGTTATAAAAATTTAGGCTTTTGCCTTAGAAAGAGATTATTATAATTTTAAGTCATAAACTAGAGCAAAGAAAAGTTTTAGTTAAATTTAATATAGTTTTATTTTATGCCTATTGCAAAAGAGAAAAAGAGATTTTTAAAGTTAATGGAAAAAGATTTTAGAGGCCTTGGGTTTACCCTAATCCCCAGAGTACCCGACCGAAATACCATTGCGTGTACGACAAGATGGTTGGGAAAGTCCACTAACTTGGGGGGTCAAGTCTATCAGTCGCCTTTTGCATGCATATGGTAGTGTAGATCTGCTTGATGTTGGGGGGGTGTGGAGGGGATCGTAACCCCAGAGTTCCCATATGTGCAACTACACATGGCAGCATTCCTGAATCCTAGTGGTGATGAGAAATTGCGTCACGACAGAATAAGTTTCCCTGGGTTGCCTTTGGTGAGAACGAAAAAAAAAAAAAAAAAGAGAAAAGCACGTCGTTAGACGTGAAGTTTGGAAAAGAAATGAGAAATTATTAAAAGTTTTCGAATACGAGAATATTTATAAGACATATTATAGTTTTATGATTTTATAAAGTTATTAAGGAGTTGAGAAAATTATTATTAGTTTCCAAACGATAAAGAAAAAGTTTTATGCTTGCACTAGTTTTCTAATTTTATAAAAGCTATCGAGAAAATTGTTAGTTTTCCAAATTTACTTTGGGAGGATATATATATTTTAGAAAGCGTAAACTTTAGTTAAAAGTTACCCACTTACTGAGTTTCATACTCACCACTCTTTTCATATTGTTTTTGAAAAATCCTCCCCAGATACAGGTACAAGCCGTCCATCAGAAGAGGCCCCAAACAGGTGCGTAGGTAGGCTGACGTCACGATGCCACTGCTTTTGTTTAAGTGAAATTTTCATGTCATACATTAATTTCATATTTTGAATGTATATGTTGTAAATACTAGTTTGATTCGAATCTTATATGTTGAAATCAAATTATATTTTGTGCTAATGATATTATACTTGGTGATTTTGATTATATTTTTGTGTTAAGTAAAATAAGTTCCAATTTATATATATATTTGAATAGAAAAATGTTTGTGATTAAATTGGGGAAATTTGTTTTGAGAGCTTAAGGCCCAGAAGTTGAGATTTTGTTATCTTAGAAGTGTTAAAGATTTTAAACTTGTAGGGTGGCATGTTTAGAAAACAACCGTCATGCTGCCCAACTTTTTATAAATCGATTTTGAAAAGGGTTTGAAAAAAAAAAAAATTCTCACGTTTCCGCAATTGGAAGAAAGTTTAGAAAAGATTTTAAATAGTAAACGGCTTAACTTCACGGAAACCTTTCAGCCGGATCAGATATCTGCTGGAGGGCTACCGTGAGGTTGTTGGCAGGCCTAGTAAGGAAAGAGGCCTGT
Source organism: Nephelium lappaceum (assembly GCA_021234005.1). Classification (NCBI taxonomy): domain Eukaryota; kingdom Viridiplantae; phylum Streptophyta; class Magnoliopsida; order Sapindales; family Sapindaceae; genus Nephelium; species Nephelium lappaceum. The sequence goes on from CM038009.1 coordinate 17,706,632, forward strand.
CATTTAAGCTTAGTTGGTACTCACCATGCTTCCCAAATGACTATATCCCTTTGGTCTTGGATTCGAGTGGTAGGGGAGGCAAAAGAAATCCCCTGAAGGGAGGGGATAGTACCTACCAAGGTGGTTGGGTCCTAGTCGCTCTGGGGCAACCCTCAACCTTGGCTAATTGGTGGTCAGGTCCTAGCTGCCCGGGGGCAAACCCTAACCGGCTATTACATTATCCAACTAAGGCTAGGCCTTACAGGCTAAATAAAAGAAACTGGACTCAAGAAATGTAAGCTATTATTATTGGGTACTTTGAACGGTTAATTCAAGTTTTATGATCCTACTACTAGGACATTTTTCGAGACGAAAAATACGAGATTTCTTGAGAAAGTTGAGTTTGTGGGGGAAGATAAAGTTAAAGACACTATCTTTGAAGAGAAATTTGTTTCTGTTCCTGCTATTGCTATTGATAATGATCAGACTTTATTCTTGACATTGTTCAAAATGCAAATTTGGAATATCAAGACAATGTAAAAAAGCTCCCTATGCAAAATGAATAAATTATACCTAAAATGCAAACTTAACAACCTTAAGAGAATATACCATTGAGACAATCCACTAGAGAAAAGAGAAGTGCGATTCTAGATGACTATTCATTTTTCTTTAAGAACATGAGGTTGATATAGGAGTGGTGGAAGATGATCCAATCAACTTCCATCAAGCCAAACAAAGTTCTAATTCTCAAAAGTGATTTAATGCCATGAATGATGAAGTGAAATTCATGAAGGATAATGACGTTTGGGATCTCATCGAATTACTTGAAGGTGCAAAACCCATTAGTTGCAAATGGATATTTAAGACTAAAAGGGATTTAAAAGGTAATGTTCACAGATATAAGGTTCATCTAGTTGCTAAGAGTTTCACTTAGAAGGAAGATATTGATTACAAAGAGACTTTCTTTTTGGTTTAAAAAAAAAAAAACCCTATCAGGATTATAATGGCACTTATGGCTCATTTTGATTTAGAGTTATATCAGATGGATGTAAAGATTGCATTTCTCATTGGTGACATTGATGAAACACTATATCTGATGCAGCTAGAAAATTTTATTTTCGATAACCCAAAGAAAATGGTCTGTAAATTAAAAAAATCCATCTATGGTCTTAAACAGACTTCCCATCAATGGTATCACAAATTTTCTCAAGCTATTATCTCATATGGGTTTGAGGTAAATAAGGTTGAAGATTATGTATATCACAAATTTAGTGGGAGTAAGTACATATTTTTAGGGTTATATGTCGACGACATACTACTTACTAGCAGTGATATAGATTTATTGCACGAAACCAAGAGATTTTTGACAAAGAATTTTGAGATGAAAGATCTTGGAGATGTTTTTTTTTTTTTTTTTTTATTAGGCATACAAATACATCAAGATCGCTATCGAGGTATCCTTGAGTTATCATAAAAGAGTTATATTAAAAGAGTTCTTGATATCTACGGACATGAAAGTTTGTGCACTAAGAGATGCCCTTGTACCTAAAGGAGACAAGTTCAGTCTCAATTAAGGCCCTAAGAAGGCCCTAAGAATGAGTTGGAATAGAGTTATAAGGCTTATCTAGTTACCAAGGGTTTCACTAAGAAGGAAGACATTGATTACAAAGAGACTTTCTCTCCGGTTTTGACAAAAGACTTTTTTAGGATCATAATGGCACTTGTAGCTTATTTTGATTTAGAGTTATATTAGATGGATGTAAAGACTTCATTTCTAAATGGTGACAATTGATGAAACAATATATATGATGTAGCAAAAAAATTTTGTTTTCGATGACCAAAAGAAAATGGTCTGCAAATTAAAGAAATTCATCTATGGTCTCAAACAAGCTTCCTATTAATGATATCACAAATTTCGTTAAGTTATTATCTCATATGGGTTTGAGATAAATAAGGTTCAAGATTGTGTATATCATATTTTTGGTGTTATATGTCGATGACATACTACTTTCTAGCAATGATATAGATTTATTGTGCGAAATCAAGAGATTTCTGACAATGAATTTTGAGATGAAAGATCTTAAGGGTGCCTTTTTTATATTAGACATACAGATACATCAAGATCGCTCTCAAGGTATCCTTGGCTTATCATAAAAGAGCTATATCAAAAGAGTTCTTGATAGATTTGACATGAAAGGTTGTGTTCTAAGAAATAACCCTATAGCTAAAGGAGACAAGTTCAACCTCAATCAATGTCCCAAGAATGAGTTGGAACAGAAAGAAATGCAAAATATTCCTTATACGTTAGCTATAGGAAGTTTAATGTATGCTCAAGTATGCAGGTGTCTGGACATAGCGTTCATTATAGGAATGTTAGGAAGATATTTAAGTAACCCAATGATGGATCATTAGAAAGCAGCCAAACGGGTTATGTGTTATTTGCAGAGAACAAAAGATCAAATACTCACTTATCGAAGATCAGATCATTTACAGATCATTGGATATTTTGATTCTGATTTTGCTAGCTGCCAAGACAGTAAAAGTCCACATCGGGTTATATTTACTTGCTAACTGGAGGAGCTATTTCATAAAAGAGTGTTAAACAAACACTCATAGGTTCTTTCACTATGACAGTTGAGTTCATAACCTGTTATGAGGCATCTAATCATGGGATATGATTGTGAAATTTTGTCACAAGGCTACAAGTTGTGGATTGTATTAAAAGACCATTAAAGATATATTGTGATAATAATTCGACTGTGCTATATCCCAACAACAATAGAAGTTCTATGAAGTCAAAGCACATGGACATTAAGTTTCTCATTGTTAAAGAAAGAGTTTAAAGTAATTAGGTAACTACAAAATATAGTGGGCAAACTTCATGATTGCAGATCTGCTTACTAAGGGATTAACACCCAAGGTCTTTCATGAGCACACTGCTCATATGGGTGTTATTTTGGTTGATAATGTGCAGGTTTAGTGAGAGTTAGTATCTTATTTTCTCTGTTATAGACATGTTTATATTTATTTTTTACAGAATAAAGTATATGGTTCATTTATAAACTCAGAATTTTATTTGTGTTTGATCTCACTGAAGATTAAAGTATGACCAGTTAGAAATAGGCATGTTTGAGATCATATTGCATGTAATTTCTATACTATGCATTCATACTCGATTTATATCATTAAATATATTGGTATAGTGACCACTGATGGGTCTAGTTACAAACATATGTAACAAAGGTCGCTTTGATCCCATGGATATTTCATGGGATATTTCAAATGGACCAGATTGTAACTAAAGGGATGTTTTAGAATAGATAGTTTCTCAATGCACGCTCAAGACTACAAATAATTTAATTATTTCAGGAAACACATGTAGCCCAAGTGAGAGATTATTGAGATTTTTTTATATTTCTTATTATGAACTTACTTATTAAATAACAATTATATTATAGGCTATCTATTTTAATAGGACTAAATAAGTAATCTATTAATTGGGTTTTAGAGATATCCATTGGGTATGGGCTTTAGTGTGTAGAAACCCAATACTAATAAAATTAGGATTAATAGGAACCTAATTTGAGTTAGTATATAACGAATATTATAAGAATTATGGTCCTCAAGTCAAACCAACATATGTAAGAATTTTTGCTCTCCTTTTGCTTCCCCATTCAAGAAGAAAACTACAGAGTATATTGAGGTGATTTGATTGTGGAAGACTCAATTCTTTTTAAGTTTATCAATATGGTTTCAAATATGTCTTCTCTATAACAATTCTTAATGATTTAATATGAGTTTTTGGATTTTGGTGAAAGTTTTCGCCTATTAAAGTTTCATCCAACAGTGGAGTGTCAATATTTTTTTTTTTTCAAAAAACACACAAAAATATCTTAGCAAGGATAAGTACTCTTGAGAGAAAAACTAATAATCGCTTTTTTTTTTTTTTAAATGATAAATAGATAAGAGAGAGCAAGGTCGACCTTAACATTTTAGAGATTTAGCTTGAAAAACTAAAATGAGCCCTTTTATTCATATAAATAATTTTTTTAAACTATATATATATATGTATATATATAGAGAGAGAGAGAAAGAAAAGCATAAAAGAACAATCATAAAAAGTAGATAATCATAAAAAGCCATAACTCAATATTGACCTTATTAAATCATAACTATATGGATTCAGGTATGTCTTCTCCACAAATTTCGGATTTTTGCTTTCCTCACTTTAAATTGTTGATGAAATTTGAAATTTTTAACTAATAAATACAAAACAAAAAGCAATAATTTAGAATTATACCTTTTACTTTGGTTGTCGAAGTTGTGAAATAGAAAAGCAATGTAGAGTTGAAAATGATCAAGTAGGTTTATATATTAGGGAAATGTATCAGTTTTGGAGCCCTTTCTATTATTATAAATAATTTTGAAATAAATAATATTTGTAAAGATGAGTAGCACATTGGTGGTTGACAGACCCCTTTCCCTAGACGATCTACGGGCACCCGACGGTGACCCTCCAACTAGCCCTTGTGCTCAACTAAAGGATCCTTGCAGAGCTAAGCCTTGTTGTTTTTGAAACCTTTTAAAAAACAGAGGAAACGCGGGGAAATTTTTCATTTTTATTTCAAACATTTGTAAAAAATTTTATAAAAATTTGGGCAGCATCCCGTCTGTTTTTCAGACTTTGCCACCTTGCAAGTTATAAAGTTTAACACTTCTAAAATATCACAAATCAATTTCCCCAAACTACAGAGCCTTAGGCTCTCATTTTTATCAATCCACAAGCAACCACAAACATGCATACGATTTAGAAAAATATATTAAATTGAATTCATAAGTCATGCATGATTAATTTCAATCTATTCCAACAAAACAACCAAACTAAATTTTTAAAACCCATTTCCAATAGCTTTAAAAGTTCATATGCAGATTTTTATTTATATATCCCAAAAATTTATACAAATGGTTCCACATTTCAAAAATAACAGTACAGTCTGCTCGACTCCTCTAATTACGATTCGGAGTTCTTGTTATTAAAGTGCCTGTACCTGTGCCTGGAGAGGTTTTATTTACAAAAATATAAAATATAGTGAGCTTGATAGCCCAGTGAGTGTCATATAATTCTCATTTAAATCTAGCTTATCAAATATCATCCCAAAGATCTTTTTAAAACATTTATGCATGATCAAATACCATGGTTGAACAATTGATATAGCTGAAATTCATCATCCATTTAAAAACAATGGATATCAATCGAAATTTAATAAAATTCATGCTCAATAAATAAAATTTAAATCCATAAGTTGCATGATTTCCATTTCTATCAAAACATTTTAATAATGGTGGCAATAATAACTTTCAAAGAATTTATAAATACAAATAGGCCAACCACTAGTAGCTTGCATTACATGGTACCCTAAGAGTAGAGTGGAATTCTGTGTCGCTCAGCCCATCACGAAATTCCACATCGTTCAGGCCATCTATCCAGTTTTTACATAGCGGAATTCGACGTCACTACAGAATTCCATATACAGCCCAAACCCTGTCTCGAGGCATCACTGTATATCGTAAAACCATCTGTCTCTGTAGGGGATTGTAGGTACAAGAGCTGAAGTCAACCTTCTCTTTAACTCCTCAAAACTTTGTTAACAGGGATTTGACCACTCAAATTTCTTTTCATTTCTTGTCAATCTAGTCAATGGGGCTGTTATTCTAGAAAACCCCTTGACAAACTTACGGTAGTAGCCTACCAATCCAAGGAAACTCCTAATGTCAGTCACATTAGTGGGCGGTCTCCAGCTCATAATAGCTTTTATTTTCTGGGGATCCACACTTAATCCTTTAGCTGAAATCACATGACCCAAGAAAACAACTTTGTCTAACCAAAACTGGAACTTACTGAATTTTGCATACAACTGGTGCTCTCGTAGAGTCTGTAACACTATCTTGAGGTGTTCCGCATGCTCCTCATGACTGCTTGAATATAATAGAATGTCATCAATAAACACAATTACGAACTTATCCAGGTAAGCTCGGAAGACCCTATTCATTAGGTCCATAAATGCTGCTAGGGACATTCGTCAGTCCGAATGGCATAACTAAGAACTCATAATGCCCATACCGAGTCCTGAAAGCAGTCTTCGGAACAACCTCATTACGGATTTTCAACTGATGATAGCTCGACCTCAAGTCAATCTTCGAATAGACTCTGGATCTCTGTAACTGATCAAATAAGTCATCAATCCTCGGGAGCGGATACTGATTCTGAATAGTCGCCCTATTCAACTGTCTGTAATCGATACACAGCCTTAGGCTCCCATCTTTTTTCTTTACAAACAATACTGGAGCTTCCCATGGCGAGTGACTAGATCTCATAAAACCTTTTTCCAATAGTTCTTCCATCTATATTTTCAACTCTTTCAACTCTGCTAGAGCCATCCTGTAGGGTATAATTGATATCGATTCGGTTCCTAGAGCCAATTTTATCTCAAACCCTATCTTCCTGTCTGGTGGTAATCCTAGGAGATCCTCCGGAAACACATCTGAGAACTCTCTAATTACCTGAATATCTTCAAGGTGAACTTCATCCTTACTCTGCTCAACCATATATGCTAAATATCCCTAATATCTCTTGCGGAGCATCTTACTAGATGTCATGGCGGTGATCATACTGGTAGCAATTGCTTTCTGTATCCCTTGGAATACTACCTCTAGTTCCTCTAATCCGGCCAATCTAACCTCCTTCATATAACAATCAACTGTAGCCCGATGTCTTGACGACCAATCCATCCCTAAAATTACATCAAAATCTTGAATATCTAACTGTATCAAATCTGCCGGAAACTCTTTATCTGCTATCACAATTTTTTCATCCTTTATTATCTTATCAGACAATAGTGAATTTCCAGCAGGGATGGAGACTACTATACCACCCTCCAAGGCTGTAATTCTGCTTTAATCTTTGTAGAAAATGACAAAAATACAAAAGAATGTGTGGCTCTAGGATCTATTAATGCATATGCTGAGTGGTCAAGAATAGATATCATACCAGTGACTACCTTTGGAGCTGCATCGGCCTTCTATTGAGTAACTGTAAACACACGGGCCTGGGTGCGAGGCTTACCCGTCCGATCTGCTGAGAATGATCCTCTACCTGCTGTACCCCTACCTGAGACTGAAGAACCTCTTCCTCTGATCTAGGAGCCTCTATCTCTCTGCCTCTGATTGAAACTGGACTATGTAGGAGATACTACTGAATATCCCGCCTCTAAACTAGCTGTGGCAGCTAACTGTGGGCACTCTCTTATAAAATGACCTCCTGCCCATAATAGAAACAAGTTGTGCTGCTCCATCTAGATCGGCATTCTCCCGTATGCTTCCTTCCACAGATGCTACACTCAAGCAATGTGCTCCTCATAACATGGGAGCCTCCGAGTGCTACAGATGACTTGAATGATCCTTGACTGGATGACGCTCCTCGGCTCATCCTCTTGCCACCTATCCATCTCGACTTCAGATTCCTTCTTGCTAGTTTACTGGGCCCCTCTCGTGGCAAACTAGATCCACCGTGCTTACTCTCAGTCTTCCCACTCTGAGTAGTGGATGTAGCACTCCTTTCAACCTCTAGTGCTACCTCAACTAATCTCTCATAATACGTCCTAGGGGCCAATGATAAATGGATCCTGAGGCTGGAATCTAGTCCTGGGAGGAATCTGTTACACTTTTGCTCCTCATCATCAGCGATAAATGGAACTATTCAAACCAATTCGGAGAATTTCTTCTCATAATCTGTCACTAACATCGATCCCTGTTCCAACTTGAAAAATTCTTCAACTCTGGCATCTTTATAACTGGATGGGTAGAATCGATCAGTTAACTCTATTTGAAATAATGTCCATGATATCCCAGCTGGGTGTCTTCTCTGTAAACCCTCTATTTTTATTATTGTACGGGTTCCCATGAACAGTCCCTAAGTGTCGATTAGAGACCCTAAATTAATTATGGAGACGCTTAAGGTCATAGAGAACTCATAGGAATTGATTTAAACTCAATTGGAGATTAAACGGGAAGTTAAATTGATAAATGAAATCGAATAACTTTTAAGGTATAAAGGGATTAAATTGAAGATAGAATTTAATAATTGTGGCCATAGTAAGATTAAGCTAAATTCTAAGGGAGGAGAATGAAATTGTTTTAGGGCGTAAGTGGAATTAATGAGAATTGTAGGGAGGAAAATAGAAGCCAAAAATTATAGTTGACTTTTTAAAACACAAACAGAAACCAGTTGCAGCTCTCGCGAAGAGAAAGAAAGAAAGAAGAAAGAAAAAAAAAAAAGAAGAGAGAAGAAAGAAAGAAGAAGGAGAGAAGAAGAAGATCGCCGTCGACCAAGCCACCAACGCCAACCAGCCTTGCTGCCGAACTCAAGCTGAACCGAAGCCAAATCGCAGCAAATCAGCTCTGACCGACGTGGAACCGAGCTCAGAACGCCGACGAACCAACTCCGGTCGATGTCGACGAGCTGCTCCAACTCGACCCGCATGAAGACCAACTCAAACCCGACCCAAAACAGAGCAAGACCAAACTGAACGCGGCCAGAACAGCTCCTCCACGCGTGCAGATCGGCGGTGAAACCAGTGGCAAACCGCGGCGGAACCAAGGGAGAAAGAGAGAGAGGAAGAGAGGGGAAGAAAAGAGGAAGAAAACTAGTCCAATCTCAGCTCAGATCCATCTCCAAATCAGTCCAAAACCACCCCAAAATCAATCTCAAAGCTAAGTTAACGCGATAGAAAAAGGGGTGAGTTATTTAAGTTTGAAAATGATGATTTCATTGGTGTATAAGTTGATTCGAAATGGGTTTCGTTGTGATTTGTTTGTTGGTTGTTTTTGAGTGAAAACAAGTTGAAAAATAAGTGATTGAAGTTGATAGGGAGTTTAGAAAACCAAGAAAATACCAATGATTGAAAGAGAAACCAAAACGCGTGTAAAGTAGTTTAAAGGCCAATTTTATAAATTGACCTATACAGCGTCCGTTGAGAGTTCGGATGACCCTAATGAGTTTAATTAGGCGTATTGGGATTGATAAAAGTCAGAGATTAAGTTAAGAAACCAAAAATGGAGAGTTACACCTAAAAAGGGTCACTTAGGGGCGATTATGTAGTTTTTATTATTTCGAGTTTTCAGAAGTTGACGTGAAAGTAAATTTACGTATATATGTGTTGTGTAGGTGACGAATCAGCCGGTGGAGCTAGGGAAGAGCGCTAGAGCGCAGTTTTAGAGCCTTCCGGATAGTCATTCGGAAGTGATAGCGAAAGGTGGGTGTTAAAATGATTTTAATACGTTTTTGTTGAATTGATGAATGAATGAATGTTTCATGCATGTTTTGATATTTTTGATGAAAATGAAATATGATTTAAATGATAAATGGCACGGTAACAGAGAATATCGTTTTGTGTTTTCAATAAAAGAATGATTTCTTGTTTTGAATTATTGAAATATGAAATGGATTATAAAGATGAAAATAAAACTTATGGCTTACCCCAGATAGTATCACATTATTACCGGTCTGGGTTGAGTACCCGAAGCGTGCATTGGTAGAATTAGTAGTGTCAGTATGTCACTAACTAAACTAACCGTGGGAGATACCCGCAAGTTGTCATGTCAGTCAAATGTCTGAGAGATTAGCCCAATGCACGTGAAAGGTATATTATTAGCTAGCTTACCCGAGCGAGACAGAGTTCCGCTCTGTAGCGATGTAGGATTCCGCTACATGAACCGGACAGAGCGATGTAGGATTCCGCTCTACACTAGGGTGCCATGAGGCACGGGTCACTATAGGTTAACGGGAGTCGGATTGGTTGGCTGGACACCTTCGAGCGGAGTCGGACCATTTCGGTTTTATAAAAGAAAATGGTTTTAGAATAAAAACCCCGCAACCATAGGAGATCCCTTTATGAAATTGAAAACCGTGCTAACATGTGCTTTATAATAATGATGCATGAAACTTGATTTTAAATAAATGAATTTGAAAATGTTTTAGGGAGGCTTTTATAAAAATGTAATTTCAACTAATATTATATGACACTCACTGGGCTTTCAAAGCTCACCCAATACTTTCTGTATTTTTAAATAAACCTCCCCAGGTACAGGTACTATAGCTGAGGATTACCCCGAGACGATACCAGGCAGTCGCAGCGATAGTGTTGATGTGATTTCCTATTCCTAACTTGTTTGATATTAAGAGAAGTATATATTTTATTATCGCTACATGATTTTGTAAATATCCTTTTATGGATTTAAATTGTGTTTCTGAAGAAAATTGATGCATGATGTATGATTTAGTTGATAAACTAAAATATGAAATTGTGGTTGTGGTTGTGTTGAGAAATGAGAGCCTGAGGCTCTGTAGTTTGGGGGAAATGTTTTGTTATATTTTAGAAGTGTTAAATTTTATAATTTACAGGGTGGCAAAGTCTGAAAAATAGATGGGATGCTGCCCAAATTTTTATAAAATATTTTGTAAAGGTTTAAAATAAAAAATGAAAAAGTTCCCCGCGTTTCCGCTATTTTTGAAAAGGTTAAGAAAGAATATGGCTTAGCTCTGCGGGGGATCCTTTAGTTGAGCGAAAGGGCTAGCTGGAGGGTCACCGTAGGGTGCCAGCAGATCGCCTAGGGAAAGGGGTCTGTCATTCTCTCTAGAGCCTCCCACCAGTCCTTGGCTTTGTCTTCTAAAAGGAAGGAGGAGAACTGGACCCTCTGCTCATCGGAACAGCCCATCACCCTAGAAATCTTACTGACTCTGTCTAACCATACCAAGGCAGTCTCTGGGTCGCCACTTCCGTCAAATGATTTTGCCTCCAACTTACATGCATGTTCTATAGAGCATTTCGGCTCCTTAGGGGCCTTCTGCGGCTGACGTGTCGCCGCCATCAATATTTGTGCAACCTGTTCAACATTAAATTGTCTGCCGACCTATTTAGTTGGTCCCGTTGGTCCTAGCTGGGGCTACTCTCTTAGGGCATTCACCGATCCCGTTGCTTGCTCCACCTCCTTAATAGGTGGTACTTCTGGCACTGAAGCTCGTCCAGGAGGTCTGTCGGAACCCCGTTGACCCCATCGATGCATAGTATTGTAATTTCAATAAAATAACTTTATGAAACCATTTGAAATTTTAAAATTGTATGCATGACAGTAAAAAGAAAAAGTTTGGGTTGCTCGTATTGATATAATAAAATGTAAAAACACCTAACCCCATTTTAAAACTCTGACTCTGATACAAAATTGACAGACCCTTTTCCCTAGGCGATATGCCGACACCCTACGGTGACCCTCCAACTAGCTCTTGCGCTCAACTAAAGGATCCTCGAAAAGCTAAGCCATGTTCTTTTTGAAACCTTTTCAAAAACAGCGGAAACGAGGGGAAATTTTTCATTTTTATTTCAAACCTTTATAAAACATTTTATAAAAATTTAGGCAGCATCTCGTCTGTTTTTCGGACTTTGCCACCCTGCAAGTTATAAAGTTTAACACTTCTAAAATATCACAGACCAATTTCCCCAAGCTACAGAGCCTCAGACTTTCATTTTTATCAATCCACAAATAACCACAAACATGCATACGGTTTAGAAAAATATATTAAATTGAATTCATAAGTCATGCATGATTAATTTCAATCTATTCCAACAAAACAACCAAACTAAATTTTTAGAACCCATTTCCAATAGCTTTAAAAGTTCATATGCAAATTTTTATTTACATATCCCAAAAATTTATACAAATGGTCCCACATTTCAAAAATAATAGCACAGTCTGCTCGACTCCTCTAATCACGATCCGGAGTTCCTGCTATTGAAGTGCATGTACCTGTGCCTGTGCCTAGGGAGGTTTTATTTACAAAAATATAAAATATAGTGAGCTTGATAGCCCAGTGAGTATCATATAATTTTCATTTAAATCTAGCTTATCAAATATCCTTCTAAAGATCTTTTTAAAACATTTATGCATGATCAAATACCATGATTGAACAATTGATATAATTGAAATTCATCATCCATTTAAAAACAATAAATATCAATCAGAATTTAATAAAATTCATGCCCAATAAATAAAATTTAAATCCATAGGTTGCATGGTTTCCATTTCTATCAAAACATTTTAATAATGGTGGCAATAATAACTTTCAAAGAATTTATAAATACAAATAGGCCAACCATTAGTAGCTTGCATTACATGGTACCCTAAGAGTAGAGCGGAATTTTGCGTTGCTCAGGCCATCACAGAATTCCACATCGTTCAGGCCATCTATCCAGTTTTTACGTAGTGGAATTCCACATCGCTACGGAGCGGAATTCTACATCGCTCGGGTGGAAGCTAACTAATAATCTACCTCTTACGTGCATTGGGCGACTCACCGGACTAAACAAACAATGTCCCACCTGCTGTTAGTGACAAACTCTCCCAACACAGCCAATAAACGCTTAAGGTACTTAGTCCAAACTTGAGATAGATAACATACAATCAGGTGTACCATAGATTTTCAATTTCATTTCAATTTTAAATTTCCTTTTGCATTAAATCACATTTCCTATAAATCATTTCCATAATGCATGCAACAATTTCAATTTAGAATTCATTTAATATCCTTAACAACATGATAAAATTGGCATGCATTTAAAATCAATCATAGTAAAAACATTTTTATAAAGACACTCACTTGGTCTTAAAGCTTCGTATATGGAAACTTAGGGGTCGTGTTGTGCTCTGCTTGCTTCCTCCCCACCTACACATCATATATATACATAAATTTACGTTCGCATCAACTTCTGGAAACTCGAAATAACTAAAATTACATAATCGCCCCTAAGTGACCCGTTTTACTCGTAAACTTTCGTTTTTTGTTCCTTTATCGATACTAAGATTCTGAACTCAGTTTTCTTCATTTGGAACCTATGTACTATCACTTAGGGTCATTCTGGCACTAACGGAATCGCGTTCGGAGGTCCGAAATGAAAATTATCCGATTTCGACCCCTTTTGGCCAAACCTATTCCCTAGTCCAATCGGGTGGTTTTCTTTGCTTCGTTTTCACTCCAATCATCTCCCTAACTTGCCCTCTAGTCGGTCCAAGTGTTGGTACAGAAAGAAACGGTCACGGTCATCAGGTAAGCGTTTAGGCTAAAAACGCATTATTTTCACTACTAATTTTTAGGCGTTTTCTTGGTTTTGAGTTCTAAATTTAATCTTTCACTTTTAATAGCTTCAACATGCCTAATTAAACTCATTAGGGTCATCTAAACTCTTAACGGATGCCATAAGGGTCAATTTATGAAATTGTCCTTCAAACTAGTTTAGTGCGCGTTTGATTTCTCTTTAAATTTTTGACATTTTCTTGGTTTCCTAAGTTTTCAGTAAGCATTAATTCACTAATTTTTCAACTCATCTTTACTCAAAACCAACCAACAAACAAATCATAACAAAACCCATTTCGAATCAACTTAAGCACTAACAAAATCATCAATTTCAAACTTAAATAACTCACCCATTTCCTCTTCGCATTGACTTCATTTTGAGGTTGATTTTGGGTTGGTTTTGGACTGATTTGGTGACAAATCTAATGCGAAAATGGATGGGTTTTTTATTGGATCTTCCTCTCTTCTTCCTCCTTTCTTTCTCTCTCTCTCTCTCCCTCTGTTTCATCGCGATTTACCGTCGGTTTCACCGTCGATCTGCTGCTGTACGCGCATATGGAGGACTGGTTTGGCTTCGGTTCAGCTTGGTCTTGGTGCGCTTGGCGTCGGGTTTGGCTGGAGCAGCTCGTCGGCGTCAATCTCACGGGGTCGGCAGTCGGTTCTCCAGGTCAGGTTTGGTTCGCTCGGTCGATGAGGTCTGCTGACAGGACCCAATCCGAACCATATCATACTCGTATCCAGAGGGCCCTGCCTGGCACTCCGACGGATTCCGCTAAACCCTTCCAATTGGCTTAAAAGGAATCCGTGGAGCGAACCCTTAAAGTCTTTCCTTACTTATAAATATGGGTAGGTTGTTTTTTTTTTTTTTTTTTCAAATGGAAATTCGGCAATATAACGTCTGTATTTTTAATGTTCACAAAATACCTGTAAGACAAATACACTTCCAAATCTTTTCCAATCACAACCCAACTTCTTCCTCAAACAAATTTCAGAGTTTCATTTCCATTTTGTACAAAAGGAATCATGTAAAATTCCAAAACATAGGTAAATTTTCATACCATATAAAATCTCATAGTTTAAAAGTATACAAAACCATAACCATAGGCCAAAGACCATAATCAAAACTCAAGGAAAATAACTTAAAAAAATTATGTATTTTTCGTAACCTTAATGGAATTCATATAATTTTACACATATCAAAAGACATATAGATACAAGCATTCATTTCAAAAGCCACTAAACTATATAATGAAATACAACAATATGGTGGCTTTTAACTTTCATATGCATGCAAAATGATTATACAAAGGAAGCATCCGTCGAATCTGCACCCACCTATTTTAATGGAGGGTATCTTATGCCTTGATCACCTACGCTAGCACCTGAGGAGGTTTTTGACATAAAATAGGAAAAAGTGAGCTTATTGAAGCTCAGTAAGTGCTCATAAGTTATAAATCCATAACACAATTTACTAAAATACCTCATTAAAAATAGATTTTTGTTTCTTAAACATTTCATTTGATAACTAACATCATTTCACAATGAAGTGAATGCGTTTAATAACAGAAAAGATATATAAACCAATGATAAAACTTATTAACCATAATTATAATATAAAATCGCATATGGATATAAAAATCTAAACGAAATATATATTCATAACTTAAACAAAAATAGCTCATTTCTTTTTCAATTTAGTTTGCATTAGAAATGCACCAATGTTACCCCTTAAACTTACAACCATGGAAACGTGGAGTCATGAGGCGATTTAGCCACAAACACCATCCATGACACTTACAAAGACATCCAAACACCACGTGCGGAATATTACATCGCAATACGTAGCATAAGACAACATCCCACATACATAAAAGCGACACAACAGACTCTTTCTCACCAAAGTTAGTGACGCGATCCCTCCCATACTTTGCCATACATGTGTGGGACGTACCGACCTAGTCTATAAAACTTACAAATGGTGGGTAGACAATTGGCCTTTGAAAACATATTTGTATATATATTATTTTCTTGCATCAAACACATAAAATTTAAGAATTTCATTTCTTCTTTACAAAACCATAAAACATAGCTCAATTGTCACAAGTTCTAACTTGATATTTCATATCAAAATATAATTAACACTTAAAAAAATCATGAAAACAAAACTTTCTCATACAATCATAATATCCGTAACAACACTTATTTTTGAATTCCAAAGTGTAAACACATCATAAAACATGTAATCGGTTCAAAACCATATAAATGCTTTAAAATGCATTTTAGCACTCACCTTTGAAATCAACTCCCCCTAGTAGCTTTAATGATCCTCCCCAACTCCGCTAGCCTCACCTTCACCTACACATGATAAGCACACTTAGAATGTGTTCAATAGGCAATACAAAGATTCACTCAAATGCACTTAACTATACTAACTCTATAAAATTCTCTACACTAGTAGCTTCTCCTTTCAATTTCTCTTTGATCCATCCTCCAAATTCTCAATTTCTTTACATGAATCCTTCTTATATACCCCAAGGAGCGTCTCGATATGCTTCCCATCATAAATTGAAGCTTGGAACTCAAAATGATCGTTTTTGACCCTTCAAACATGAATTGAATGCACAGCCCAAACCGCACATGCTTTTGCTCCAATTCTTCTCCCACACTCTTCTTATCTCCCAATGTGCTCACTTGTAAAATTTTGTCGAATTCTGATATCATTTGATAGGTGTTTTGGGCCAAAAACACCACTTTACGATCACTTTTTAAGGGGCATTTTCACCCATTTCATTCTAAAATTTAACTCTTCCTTTCCTAGTGTTATACACTCTCTAACCTACTCATACAATTCAATCAAACCCATGAAAGAAGTGGTATTCAATGACAACTCATAATAACTTTCCTAGGTACTTTACAATGCATTACAATGGAATGACTTTCAATGCAATTCTAACATTTCTATAATTTTATTTGTCATTTAACCAACCTAAATTCATGCTTAAAACACTTCCATTCCATTGGTTTCCCATACCTCTCCATATAGCCTTACAAGTACTAACATACCCTAGGTTCATTTCTTTCAAGTTTTACATATTGGTTCTTTTAAACATTTTATCAAATACCTTGTCTACATCTCATTTCATTTGTTTCCAATCCAAAACCAACCTAAAATCTATCTCAAGCCAACCCTAGCTCATCAATCTTAGTAGGTTTCCATGCCATCTATACATGCTTTTCAAGTCTCCAACAAATCCTCTCTCAACATAGATAAAATCCCCCAATCAAAACCAACTCAAAC
Organism: Nephelium lappaceum; assembly: GCA_021234005.1. Taxonomy (NCBI): domain Eukaryota; kingdom Viridiplantae; phylum Streptophyta; class Magnoliopsida; order Sapindales; family Sapindaceae; genus Nephelium; species Nephelium lappaceum. The sequence continues at coordinate 17,723,092 of CM038009.1, forward strand.
GCCATTAAAATCACCAACACAACATCACAAAAACAAGCTCAAAAGTGAGTGAACTAACCTTTATTTGACTTTATTTCTTGCTTCAAGTTTGTTTTCCTAGCTTAGGGAAGCTTGATTGATTGATTAGAATGTGAGAATTGAGTGAAACCAACCTTGATCACCAATCTCTCTCTTTAACCGAACGCACACACACTTCTCTCTCTTTTTTCTCTTTTCTTCCTTTGGTTTCTCACAGTTTACTTTGCTTGGGCTGTTTTGCTTTGTGAGTGGCGAGAATTGCTTCAAACATTGACTAAGTTTTGTTTATATATTTAACAATTCCATAAATGACCATTGTATCCTTTATTTAATTAACTTTTGGCACTTAACTATTGATTATTCCATCTTGACCCATAACTTGTAAACTTATTTCAATTTAGTCCATAGGACAAACTAACTTATGAACTCCAATGACAATGACCAATTTGCCCTTATACTTAACTAGGCTTCCAATGGGGTTTCTTCATTCCCTATAGTTTTACAATACTTTCAATTAATTCCCTAAGGTCTCAAAACATCTCTTAATAATTATTTACGATTTCATACACCACTTATAGATTATTACTAAAGTAATCCTTAATTAAATATCGAGGGCTTACATCTGTAGCTGGACTTGGTCGCTTCACGGCTAGTCTACGGCAGCTTGAGCTGGTTCTGCATGCTGGTTGGCGTGACGGCAGTGGCGAGGTCTGGTCGGTCGGCCGACAGCTCATTCTTCTTCTTTTTCTTCTTCTCTTCTTCTTTTTTTCTCTTTTTCTTTTCTTCTTTTTTCTCTCTCGGTCAGTGATAGTCTTTGGTCTGATTTTGTTTTGTGATTCAATTTTTGCTTCATGCTTTCCTCCCCAATCAACTTTAAAAATGATAGTCACGTCCTAAGAAAATTTCATTTTCATCCCTTAGCTTTAGTTTAAATTCTTCTTGACCTCAGTTATTAAAACTTGTTTTCAATTTAGTCCCTAATCACACTTAATAATTACTCGATTTCGTTTACCATTTTACCCTTCCATTTATTCTCCACTTGGATTTTGATAAATCTCTGAAGTTTCTCTACAACCTTAGATACTTTCATTGACCTTTTAGGGTCTCAATTCATTGCCTAAGGACTATCACTGAGAAAACTATAAATAAGGAATCGAGGGTTTACGGTGACCTTAATGCCAAAGCTTGATCTTGGATACTTAACAACCAGGGTTCAAACTTGGAAGTGAACTCCAATCCTTCTTTTTTCTTTTTCCCCCAAAACAGCAACAAATATAAATGCGTGTGTTGGAACAAACTTGGGTGGGAGAAAGACAAAAGGAGGTTTTACACCACACACGCTATTCGAAAACTTTGGATATAATTTAGAACATTTATTATATATTGACTTTGCAAACTAATTATTAAAAAGAAAAAAGATTGAAATTTTGTAAAATTTGGGATCCAAAATTTGAAGGCTCGGGGCGGTCGCACCTTTGACACATACTCAAGGCCAACCCTGAAGAAAGGGCAATCCACACTAGTGTTTGTTAATATTCACTAAGATGGATTAAACCCTTAACATTATATGAGATGGGAAGGTACTTTGCCCATTATATTAGCATTTGGCAATTGTTGTGTCATGATAAAAAAATATGTTAATTGGAAATAAATACTTCTCTTTATTATTCTTCCATAAATCTTAATAGTTGGCCGTTGGTGTGTTATGATAAAAATATGCAATTGGAAATAAATACTTCTTGTTGTTATTATTTCATAAGTCTTAGCTTTCCACTTATTCCTTTATAATGACTCCACTAGATAGTTAATTTTACTTAATTTATTTTTGTTCTTTTAATAGATTAATTTCATGCACATCTCCTTTTAATTTCGGCAATGTGCATCTACCCTTTCAAACTTGTGATGAGGGGATTCACATCTCGCCATATGCAATTATCAACCTGTGTGGAGAGATTGTTTTTCTTGAACTATACATATAGAGTGCGTTTGGTATGCGAAATTAAATTGGTCAATTTTTATATAATTGGATTATAGTAAATAGGACTAAATTAATACTATAAGGCATATTTGGTGCACGGGGTTGGATTAGATTAATTTCACTGGGTATGATTTGAAAAGATAGAATTGGATGAGACTAGACTAAATTAATACTATGATGTATTTGGTACGGTTAGAATTAAATAAAAATTATATTGTCTCTTGTTTGGTATAATTAAGGATTAGACAAAACGTAGTTGTATTTTATATATAATGGTATGGGATATTATTTTTTTAAAAGGACTATGAGATTAATTGATATGATATTATATTAAATTAATTTATATATGAAAAATAATTAAATTATTTTTTATAATTATTTATAATTAATCATCATAACAAACATAATATTTGTTTATAATTGATCTTAAACTACATTAAGTTAATTTTTAAACATGTTCAATAGTTTATATATATAATTAATTAATAATATTTATGATAAAGTAAAATAATATTTAATTTTTAATCATATTACATTAATAAAATATTAATTTCATATTATAAAAAAAAATTAAAAAAATATAATCTTGACAACCAAAAGTATGTAAACACATAATGGGCTCCACCTAGGTTTCCATAGTCCTAGTAATCCAGGACCATGCATGGCCCCCATGTGGAGCCCATGTAGGGTCATGAGTCATGACTAACTTAAGCCAATCTTGAACGTCCACCAAATAAGGGATTGAAACTAAAACCCAAACCCAACCCCCTGTTTGGTGTGTCAAATGACCCGAATGTGTTAGGTGTAATTGAGATTAGATTGAAAATAATTATGTCGCTTGTTTGGCATAATACAGGTTTAGCTAAAAAAAAAATAAATAACAATATTTAATATTTGATATTATGAAATTAATTAATATAGTACTATATTCAATTAATTTTTGAATAAAAATACTTAAATTCTTATGTAAAAATAATTAAAGTCATTTATAATTCATCATCAATAATATAATAATTATTTTTATTGGTTTTAAAAAAATTAAGATATATCAATTAATTTTAAATATATATTATTGATGTAAAAAATCGGTCAATACCCGAATTAAAGCGATTATGGTAAATTGAGTGAATTGCGAGGGGTTGAATGAAATTGATAAGAGATGGAGATGACAAGGCATAATAAGCCATAAGAATGCAAAAGAAAATCGTCTAGAGAGGAGATTTTTTAACATGGTTTAGCACTATAAATAATGTCTACATCCACGATTATTTTATTACTAAAGGGGAAGGTTGCTCATAGTAGAGTTTTTGCTAAGGCTCTTATAGTTTTCTATTGCCAGTTGTCTATGAGCTTCTAAGTCTACATGTTTCATTATGTTATTCGTACATATAAAAGACCTTTTATATAGTATTAGGGTTTCTTGTTTGTATAAAATAAGTGTAACACCCCAATTTGACATAAAAATCAATATAATGAAATGTTTCAATCAACCACTTAAGTCTTCAAAACTAAAAACACAATTAATGAATAATTCCACAAAACATTTAATTCAATAATATAAATATGTCCTAAGTGTCTCAATAAAGGTTTTAAACAACTCAAATTCACGATCATTCAAAATCAATCCTTATATTTAATTTCTAATGAATGAAACAATCTTAAATGCTTATTAAATAATAGTAAGAGATATAGCCATAACACTAAAATTGAATTCCTTCATCAAGCAACACAAATAACTCGAAGTTCTCTCACAAAACAGATAAACCTACTAATCTATAAAAATAGTGGGAATGAGGGGTGAGTCATCAACTCAATAGGTAAACATTATATACTACTATATAACATGTAATAGGAAGGAAATATTGTAACTTTATAAGTAACTTTATATTAAAAATAAAGTCATAATTTCATAGTAACTAAAATAAATACAAATGTAGTAAAGCCAATAAAACATTTAACAATATGATGTTAAAAAATTCAATATTTAAAATCAAAGTCAAAAATAACGAACGACATTCCATATACGGAAAAAAAAAAAATTGAAAGTGGCTCTGGTCATGTATATTAACAAGTCCAATAAACAGGACAATACGATACAATTATGACACCTATAATCCCAATGGCCAATATAATTAATGTTGCGTAATAATAATATTTCAATTAGACCAATATGATATAATTATGACACTTGTAATCCCAGTATGCCTAGGCCAATACAATTAAGTCAATTGTAGACATATGGGCCAAAACGTGTTCACTACAATCATAATTATAATACATATTACACTTTTCAAATATGGATAAATACTTTTGATAGAACATATTGCACTTTTCAAATAGGAAAACAATACTTTGATACAATTGAACAATGTACAAAAGAAATATAATTGAGGATGCAAAATCATTTAAATAGAATATAATAAAAAGTAATATTGAAAAACCAATGTTTCATTTGATTATTTAAAAGGACTTATTGATGTGAAAATTGGTCAGACCAATAGTAGATACATTGGATTGCAAAGGGAATACATTCTAAGGAATTACGAAATTCAATTTAGATATGCTTTGATGCTTTGGTCTCGTTGGATAAAGGGATTCTCGCTCTTAAGTGAACCGCCCTCCTTTTAGCTACCTGTAAAACTAAGAAAGAGATGTCAAGGGTATTGGTATTTCATCGGTGAAAACCCTTTGACGCTTAAATTAGTGGGATTCTCATGAGAAAACCCTTTTTTCCATAATGCTAAACGATTAAAAAAAAAAAAGAAGAAGAAAAGAGTGAAAATAGGGTGAAACCCAAGTTACTCTAGTAATAAGGCCTAGGTGCAGTATCTAATGCTAGCCAATATGACCTAAGAGCAGTATCTAATGCTTGTAAGGGCCTTTCCAATGAGAGTTTCCTTACACACTAATATGTTCTTATATTAGAGAGACTAAATTACCTTTCTTTGAATAGTGAATATCTTTATATACACCTTCCTACCTTCTAAGGTTTCGTCCTTTATCTTTTGTTGCTGGTCAACTCTTCTTTTGTGTCCCCTTCGTTTACACACCTACATCATATTGTCTAGCTCCTCTTCATCCTATCACTTTCACCTTTTTTGTGTCTCATGCTCTTTGCCCAATCAAATCAAGTGTAGGAGACACGTGGCTTCTTTTCATTCTTCTTTCCAATTATAGGGCTATATGGCGCACTATTGACTCTTCATTTTTTTCGTCTTGCTGCTTTGGTGCTTGCCACCTTTATAACATGTCAACTTCTAGGCTTGATGCTAGGTCTCGTTCCTCTGCATTTCTGATGGGATAGAGGGATTTACGAGCATAGGGAGTCTTATTTGAACCTCCAGACTAATTTTCTCTTTGGTTCTTTCTCCCACCTTTCAGCATAGGCAGTCTCGTCCTTTCCATATTCCCTTTGTTGGGCAATTGAACTGAGTTGTGGCTTTCTTTTGGACTTGCCCCAAGGATTTAATTTTAGGCCTTATTCTTAGGCTACTTTCAATAAATTCAAGTTTGGCTTTAATTGGATTTTAGGGAACTAATTTTCCCTCAATAGTAGCCCCTCACTTTAGCTCTAGGAGTGAAGTTCGTTAATCCAAAGTAGATTTTCATGTTTTGAAATTAGCTCCTAGTTCAGCCCTTGATTTTCATTTTCTCAACTGGATTATTTTCTTCTTTGGCCCTTAATAGCTTAGGGGTTGGTTGGAGTCCCTTTATTATTTGTTGAGCCCCTCCTTTTGGGCTTTTGTTAGTCAATTGACTTGGCTCTTTTTTCCCTCTTGTTTCTTTTCCCATAAATGGCGTGATTGAAATGATTTATACATGCCGCCCTTCACACAACAATACCTAAATATCGGAATAAGGCATGTCATCCTTTCTCTCTACACTTTCCTATATCTATAAGCTATCAACCGTTTTTGTCCTCGCATTAATTCCACATTTATTACTTACCTCCCTTAGTTCATGTTCTACTTCTTGGGTGAGAGAACTGAGATCTTCGCTTCTCTCTCAAGAGAAGATCAACCTTAACTAAGCCTTTTATTATTAATTTTTTTTATTTTAATTTTCTATCCTAATTTAATTTAGTTTTTATTCAATTTCGAAACCCTTATCTTTAATTTATTTGTTCTTAGATTAGTTCTTAAATAAACTTTAAACTAAAGTAAGTTACAACTCCTCGTGTGATTGACCTTTGCTTGTCCGCTATACTCGATAACCGATTTATACACTTACAAGATTTTAAAATTTGGTTTATTAAAAAAATTAACCAACAAATTTTTGGCGCCCTCGCCGGGAAGTTGAAACACTTGCTTTAGTTTTAAGTTTAATTTTGTTTTACTTTCAATTTTTAGTTTAGATTTTTCTTTTTCTCTTTTTAGGGTCATGGCTCACCACAACTAAGGATTTTATGAGGACAATTCCAATGATTTGGAGATTCAATTAGATAACTTAACTCATGTTGTACAGCAACTTATTTTAGAAAAGATGTGTGTCAATCGAGGACACTCATCGTGAAATTGTGTGAGAATATACAAGGAAGTGGAATGAGACCAAGGAATGGCTTGCAGGAATTACAATTGGTTTAAAAATGGAGGGATGAATAAATTCCAACACCAAAACAATAGGAGTAATAATTGGAGTGGTGGTCAATGGAATGATAGTTGGAGAAATCTAGTATCAAACAATTATGTGTGTGGTTTTAATCAACAATACTATCGTTCGCATTTAAACTTATACAACTCAGGATGGAGTGGTCAAACAATTTCACTCAAAGCTTACATGAGGCCATTATATCCACTAGATTTTCAAGATCAATTTTAACAACCTTATAGTTCCCCAAATTTTCAAGGCTACCCTCCACTGTTCAACATTCCTTTTCATGGAAAGAGACCAACTTTAGAAAAGAGTATTGAACAGTTAGTTGAGGAAATTGAAGAAGGGATGTAGGCTGTACAAGTTCAACTGGATCAATTAACCAGTGCACACCAAAATAGACAGCAAGAAACATTCTCTAGTGAGATGGAAATCGAACGAGAAGAGAAGGAAGAACACTATCATGCAATTGCCTTGAGCAATAAAAAAGAACCCCCTGATCAAAGTACAAATCTTGAAGATATGCTTAAGTCTTTCATGCAAGAGACAAGACAAAGTATCATGAACTTGGAATACCAAGTTGAACAGTTGGTAACCTTGCGATACCAAAGCAAACTAGAGGAGAAAGATGAGCAGTGTCATGCAACCGTCTTAAACAGTGGAAAAGAGCTAGAAAAAGATGAGGAAGAGTTTACATCAACATTCAAATATCTTACTAATGATGAATGGGAAGATAAAGTTAAAGAGGTCTCAAGTGAAGAAGAAGAACTTGAGGAGGTGCTTCAAACTGAGACTACAACATATGTTACAAAGTAATCCATATCCAAGGAACTAAGTTTGGGGGTGTTCAAGCCTACCGCTGTTAGTTGGCGGTGAAGGCGCTTAACCAACAAAAGGACTTTATTGAAGACGAGTTGGACATGTTGTATAGTGACACCACAAGTACGGTTCATGCTGAAGAGGTAATCTATAAGAAACTCAAGCCTAGCAAATTGCCACCAATGGAAGTGGATCATTATAAGGTTGATCTGGAAAACAAAAAAACTGTAGAAGATATATGGATAAAAGAACTATTACTGGATCCTTATGAGTTCTATGCCATAGAAAGAAAGTTCCTTTTTCATCCTTATGAGAAAGGAAGCGATCACGATAAAATGTATAATGATTGTATGCTCTTAAATCTCACTTTTGTAATGAATACTTGAGTAATTTTGGTTGTTTTGGTATGTTTTTGTTAGTGTTTTGTATAGATGATTCATGGAAGGTTATGGCAAGTAAATTAAAGTATTTTCAAAGCAAATTCAAGATAAGAGGGTTAAGAGTCTCGCTAGTTTAAATTTCAAGACGAAACAAAGTTGAAATGGTAAATTTTTGTTTTTGGGTTAGAAGATATGTCGTCCTTTTTGAGTTCGTTTGAAGTGTATAGTTAGAGTTACCAAAGCCATAACCTATTAAATTAAAGTTTTGGATGCCTAGTTTTCATAGCTACTGACGGTTCGTGAGTTGTAGTTCTATGGAGAAAGTTATGATCAATTTAGTGTCTGAAGGTCAACACTGTCGCAACCCAAGATCGAGAGACTCAAGTTGCGATCATCATTAGTGATAATGCATGAGACCTTATTTGGGAAGGAAACTTAGCTCTAATTCATGCCACCTATAAATTCATCACTTTCAGACCTAAGAGAGGAGGGCAACAGCCAAAGAACTCGAGCCATTCTTTTCGATTCCGTCATACAATCCATTGTTTCTTAACGTCTAAATATTCAAGCATCATTGGAAGGTGTTTTCAAGTGCAACAAAGAAGCTATCACACTGCATTGGAGCTGATTTCAGCCTATGTTTTGTGATGATTTCTTTTCTTTTTGTTATATTATTCATGATGTTTTATGTTTATTATTTATTTATATTGATTGATATTGAAAAGGTGATGAACTAAGTATATATCTAGGGATTTCAATGTAACCTAAAATAGATCTATTCTCATGGATGATTTTTGATGCTTTAATTAATGATTTCTTGATTAAGTATTCTGTTTTCTAATGCTTCAGGCTATTGATTAATTTTAGGTCTAGTCAATTGATACATCTTGTGGTGTTAGTATGCTTGAAAGAGATATTAATGCTTAGAACTTGGTAAAATAGCATTTGTTGACTAGAATAGAAATATATCTAATTGTCAAGTGTGATTGTGTGTGCATATTTTATGATAATGAGTTTGCATTAACCATCCAACAGAGAAATGTACCTGAGTATTTAATGCGAACATACTTGTGAGACTATCGAAAAAGGCTCACAGATATAATAATATATCCAATCAAGTACTACAAGAAATCAATATATTTTGTTTAAGGAAAATGACATGAGAGTAGTGATATGTTGGGTGAAGTTGAATTCTCTATAATTTGATCCGGTGGTTGCTAAAATTAACTTAAATTTTGTTTGTTAATTAATTTGCAATTTTTACTTTTAAAACAATTTAATTTATTATTGTCTGGATAAAGTTGTGTAGATAAATTTCGGTACTTAGTTCTAGTTTGAACCGTCTCTGTGAGATCGACCTTGATTTACCACTATATTATATAGAGGCCATGTATACTTGTAAGAGTTTTTATGCAGTAAAGTGTAATACTAAAAATACGCATTAGGAAGATATTTTAAAAAGAGACTTAAAAAGTGGAATGGACACAAAGACTTGATGAACTAGACCAAGCCATCTATAGTGCGTCTTTAATGGTCGAGACAAAATCTCCCAAAGAAAATTCAAGGTTAGAGGTTCAAGACCATTAATGTGCAAAAACACTTACCCATGAGAGCTAGGTTGTAAGCCCTCAATGCTTATTTATGATTTCCATAGTAACCAACCATAAGTGATATTTTAAGACCTTAAGAGACTAATGAAGTGTTATAAAAGTGTAGAGATTGATTAAGCTCCATTTGTAGACTTAGTTATTATAAGGGTAATTCGGTCATTGTCATTGGAAAGTTATAAGTTAATGTGATGTGTGGACTAAAGTGACACAAGTTTACATGATTAGGGGTCAAGATGAGATAAGCAAGAGTTTAAGGATGATAAGGTAATCAATTAAGGGCCAAGATATAATAAACAATAGTTAAGGACCAAGAAGCAATTATTTAAGAGACAAGATGGTCATTGATGGAATTGTTATAACTATATAAACAACACTTAGTGGAAATTAAGAGAGAGTTGATGCCATTCACAAAGAAACAAGAGAAAAGAAAAGAGGAAAGTAAGGGAGAGAAGGAGAAGCATTCGGCCAAGGCAAGGGAAGAGTGATCAAGGTGGGTTCAAGCTATTTTCAAGTGCCAAATCAATCAATCAAGCTTCCCTAAGATAGAACAACAAGCTTGGACCAAGACCTAAGCTGAATAAGGTTAGTTTCTCATCTTTTGAAGTTGTTTTTGGGTAGTAAAGATTGATGTTTATGTTGGTTATTTTGATGGTGTTTGAGTGGGTTTTGAAGGGAGGTTTTTATCTAAGTTGAGAGATGATTCATTTGAGATTGGAAAGCTTGTGTAGATGGCATGGAAATCTACTAAGATTGATGAGTTAGGGTTGGCTTGGAAGAGGTTTTGACTTGGTTTTGGATTGGAAGTTGAACAAATGAGATGTAGACTAGGTGTTTGATTAAATGTCCAAAAGAACCAACATTAAAAACTTGAAAGAAATGAACTTAGGATATATTAGTGCTTGTAAAGCCATATGGAGAGGTATGAGAATCCAATGAAATGGAGGCTCTTTAAGCGTGATTTAATGTAGTTTGAGTAGCAAACAAACCTATGGAAATGTGAGAATTTAATTGGAATCACTTACATTGTTATGCATTGTAAGACACTTATGAAGGGCATTATGAATTGTCTTTGAATACCACTTCTTTGATGTGTTTGACTGAATTGTAGGAGTAGGTTTGAGTGTGTATAGCACTAAGAAAGAAGGAATTAAGTTTTTAAATGAAATGTGTGAAAATGCCCCCTAAAAACGGATGAAAAAGTGAGGTTTTCTTAGGTTTCGATATCCAAACGATGGAATTTTTCAAAGCCACTTTACGAGTGATCAAAATACGAGTCAAGAAGGTGTGTGGAGCAAGAAAGAAGTGAAGCACAGTCCTAGGTAGGGTTGTGCATACCATTCGGCCTAAGGGGGTCAAAATGACCATTTTTCGTTTCCAACTTCGAATTATAATTTCGAGCATATAGGCGTGTTCCTAGATGAAAATAAATAGGATCCATGGAATGAAATTGGAATTAGAAAGCTTCGGTTGAGAGGAAACCGTGTAGAGACACTTTTTAGGGACTATGTCATTTTATGGGTAAAATGGGTTAGTTAAGAGTTGTATAATAAGTTGTATTCTAAGCAAAATTTCGATGTGTAGGTGAAGGAGAGACTAGCGGAGCCGGAGAGGACCGTTGAAGCCACTAGGGAAGTTTGCAAGCAAAGGTGAGTGCAAAATGGTTTTAGAAACAATTTATGTTGTTTTGACACGTTTATGCATTTTCTAGTATGGTTGTTATTCTAGGATTTTAAATGAGTAATTATATGGATACTATGTTTTGTATGAAAGTTATCTTTTGTGTTTTCATAAGTGAGAAAGTTAATTTGAAATGAAATTGGAAGTTTCAAGCTTGATTTTTAAGTGTTTAATGTTAAAAATAATTTATGTTTAAATAAATTTTCAAAGGTCAATTATCTACCCACCCTTGTAAGTTATGTAGACTAGGTCGGTATGTCCCACACTGTGTATGACAATGTTAAGGAAGGGATCGCATCACTAACTTTGGGGAGATAAAGTCTGTTGTGTCGCTTTTACATGTGTGGGATGTTGTCTCACGCTACGTATTGTGATGTAATATTCCGCACGTGGTGTTTGGATGTCTTTGTAAATGTCACGGATGATGTTTATAGCTAAATCGCCTCGTGACTCCACGTTCTCGTGATTGTAAGTTTAAAGGGTAACATTGGTGCATTTCTAACGCCTAAGTAATTTGATAAATGAATTATTGTGCTTATGTGAATTACAATTCTATTTTGAAGGGGATTTCATGAATGGTTTGCATGAATATTTATACTATTAAGTTTTACTAAAGGTTTATGCATCTTTTATATTAGTGAATATATTGTTTTGTTACGCTATATATGAAATTTCAATTGATGAATTTAAGTAATTAAACTTTATTTTTAATGTTTTTATAGAGGTATTTTAGAAAAGTAAACTTTATGATTTCAAACTTATATACACTCACTGAGCTTCAATTAGCTCACTTTTTCCTATTTTATGCCAAAAACCTCCTCAGGTGCTAGCGTAGGTGACTAAGGCACAGGATTCCCTCTGTTGAAATAGGTGGGCGAAGATCCGACGACTACATCCTTTTGCATAATCATTTTGCATGTATATGAAAGTTGAAAACCACTCCTTTTGATGTATTTTATGAGGTGTTTTGAATGGCTTTTAAAATTAGATTTGTTATTCATATGTATTTAAAGATGTATAAGGTTTTGTAAAGGTTATTTAGATTACGAAATATGCTTATTTTCCTAAGCTATTTGTTTATAAGAATTGAATTTCTACCTTGTGTTTTATCGTTATGGTTTTACATGATTTATGGTATGAAAATGAAAATGAAATTTTGAAATATGCTTGTGAGCAAAGTTGGGTTGGACAATGAAAATAGTTGAAGTGTATTTTGTTTTACAGGTATTTTGGGAAATGTAAAAATTATAGTCGTTATGCCGTTGGATTTTCATTTGAAAAAAAAAAAAAAAAACAACCCATTTTAGTCTTTAAAAGTAATAGAATATGAGAATGTTTTAAGGGTTTGCTCCGCGGGATTCCTTTGACTCAATCAATGAGGTTAGGAGGATTCCATTGGGGTGCCAGGCATGGCTCTCCAGACATAAGTACGGTAAGGTTCGGATTGGGTCCTGTCACAAGTTGATAAAGTGGAGGAAGAATCTAGTTAAGACATTAACTAAGGTGCTTGATGGAAGGCAATCCATGTAGGTAATTTCATTCTTTTTCTTTGTTTTTATCTTTGTTTTTCACTCTTATCTAATTTATATTTTACATTTGAAAAATTGAGGACAATGTTTAGTTTAGGTTAGGTTGGCAATGGTGAAAAATGTTTTTTTTTTTTTTTTTTTTTCAGTTTTTGCAAAAATTTCAATATTTGAATTTTTTTTTTTAATTTCTAGTTTTTGGATTCTACCCATAACAAAGTTGACTAGTTACCTTTTGTTTATTGATAGAGTCTTAATACATGTTTTTGATTATATATCTTTATTAGAGAGTAGCTATGAATATCTTTGCATGATATGAGACTTTTGAATGTCATGATCTTGGTTAATTGAGTGGATGGATGTCATGTTTATATGAATTGTGGACCATTAGTGGAGACTACCCTTTGTGAGGATTTGAGCTTTTGAAACGTTTTTTTTCCGAGGGATATATTTGTTTCTACTCCTTAAACACTCTTCATTTTTGTTCTTAATAGATGATCACTATAGGTTTTACATTAAATACTAAAAAACAATCATCATTGTAGATAACATGAATTGCTTTGATTCAAGAATAGTATGGACTTCTTAGAAGTGATAAAGACAAATTTTGACCTCGTAAAAGTTTACTTTCATACATTAAATTGAAATAAATCATAAATTCTTTAAAGCCAAATACTTTTAGCCTTTTTCTTTTGTCTACCCTTACTAAATGACACTATTGAGTCTTAAATTTAACTATACCTTATAAGTTTGGAATCATACTAAGTGGTGTAAGGGAGAAGAGAATTGAAGTGTTAACATTGACATGATGTGTACATGGACATATGCACTAAAAGAAATGTGCTTCTGAGTATCATTGCGAAAGAAAAAAATGGAAGTGAAAAGAATAAAAATAAAAAAAAATAAAAAATAAAAAATAAAGCAAAAGAAAGAAAACAAAACAAAAACCAAAAAAATAATAATAAAAAGCACAAATTAAGTTGCATAATGCCTAGATGTACTAGGAAAAGTGGAAGTAGATGATGATGAGAAAAAAAAAAAAAGGAAGTGAATGAAGGAAAAGAATTGAAAGAAAAATAAGAGAGGTGATAAAGAAGAAAAAGGTGAAAAGAAACAGGTTGTTGATGAGTTGAAGAAAATGAATGAAGTGCTTTGTTGATCCTACGTCCTTTTTGAACTTAGAACTTTCATTGCTCACATATAAATCAACCTTAGCCAAAATATAACCTTGAATGGAAACAAGATTGCTTTGAAAGTAGTGTGAAATTGTTGATGATTATGTTTTAGATTAATAGTGACTTATCTTTAGTCTTGATATAAGATCATGCTTGTATGAGATCTTTGTTGATTTGCATTTTGTGATGTGTTGATGAGCTATAGGTATGAAGCTAACATTTATAGGTATCGCTATTGGTCAACCCTCAAGAGACAAAATGTGATATCCTTTTTCCGAATCAAGTATTGTAAATGAGATGTATAAGCATTGTAAATATATTATACTAAAATGCCCTCATTTATGGAATAATGAAATCGATTAAATTTTTCGGATATATAATCGAATTCTAGTGGAATTTCTGAATGGATCGAAAATAAATTCGAATATGAAAAGTGATATGATGATTTAGTAAAGTATATTATGAAAATTAGTGATAAAAGAATTTTCATGAAAGAGCATGATTAAATGAACTTAATAAAAGGTTGTACAAGGGCACATTTGGAATTGAAATTTTGAGTGCATAAAATGTAAAGAAAATGAGGGCTCAAATGGGTAAATAACATTAGTGGCATAGCTTATAATTTAATGATAAACTTGAGGGCACAGTGGTAAGGCATGATAAGGCTATATAAAGTGGAAGATGGTAGAAGAATTGAGAATATTTTTGGAAGAAATTATAGGGATGTTCGGTAGAAACAAGACAAGAGGACAGCTGTTGTTCTTCATACTTTTCAAGCCATTTTTCAGTGGATTTCAAGCCATTAAAGGTGGAGAACAAGTCTAGGAGCAATATCTAACAAAGGTAAGTGGTTTCCAAGTGAAAAAGTTTGAGTTACCACGATGTTATTCTCTAAAAAATTGGATTCAAAGCTGTCCACTTACTACATGTGTTGTTGATGGAATTTTTATGTATAGGTTTAGAGTTTCGAAGCTTCAATCTTATGAGGAAATAAAGCAAGTGATTCGAGGTAGTTTTGGTAAGCATACAACTAAGTTAATATTGTGATTTAATGACATGACCCAATCCGAATCTTACCGTACTTACATCCGGAGGGTCCTGTCTGGCACCCCAACTGATCCCTCCTAAACTCTACTAAATGGGTTAAGAGAAATTCGCGAAGCGAACTCTTAAAAACTTTTTATCTTTCCTCACCTTGTAAATAAAAAATGATTTGTTTTTTTTTTTTTTTCAAATGAAAAATTTGACAGCATAATGGCTGTGTTTTTTATATTCCCAAAATACCTGCAAAGAAAAAATACACTTTCAAAGGTTTCCATTTCACAACCCAACTTCTTTTAGCCTCAAACATATATCACAAATCCATTTCGTTAAAAATCAAAAGCATGAAATCATAAATCAAATACTTTGCAACTTACGAAATTTCCTTAAAAGTGACTAAAACTTTTCAAATTCATGCATAATCAATTTAGCTGCAATTTCATACAATGTTTTTAAAACTAAAATTGTCGCATCTTAAATGAATCTGGATCATTCATTTAATATTAAACATACATTTACATACGATTTTCTTCATGTACAAAATATGAAAAATGTATTTATATAGAAGCAATGTCGTTCCCTTGCCCATCTATTCTTCTGGAGGAGTCATTTTTATCTCGGTCACCCACTTCTATACATAGGAGGTTTTTAATATAAAAACAAAACTATGAGCTATAGAAGCTCAATAAATACTTATATTTCTTTTTAACTTAAAATATTTTATTTCTTAAAATACCTCCTTAAAATCTTTTCAAAATGCATTTATATTTCTTAAAACTTCTTATAGGTTTCAAAACTTATTTTGTTGTAAAGCGTGATTGCTAAATCTATAAAATACATATGTACATAAAATCTCACATAAAGCTTATAAAACTATAAACCCGTAAGGGCATCAAAATGCATATAAAGCTTATATATACATAGAAACTCCACATAACCTAAAATCTTTAAAGCATAAATTTTATTCAAATCGCAAAGTACACATATGAAAACTATAAACGTTTAAATGCATAAAATTTATATAAGACTTATAAATTAAATATCATTTTTAACTTATATATACATAAAGCTTCATATATACATAAAAACTTCATTTAAACTTAAAACTTAAAAATACAACTCTTATTTAGATTGCAAAGTATCCATATGAAAAATACAACTCATATTGATATAAAATTTATATAAAACTTATAACTTTGAATAGCATTTAAACTTACACATAGATAAAGCTTCAAATAGAACTTGTAATGTACAAAACATATAAAATTCCAATCTCATTTCAATACATAGCTTAAAATAGAAAGTCCGTAAAACTTATATATATATTCATAAAACATCAAAGAAAGCCTATGAATTATAAAACATATAAAATGAAATTTCATTTCTTAAACTTTCCCAAAACTTAAATCTCATTTAATTGTAAAATATACTTAAAGCTTATAAAATATTTTTCTTTACTTTTAATATCTCAAATGCTTACTTAATTTTCTAAAAACACTATTCGTAACCCATAATGCTTACAACCACGTGATAGTTAGGTAAAATGCTAATCGACGTGGAGTCACGTGGCGATTTTGAGCTAACACCAACTGTGACACACTACTTACAAAGACATCTCGTAGTTATATGCGGAATGCTACATCGCTAACCATAATACAAGATAATATTCCACACAAATAAATGCAATACGACAGACTCAATTTCCCCCAAGTTAGTGACGCATCCCCCCCTTCCCCACAACCCCCCCCCCCCCCCTCTCCCCCCGAAGACTTGTCATACTAATGTGGGATATACCGACTGGGTCTAAACTTAAACTTATGATAGTGAGTATACATATGGCCTTTGAAAACTTCTTTTTATTTTCTTACTTATTGCAAAAGCACAAAAATCTCTTATTAGGGTGCAATAAGCATAAAACTTGTTTCTTTAGTGCAATAAGCACAAAATAACTTCGTTAAGTGTAAAGAGCACAAAGTAGCTTAACTTTTAAAACCCATACATCTCACTTTTATTTGCATAAACATAAAAGTAGCTTTGTTTGTAAAAAGAACTTAAAACTAAAACTTAAATTTCATTTCTAAACACACTTATGCTTATAAAATCATAAACATTAAAACTTCCATACAAAATGTTATATAATTTAAAATACTCATGTCAAGTACTAAAATAGCAAATCATCATATAAAAAGTTTAAACATTGGAAACAAATACAACTTTCTTAAATAAATTTCATACTTACAACTCATAAAGGCTTAAACTGTCATACAAAACATCATATTAAATAAGGAGTTCATTTCGAATTTAAAGCTAATATAATAGAAATTCTTCTTATAAATTTTCACATAGATAACAAACTTTGATAAAACTTAATTTAGCACTCATAATATAACCTTTCTCATAACTTTTAAAGTCTACTTTCAAACACTTTAAAAACAAGTGTATCACTCACCTTAATCTCAAGTTTTGTATTAGGAGCTTCAATAGCTTTCGCTCATTCCGTTTGCTTGTCCTTCACCTACACATTACATATTTGCTTAGAATACACTAATTTTAACTTCACAAAAGTCATTAATTAATTTCTAACTCAAGTAACTCCAAATAATAGCTTCTAGCTTCAATAAGCCAAAAATAAGCTCTTCTAGGTGAATCCCAAACTAGCACTTAATTAACTTAGAGGTGCCATGGCCTATGTAGGTGCTCCCACAACTTTGCTTTTGAAGCTAGGACTACATACATGTTTATACAAGTCTAGGCTAGCCAAGACTATGGGTGGGCTCAGGAATATTTAATCTAATCCAGAAGGTGAGATACTTGAGTCCAATTCCACTTAGTCCTATATAATAAACATGCACATAATACTTATTCTTGGTAGGTCAACTTCTTATTTTAGATCTACGTGTCAACTGAAAGTTTAAAGAACTAAAATCATTATGTCCTAATAATTTTTAAAGCAAATTACAATTTAACTATACATTGGAAACGAAATTGCAAGCGAAGCAAACTTTTCACATTTATTACAATAAACTTCCGATTGTTAGCCCATCCCCATTAGAGTTAAAGAATTGAAGGGTAAAGTTATCTATCAACCTTATTTACCTTATTTTTTTTAAAATATTTTTTTAATTTGATGAGATCTCTAAAGATTAATTTGAGAAAAAATTTGAAAAAAAAAAATCAATAAAAAAATTAATCAGATCTCCACTATCCATCCTAAGATTGACGATAAAGATTATTTAAAAAAAAAAAAAAAAAGAAAAGAAAATTGATGGGCCATTGCCATCTCCATGGTGATGAAGATCCAAGATCAAACACCCAAATCAACCAACATCAGTGCTTCCAAATTTCTAGGTTCCAAAATCTAGAAATTAGGGTTCCAAAATACACCTGGACCTTCAATCAACATCTAGTTTCCAAAATCCAAATCTTCAAGTTCTATTTCCACTCAAAAATCATGCACAAAGAATTACAAAATAATTTAAAAAAAAAAAAAAACCAGAAGTCATCATCACCATCTGCAAAACCAACTATGGCCTCTTACCACTACCATCCCTAATCTGCTCCCTTTACCTCCCCTAATTATCCCTGTCTCTCTTCTTCTCCAAATTATTTATAGAAATGGCCTCTTGTTAGAAACCTATCTAGGTTTGAACCCAGACTTTCAATCTAGGTTCGAATCTATACTAAAGCAATGTCAAGAAACTTATGTATGTTGTAATGACATCGACGATAGAGGAGGAGGCTTTTTCTAGGTGTGGAGCAGGTAGGTGCTATTATAGTGAGCATGGATCAACTATTTGATCAAGGAAGTGGTGCAAAGGATGGCGATGGTAGATACAGAAGAATAAAATGTCAACAATAAAGAAGAAGAAAAAGTAATCTAGCAATGATGGGGAAGAACCTAGAAGATAAAGAAGTGGAGGTCGGCGGCGATAAGAAAGAAAAAGAAGAAGTTAATGGGGAAAAAGAAGAAGAGTGGAAAAAAATATTGTAATTTATTCATTTTTCAAGTTTTTAAAAAATATTTTAGTTTATTTTTTTATTTTTTTAATTTTATTTATATTTCAAGGGTATTATGCTCTTTTTGTCATTTAACTAGGGCAGCTACGAAAATTAGCAGTTTTTCACTACTAGTAGAGGGTTAATTATAATAAAACCGAAACTATTGCTCTACTTACAATTGTGTTTCTATTGAGTAGCTAAATTATAATTTTCTCTAATTTTTATTATTCTCATCAATTAAATTATTGTTGACTCTATTTAACTATTCCATTTTATTGTTTATAAAAATGGTAAATTTTAAATATCATTTTAGTTACAGCTTATGAGGATTTCTCCATTTTGCATTGATTATGTCAATTTTAGACATGGTTTTATATCTTTAATCCTAACTTTTGTGAGGAATACTTGAGTAAATTCTATTATTCTAATGTGTTTTTCTAGTATTTTTGCTTGTAGGTTTAGTTTTAAGAAAATGGAAGAAAATAGTGTAAAAAAGCAAAGTTTTAAAGAGACTTTGAGTTTTTGTAAAAAGGCGTTGGCTACACGCGATTCACGAGCTCAAGTTGCTAAAATTAATCAAAGAATCTTGTTGAATGCAATTCTCCAAATGCTAGTCGCTTTAGTTTTTAAGGGATTTTCATTAAACGCAATCATAAGTTGTGTCTCACTATCGTAAACTATGATTTTGGTGTCATACGTGAATGGAGGAAACTCTCCAACCCTAAATCATTTCACCTATAAATTTATGTTTTTCTCATTTCCAAAGTAGAGCATCAGACCATAGAACCTCTCTAGAGCATTCTTCTTTCATTTTTGCAGAGTTTTTCATAGATTCAAGTCAAAATCCATTAGATGTTCATGCAACACTTCATTGGAACCATTCAAGAGCAACATAGAAGTGATTTGGGGTGATTTCACAACAAAAGCAGTGGTGAATTAGTTATGTTTATTTTTGTTCTTGACTCTTGTATTATGTTGTTCATTTATTCTTTTTATTTTGGCTTGAGCTTGTGTAGATCTATCGATAACTAAGTTTGTTTGTAAGGGATTCAATGTAATTTGTTATGGATCTATTCTTGTGAATGATTTATGATGTTTATTTAGAATGATTTCATATGTTAATTATCTATTTTATCATTTCTTAATGCTTTCAATTGATTTTAGGTCTAGTCAATTAAATGATTTTGTATTACAGATATGCTTGAGAGAGATATTAATAATGAGAACTTGATAAAATGTCATTTGAGAATTAGAATAGAAACATATCTAGTTTTTAAGTGTGATCTTGTATGGATAATTGTGTATAATGAGTTTGTATTAACTATTCAACATAGAAATATAACTAGGTGTTTAATGCGGACATACCTGTGATGGACTCGAGAAAGGCTCATGGATATAATTGTTTACCTGATCAATTATACTATGAAATTATATATTGTTGATGGATAATGATAAAAGAATAGTGAAGTATTAAATGATGTTGAATTTCTCTAGATATTTTGTCCAAGTGGTTGTTGTTATTTAATTAAGTTTTCTGTTAATTGGATTTTTGCAATTTTACTTTTTAATTCAAATTTTATTAATCAATTTCTGAATAAAGTTGTGTAAATCAATTTTAGTAATTAGTTCTAGTTTGAACCATATCCGTGGGGTCAACCTTGATTCACCACTATATTGCATAGAGACCGTGTATACTTGTACAAGTTTTTGTGTAGTAAAGAAGTGTATTACTAAAAACGCACACCAAGCTTTTGGCATTGTTGTTGAAGGACGATGTATCGAACTATTGAACATTAATTGATACTAGTTGAAACAACTTTAATTCAGACTTTTTCTTTTCTGTTTAAGGTATAGTTTAGAATCTCGAAAGGCTAAGAAGGTTGGCAGAGCAGTGGAATGATATGGCAAATAATCAGGGTGGTTAGAATAGAAACAATGGAGTTGGTGGTGACAATTCAAACCGATTAGAGATTATTCGATAGCAACGGTGGAAGGGATCCACCAAAGCATTCGCCAATCGGCCATTCAACCGAACAACTTCGAGATCAAATAGGAAACCATTCAAATGAGTCAACCAGTAGTATAATTTTGTAGACTACTCAATGAAGATCCAAATGAGCACATTGCAAATTCCTTAGAGATTTGTGACACTTTCAAGTACAATAGAGTAACAGATGATGCTATTCAACTAAAATTGTTCCCTTTCTCATTAAAAGGCAAGCAAAGAGCTAGTTGAATTTATTACCTTAGTCATCTATCACAACATGGGATACAATGGTGCAAAAGTTTCTAGTTAAGTACCTTTTTTCAAGGAAAACATGGAAACGGAGGAATGATATTGCCCCATTCATGCAGAAGGAAAGGGATTCATCGTACAAGGCTTGGGAAAGGTTTAAGGAGTTGCTTCGGAAGTGTCCTCGTCATAAAGTTCCAAAATAAATGCAATTACAGGTTTTTTATTAGAGATTATCAAAGATTTCAAGAGCCAATGTTGATACTGCAGTTGGAGGAGAATTGTTGAAAAGAAATGTGGAAGATGCATTTGAACTGATCAAGATGTTCCCCAATATCTATCAATGGCCATCTAAGAGAACAAAATCCATAAAAGCAGTGTCAAGTGTTCACAAGCTTAATGCTATTACAATATTGACAGCTTAGGTTTTTGCTTTAGCTAAGAGATTTGATGCTTACGGTACGGGTGCAAATGACATCAATGCAGTCCAAAACTCATGTATTAGTTGTGAAAAGTATGGAGGAAATCATGCGACAGATAATTATCCGAGCAATATTGAAATAGTGCAGCATATTGCTAGCTACAATAGACAACAAATAAATCCATACTTGAATTCATATAATCCAGGATGGAGGTATCACCCTAATTTTTCATGTAAGTAGCATCAAGAGCAAGCATCGTAATTAAAACCTATGTTTTCACGAGGCTTTCAAGGTTAACATCAATAACAATTTCATCCACCTCAAGAGACAAAGTCAATGATAGAGGAGCTTTGAGATCAGTTTATAACTGAAAATATTGTTCGGGTGCAGAACCAAGAGGCTTAGTTACATAAGCAATAAATTTTGCTTCAGAAGTATGATGCTCAAATATAGTACTGTGAGATGACTCTTAGAAATTTAGAGACACAAATTGGACATTTAGCGAATGTTTTGAATAGTACACTCAAGGAACCCTTCCCAGTGACACAAAAAACAATATGAAGCAGGGACGAATCTAAGAACAATGCAAGGCTACAACTTTGCAAAACGAAAGGGAGTTGAATAACACTGAATTTATGCCTAAACCGAATTCGAGCAAAGAGAGAGTTGAAGTGGATGAAGAGGATAAGCATGCAGATAAAGAACCATCAGAGGTTAAGAAGAAGACAAGTAAAGAAAAAGATTTAATAAAGCCAAAACAACTTATGGAACCATCAGTTGTGTCACCTTTCCCTTTCCCTAAAGACTTTAAAAGAATGAGTGGGAAACAAAAAAAGATGATGTAGTTAAGCCGAGCCAAGCTAAGCCTACACCTCCAGCACCACCTCCACCATTCCCTCAAAGGTTTCAAAAGCATAAATTGGACAAACAGTTCTTCAAATTTTTAGAGGTATTCAAGAAACTTCATATCAATATACCCTTTGCAGAGGCATTGGAGCAGATGCCTAGTCATGTAAAGTTTATGAAGGAGATCATCTCGAGAAAAAGAAAGTTGGAAGATTATGGAACTGTAGCTCTTACTGAAAAGTGTAGTGCAATACTTCACAAGAAGATACCGTCCAAGTTAAAAAATCCAGACACTTTTACAATTCCTTGTGCGACTAAAGAGCACTCTCAAGAAAAGCATTGTGTGATCTAGGGACAAGTGTGAACTTAATGCTTTTTTCCATATTTAAGAAGCTAGATTAGGGGGAAAGCTAAACCTACATCCGTCACTCTTCAATCGACAAATAGGTCTCTTAAGCGTCCGAGGGGAAGTATGGAGAATATGTTCGTTAAAGTGGATAAGTTCATTTTCCTTGCGGACTTCATAGTTCTTGATATGGTGGAGGATGAAGAGATTCTTATTATTTTGGGTCAGCCATTTTTAGTAACTAGTGGAATAGTGATTGATTTACAAAAAGGAGAGCTTACTATGAGAGTTCAACAAGAAAATGTGATTTTCAAAGTTCTCAAGCCCATCAAAGTACCTAAGATTGAAGAAGACTGCTTTTAAGGTGGACTTGAAGGGAAATGAAGAAGATAAGTGGATGAAGGAAAATCTCACTAGATCGTTTTAATTTTAAAAAGATGGAATGTCGGCTTAAGTCTCAAAACTCAAAGAGGATTTCAAAGCTAGAGATAAGATCTCATTGAAGGAGTTGAAAACAAGGTTGATGGGGTGCTTTGTTAGTACTAACCAGTGTAAACTAGGCTGATGAAGAAAGAGAGAAAAAGTCATGCTGAAGACTATAAATCAAGCGATGTTTGAGAGATAACCCAAAAGTTTTCAATTACGTATTTAATTTTGTTTAGTTTAGATTTTTGTGTGTTTGTGTTTTCATAAGAGCACCTGGAGGAAAGGAAGACAAGCGATTATCAGGATATCAATTCACCAAGCCCATGCTTGTAAGGGAAGTTTCTTAATTTCACTCTTATTATGCACTTTAATTGATGATATTGTGATACATAGGTTTGGGGGTACACCTATTTTATTTTTGTGTGCGGTTTTCTTATTTCTCGAATTTGATTTTTAACATTGAGGACAATGTTTAAATTAGGTTTAGGGGTTGGACACTTATGTGTGAAAAGTTCATTTTTTTCCTTTTTTTTGAAAACCTTGAAAATTTTTGTTTCAAGTCTTTTTTAATGGATTATTCTAATGAGATTAAAAGAGGAATTTATTGACTTTATGATTGGTTATTTGGACTAAGAGGTAGCCACAAAAGTTTGAGCATGATTAGAGGATTTTCAAAGGCTTGAATCCTAGTTAGGAAAGTAGAGAGATTTAAGATATTCATAGTTGTGGTCTATTAGCAAAGACTACCTAAGTAAGACTTTTGAGCCTAAAGCATTTTGATTTAAAGGGGTTGTTTCTTTCTAATTCTTAAACACTTTTTCATTTGATTTTTACCATTTAGATTTTTACTATTTAGTTTTTGCATTGGAAAGAGATAAAATTTTTTGCATTTATCAATCATTTATTTTTTATGGAAAGTTTGACTACTTTAAAGAAGTGAAACTAGGCTATATATACTTAACCTAACCAAAAGCCCAAAACAGTTTCCTTATCTTATGTTGTGTGCGTCAATAGCCATTTTGAAGCCAAACACATCTTTTAGCCTATTTAATTTTTTTGTCTTAAGCTTTAAAAATCCATACCATGCCTGAATAAAATTAGCTTTATCGTAAAGTTTGGATTCATATATGGGGTTAAGATTATGGCGAAAGAGAATGTGGGGTTGATGAAGAATTAAATGTAGAACACGAGCATGATTTGGAAAGCAAAGATTGGGGATGAAAAAATAAAATAAAATAAAAAAGGTGCATTGAAGGAATTTTTGAAGAAATAGTTGGAAGTGAATAAAGTGAAGAAAATGCTTAGTCAAGATTGAATATTTAAAAGAGCGTTCAGTCCTTAAATAGGAAATCTTCTAGAACTCATTGTGTGATCCTAAGTTCATTTGAAAACTACGACTTTTTCTTCCTTTCTTTGAACCATTCACTCTTTGGTCCCATTAAAACCAAATGAAAAAGACCTTATAGATCTCTAGAGAAGTTGAATTGTTTCATTGAAGTAAATAATGTCTGATGTGTTATCAAATTTTGATTCCTTCCATGAGGTCCTTTGAGTTTATTAAGCAGTTTTTATATTGTTTGAAAGCATGCGTTGTATGATGTTTTGATGATTTCTTGTGCATAATTTCTGAGATGCCTCTTCCCGGACCGCTACTAGGCTCCTATCCGAGAGGTACGCCTGGGCACTCCATCGATCTCCTTTAGCCCGTCTCGACGAACTAAAAAACAATTGAGGAGCGAACCCTCTAACTTTGTCTTTAAACTTTCTTTGAAAAGTCGCTAAAAATTTTGCGTGTGAATAACTTTTATAAACCTAAAACTTTAAAAATGGTTTTGGGTTAGTTTTAACTTAAAAATTTGGTCATTTAGAAAGCTAAATTTTAGCGGCATAACGGCTACAAAATGGGCAATACCGAAACCTATAATTTCAAAATAAAACACTTCGACTAAATCCCTTTCAATTGCCAACCCAAACTTCTCCCAACAAGTTCAATAAAAATGGCGAAAATTGCCAAAATTACCCAATTTAAAAGGATAATTTTTGTTTTTACCCACAATTTTTTTTAAAAAAATTGAATTTAACCCCTCAAACAAATTAATTTCATTATATACCCAAATTACCCATAATGCCTTTACACATATTTACCCATAAGCCCTTAATTTTCAAAAAATTTTAAAAAACCAAAATATGTAATGACAAAACAGCCCCTGCTTATATATTTGTAAGAAATTAGTGGAAAGTTTTTTCATCACCAATTGAACCTCTAAAACTTGACCCATATTGTGCGACCCGTACCCGATCGACCATTTGCACGACCCGACCAACTGTTCGATCCTTTCCGGCTATTCTCTCGCTATTGTCGACCTTGCCAGACCATCTCCGACCATCGGTGACCATCTCAATTTAGCAAGGTACTCGAATCTACCTTACCTGTCTCATGTTAGGGATCAATGATATTAACCGGTTTTCCACCATGTGTGAAAAACCGATCAATGATATTGACCGATTTTTCACACATAGTTAAAAATCGATTTTATTTGTTCACATTATAAATACTAATCATTTGTTGTTTTTGTTTGTTTTCTACAAATGGATTTCAAGTACAAATATAGTTCACAAACAATTAGCAAGAATTCGAGCGGGAATACACATATTGGTCAAAAATGGCTTGGTAAAATCATTGCGATTATTACTAGATGAGGCTTATATGACCAGTTATAAGAGAGTGCCCATTCGAACATATTTTAGAGATAAGCACCAACAATACAACAACTACTTTAGTGATATTATGGTTTCTTGTTAGAGAGGTGGAGGTCCTCGGTGGGCGTTGTGATGAAATGTGGTTTGAAATCAGTGGAAGAACTTATAGGTTTGGGAAACAGGAGTTTTTATTGGTGACAAGACTTCCTTTTGGGGGTATAGATCGAGAAATCTTCAATATGGTGCAAAATGACGAGAAGAGTATCATATGGCGATTGTTTAGTGGAGTGTCGCCGAGTGTCCCCAGTCTAGTCACCTTTCTTGAGGCAAGAAGCCATACAGCACGCAAAGCCGTGCAGGTGAAGATGTTTTAAATTATGAGGATCTATTGAAGTTAGCAAATATAGGGATCACTTTCCATCTCTTCATGGGGCATGATGACAGGGCCAGCATTGGTCACTTTATGTGGGTCATGATAGAGCATGCAGAGGTATGGAACTCGTTCCCTTGGGATACATTGAGCTATAGTACACTGGTCCACTGTCTCCATATGGCGATTAATGAAGAACGGGTGAAAAACCCACCAAAGACCATTAACTTTATGGTTATATCTCGGTATTTCAGATATACCTAATACGGTAAATAATTAATTATAGTTTCCTCTTAATACGATCGATAATAGGATTTTATATATATATATACACTAACTATATGTTTGTTATTTGTTTAATCGTTTTTGCATTATAGTGGTGGTTAGTGGAAATATTCCCCGTGTTATGAGAGAAGATAGTGAAAGATAATCAGTCCTTGCAAAATGAACTCCCAAGGTGTAGAAGACAGACACTTAAGAGGACCCCGAAAAGTATAACCAACCTGAATGATTTTCCCCCTATAAGTGGTGAACTTAATTTAAATTGGTTTCCTTCATTTTTTTTGTTTTAACTATCCTTATTTAGATGAAGTATTAATAATATAACTAACTATTTATCTATGTATATTGTAGATAGTTGGTATTGCACAAACCCTTGAGCCTACTGATGCCGAAAAAGAGACGGATTATTGGACATCTTTCAATCCGAAGCATTTGGTTGGCGAAGAGGTACATAAAGTTTGCGGCGGAGAGAGTGAGGATGATGATGATGATGATGATGATGATGATACTGATGCACGAGGTGATAATGATTATCAGGTAGAGGATGAAAGGGGTGATGATGAGGTTAATGAGTTTGCAAGGGAGGATGATGAGCAGCATGAAGACATCCTAAGTGCACAGACCGAATCAGAGGATACCTTTACAGAGTTACGAACAAAAAAGTCGCACGATGTATGAATAGTACATTCTGAGGTACGAATCTTAATCTTGTTTTTATTTTATTATTAAGTGAATGTGCATTTGAGTAAATGGAAAAGTTGTGGACATGTTGTATAATCATACGGAGTAGGATAGAAAGACGGAGTCTCTAAACATGAAAAACTGAAGTGTAATTTTAAATATGTAGGTTATATTTCCCTGGATACTCAAAAAACAGGGGAGACTCTGTCAAAATGTTTTTTTACAATTGAATACACTGTCTAAAATGACTTATCTATGTAGGTGAAGAAGTTGTTTGAGTACCTAGTGGGTTTACAGAAGGCAACCCACGACAAAGTAAGTAAGATGGACAAGGTGATAAGGAAGATGGATAGAAGGTTGAGACGTGTGGAAGAACATTTAAAAATTCCTATGGATGATGACAACTGATGATGACGATCATGATGATGATGATGATGATGATGGGAGTTTTGTCCTTGATGACCATATCTATAGCCCACCACCACCACCACCACCACATCAGGACAAAGGGGTCCATCAGTCACCTCGCCATGATGATGAGGTAGTCCATCAGTCGTTTATCCATAAAGACTAGACAGCCATCCATCAGGAGGAGCAGAAGGTCCATCAATCTCACAGTGTCCACCAATCACCCCTCCAGCAAGAGGATCAAGAGATCCACCACTCCCAGAAGGTCTCAGGAGGTCTATCATATACAGATGTTGAACGTGGTAATGACTAGGTACATATAGTATTTCAATTGTGTTACAGTTTGATATATAATTTTAAATGTTTAATTGATGGTTTTGATTTACTTACAGTTGCATGATGAGGTCATCCAGGAGTGGGGCAAACAAAAGACGAAGCCAGCGACATCTCTGCGGACATCATACACGGATCTTGGACAGCCAAAAAAGAAAAAGAATGTGCCCCAAATACAGGTCGAGGAGGTGGCAGAGTCTGTAGACCCCGTAGAGACTATCTACAATGAATACAAAGCTTCCACGTCGTTGGACCTCAGGTTTTGATAATAAGCACTCTTATCTTTTTATCTCGGTTGTTATTGTAATAAAATATACAATTGTTTGTTTTTTTTTCTTTTATTTTAGGCGTGCGGTTGATCGTTGTCAGTGGTGCATGATACAGGACATACTGCGAACCATTGAGGACGAGAACAAATGATTGAGTTCAGAGCACATCGATTCTTATTTGATGTGCTTACGAAAGAAGTCGAATGAGGTTGAGGACACTCGATACGTGGTCCATGGGAGCTCTTTATTTGTGAGTGTTTACATTTCAATCAGTTATGCCGCTATAATTTATCGTCATGTGTCCCTTAAGTTAAATAACATGTTTAATTTTTTATCTTGCAGGCATTGATGACATTATACTATAGAGAGCATTACGTCCTCAAAGGAAAAACATTTGATCCGGTTACAGCTGATGTACCCTCAGAGTGGCCAACATTCGGTTCTGGCAAGCTAGACTCATTAGTATCATGGTGGGATGTTGACAATGTGAGTGATGTTCGAAAAAATTGAAAGTTATTATTTGATAATTTAAATTAGTCGTATATCACTGACGTCTTCAAACTACAGGTATTGCTGCCATGTAGCCTAAATCAAAGTCACGGGTCCTTTGTTAGGTGTGTCTGAGACAGAAGAAGATATTAATATATGATTCTCTTGCACATATCGACTTAGCTGTGCACATGGAGCCACTTGAGCCGCTGGTGTCTTTGATGCCCATCTTATTGCGGTTCATGGGATTTTATGAGAGGACCCAGATAGATGCCACCCATGGATGAGCGATAGACAGTTGAACGCCTTGATAGATTGGTTGTGTCTCAGCAACCCAATGGGTGAGTAAATTTGTAACTTAATGAAAATTTAATATATATATTTTATATTTTATATTTAATGGTATGATAACATCATTTAATTAATTTGTTACTGATACAGGACGAGCTGTGGAGCATATGTGGCCATGTACATGTTGGTTAATTCTTTTAATAAACCAAATTTATTAAAACCTTGCAAGTGCACAAATCGTTTGACTGAGTGTAGTGACAAGCAAGGGTCGATCCCATGAGGAGTTCCAACTTACTTTAATTTTAAATTAATTTAAAACCTAAACTATAGCAATCAAAATAAATGAAAAGGGCTTTTGGAATTAAATTGAGAATAAACTAAATTAATGCATAAAATTAAATAAAAGAAAATCAGTGAATAAAGCTTAGTTAGAACATCCTATCCATCACTAAACAAACCCTCAATTTGCTAAAAAGATTAATAAAGCACATTCATGATAATGCATGATGAAGATATTCATGACAAGGTATGATTAACTCATGTCGTATAGATTCTTCCTTAATTAGTATGCAAATCGCATGGTGTGTACGTAGATGCATGTATTCCTGATTATAACCTAGCATGATGTCTACTTAGATTTAATAATTGGAACCCATTAAGCACTAGAAGAATATGAATATCACACAAATCCTAGAACATGATGTCTATTCTAAGTATCTATGAATTAATGTCCCTCAATTAGTTCGTAAGCAATTGATTGTTGCAAACAAAGAATATGCCCGTATGATGTGCGGTTGATATTCTTACAACATAATCCTAAAATATGCTTCTAAGGTGATCAATCAAAGAAACAAAATAAATAGAATAAAATTAAACTAGAGACATTAATTTCATCATGTAAAATATAAATCTTTATTGAAAAGATAAACAAATTGAGTTCATGTTTAGGGCTTCAAGTTAGCTCTAACTAACAAACTAACTAAATAAAAATAAAGAAAAGAAAAGATGAAATCGAAGCCTTTAGCCTTGCTCCTCTGCTTCTCTCTCTGTCTTCCGATCTCCTCTAATTGAATGGTGAAAGCACCTATTTATAGGCAGTCAATCTTTGAGAGACAAGATTTCCTCAATTGAGAATGATTCCATTTTCAACTTTGATTTAGAATCAAGTTTTGATTTGGAATGTGAATCCTTTTTATTTTTGGACTAAAACTCTTCCTAATTGCTTAACTCATTTAATTAGGACGTTTCAAGGTTTAGGAAATTGATTAGGAATCCTAAAAGAGGAAATTCGAATTTCCTATATTTTTCCGTAGCTGCCAGGTTTCGTGATAGTCTGACCTTTAGATAGTAAATTGGTCATACCTTTCTTTAAAGACTTCCAATTGATGAACCATCAGTGGCTATAGAAACTAGACATCTAGAGCTTTAATTTGATAGGTCATAGCTTACATAAATCGAACGGTACACTTCGTACGAGCTCCCCCAAGTCACGTAACATTTCTGCCCAAAATTCTGCAATTTCCTTCTAAAACATTCTCCAATTCATTGTGCTGCAATTAATCTTCAAAATCCTTCGATTCCATCATTTTTCTTCTCAAAACCTAATTCAAAGCATAAAAACACAAAACAAATTAAAAGTACCAATTCCACACAAAAACATAGCGTAAATAATAGGTAATATGGGCATAAAATAATAATAATTAATGACTCAACAGATACCTTCAAACCTATATTTTGCTAGTCCTCGAGCAAAACTAGAACTTTAAAACAACCTAATCTAAAAATACGAAAAATAAAGTGAAATCCATTTTCGTAGGTAAACACGATGGCATTGAGCATATGCCACAAGCTTTTAAACCCCTAGGTATCCCTAGTAGGAGGAGTTGTGTCTCCTGAGGGTTTATCAGCAATGATACCCACAAACGTTAAACTTTCTACTCATCAACATGTCACTAAATGCAAATCAATAGAAATCTCATACATGCATGATCTTGTATCAAGACTAAAGATAAGTCATTAATAATCTAAAACATAATCATCAACAATCTTATTACCACATTCAAAGCAATCTCATTTCAAAACACCATATTCACATGTCACGGACTTATTTCACCTCGACTCTAATCCTTACAAGATATCACTCATAACTCTCTCAAGATTCCGAAGGCAAACACTCATGCAATCATATGTGACGGAGGTTATGTAAAGGCATAACAAGCCTCTTTTACATCATATATGAATATAGACATTGAAAAGAACCGCACTTTAAGTGAATAGATCTCATTAATGGAATCAAATACTAAGAACGTAGATAGAGCATGATGACATACTTTAACTCTCAAACTGGACTTCCCTCTTTCAAATATCAATAAGCCATATTAAAGGTTGTATTTAGGCTAAGGTTGATTAATGAGTAAGCAATAAAAGTCTAGGTTCAAAAGAAACTTAGGATCACACCAAAGCACTTCATTTATTGTTCTTTAATTCATCACAACCTTCTTTCTTTTCTATTCTTCACTCTTCCTCCTTTCTTATTTCTCTTTCAATTCTTCTTCCTTCATTCACCTCCACTTTCCCTCACACATTTAGGCATCATAAAACTTGATTTGTGCTCCTTACATATTTATTCATTCTTTTTTTTTTCTTTTACCCCTTTTTCTTAACTTTTTTTTTCTTTTTTTTTTTAACACCATAATGCATAGAAGCAAACTTTTTCAATGCATATGCCCATACACACATCATATCAATATTAACACTTTAATTCTCTTCTCCCTTACACCTCTTGATATGATCCCAAAGCTTATATCGTATAGTTAAATTTAAAACTCAATAGGTCATTTAGTAAGCGTAGACAAGAAAAATGCTAAAAATGTTTGGCTTCAAAGGGTCTGATGATGTATTTCAATTCAAAGTGAGAGAATAAGTTTTTATTAGGTGAAAACTTGGCTCTATTACTTCTAAGAAGTCCATCCAATTCTTGAATTAAAGCAACTCATGTTATCTACAATGATAATTTGTTCTTTAGTATTCAATGCAAAACCTATAAAGATCATCTATTAAGAACAAAGGCAAACGGTGTTTAGAGAGTAGAAACAATTAAATCCCTAAAAAAGAAATGCCTAAAAAGCTCAAATCCTCACCAAGGATAGTCTCCACTAATAGTCCATAATTCATGCAAACATAGTATTCATCCACTCGATTAACTAAGATCATGGTTTTCAAAAGTCTCAAATCATGCAAAGATGTTCATGTCTACTCTCTAGTAAAGATATCCAATCAAAAACATGCAAAAAAAAAACTCCATCAACAAACACAAAGCAACTAGCCAACTTGCTATAGGTAGAATTGAAAAACTAAAAAAAAAAAAAAACGAACAAATTTACGAAAAATGTTGAAAATTTTTATCAAAACCTAAAAGCTAAAAACTTTTTTCACCACCCGCAAACCTAAACTAAACATTGTCCTCAATGTTTCAAATGTAAAGCATAAGTAAGAGAAAAGTGAAAAACAAAAATAAAAGAAAAGAAAAGGAACGAAATTACCCAGATGGGTTGCCTCCCATCAAGCGTCTTAGTTAACATCTTAGCTAGACATTCTTCTACCACTTTATCAACCTAGCTTCCATAGGTAAGTGTGTCTGCACATTAATGGTCTTGACCCTTTACGCTTGAATTTGCTCCAAGATATTTTGTCTCGACCATTAAAGACACGCCCTTGATGGCATGATTTAGGATAAACTTTCAACTGCTTGTACTCATTCCATCTTTTGAGTCTCTTTTTAAAATATCTTCCTCTCTCATATGGATGAAGAAGGAATTTTCTTTTTATAGCATATAACTCATAAGGATCTAATGATAGCTTATTCGAACACACATCTTCTACCTTTTTATTATTTTCCAAATCAACCTTATAACGATCCCTCTCCATTGGTAACAGTTTGCTAGGCTCGAGTTCTTTGTAGACCACCTCTTCAACATGAAAGCTACTTGTGATTTCATCATATTGCACATCCACCTCCTTTTCAACGAAGTCATTTTGTTAGTTAAGCGTCCTATCCACCAACTGACGAGTAATATCGGTAGGCTTGAACACCCCCAAACTTAGTTCCTTGGATATGGATTGTTTTGGAACGTATGGTGTAGTCTCAATTTGTGGCATCTCCTCGGGTTCTTCGTCTTGACTTAAGGTCTCTTCAACTTACCTTCTTCATTATCGTCCCACTCATCATTAGTAAAATATTTGAATGCTGAAGTAGACTCATCCTCGCCCTTTTCAAGCTCTTCTCCACTGTTCAAGGTGAATTGCCTGACACTGCTCATCTTCCTCTAGCTCACATTGGTGATGCAAGGTTACCAATTGTTCAACTTGGTATTCCAAGTTCTTTATACTTTGTCCCATTTGGTTTTTCAAATTCTTTATTCTTACGGCCATTTAAGCGTTGGTTTGTCTTGTGTCATATATGAAAGATATGAGCATCTCTTCAAAATTTGTATCTTGCTCAGCAGATTCTTCTTCTTGAGATGGATTACTGAACTGTTGATTATAGCCTTGAGAATACTGGGGACTATAAGGTTGCTGAAATTGATCTTGAAAATTTGATGGATATGATGGCCACACATATGACTTTTGAGCGAAATTCAGATGACCACTCCATCCTGAGTTGTAGAAGTTTGAATGCGAATGATGGTATTGCTGATTAAAATCCGACACATAATTGTCTGATGCTTGACTGCTCCAACAACTATCATTCCATTGATCACCACTCCAATTATTGCTCATTAAGTATAGGCTTTGGAAATCATTCATCCCACCATGATTGCTCCATTGGTAGTTCTTATAGGCCATTCCTTGGTCTCGTTCCACCTCCTTGTATATTCTCGAACAATTTCTCGATAAACGTCCTTTATTGGCACATATATTTTCAGAAATAAGTTGCTACACAACACGAGTTAAGTAATCTAATTGAAACCCCAAATCATCAAAATTGTCCTCATAGAATCAGTGGTTGTGGTGAGCCATGGTCCTAAAAAGAGAAAAGAATAACTAAACTAAAAACTGAAAAATAAAACAAAAATAAACTTAAAATCAAAGTAAGTATGTTAACTCCCCGACAATGGCGCCAAAAACTTGTTGGTTAATTTTTTTAATAAACAAAATTTATTAAAACCTTGCAAGTGTACGAATCATTTGACTGAATATAATGATAAGCAAGAGTCGATCCCTACGAGAAGTTTCAACTTACTTTAATTTTAAATTAATTTAAGACCTAAACTAGAGCAATTAAAATAAATGAAAATGGCTTTTGGAATTAAATTGAGAACAAACTAAATTAATGCATAAAATTAAATAAAAGAAAATAAATTAATAAAGCTTAGTTTGAACATCCTATCCACCACTAAACAAACCCTCAATTTGCTAAAAAGATTAATAAAGCAAATTCATGATAATGCATGATGAAGATATTCACGACAAGGTATAATTAACTCATGTCGTATAGATTCTTCCTTAATTAGTATGCAAATCACATGATGTCTACGTAGATACTTGTATTCCTAATTATAACCTAGCATGATGTCTACTTAGGTTTAATAATTGGAACCCATTAAGCATTAGAAGAATATGAATATCACACAAATCCTAGAATCATGATGTCTATTCTAGGTATCTATGAATTAATGTCTCTCAATTAGTTCGTAAGCAATTGATTGTTGCAAACAAAGAATAAGCTCGTATGGATATACGGTTTATATTCTTACAACATAATCCTAAAAATATGCTTCTAAGGTAATCAATCAAAGAAACAAAATAAATAGAATAAAATTAAACTAGAGACATTAATTTCATCATGCAGAATATAAATCTTTATTGAAAAGATAAACAAATTGAGTTCATGTTTAGGGCTTCAAGTTAGCCCTAACTAATAAACTAACTAAATAAAAATAAAGAAAAGAAAAGATGAAATCGAAGCCTTCAGCCTTGCTCCTCTGCTTCTCTTTATGTCTTCCGATCTCCTCTAATTGAATGGTGAAAGCACCTATTTATAGGCAACCAATCCTTGAGAGACAAGATTTCCTCAATTGAGAAGGATTTCACTTCCAACTTTAATTTAGAATCAAGTCTTGATTTGGAATGTGAATCCTTTTTATTTTTGGACTAAAACTCTTCCTAATTGCTAAACTCATTTAATTAGGAAGTTTCAAGGTTTAGGAAATTGATTAGGAATGCTAAAAGAGGAAACTCGAATTTCTTGTATTTTCCCGTAGCTGTCAAGTCTCATGACAGTCTGATCTTTAGACAATAAATTGGTCATAACTTTCTTTAAAAAATTCCAATTGATGAACCATCAGTGGCTATAGAAACTAGACATCCGAGGCTTTAATTTGATAGGTCATAACTCATAAAACGCGAACTGTACACTTCGTACAAGCTCCCCCAAGTCACATAACGTTTCTGCCCAAAATTCTGCAATTTCTTCTAAAACATTCTCCATTTCCTTGAGCTGCAATTAATCTTAAAAAATCCTTCGATTCCATCATTTTTCTTCTCAAAACCTAATTCAAAGCATAAAAACACAAAACAAATTAAAAGTATCAATTCCACACAAAAACATAGCATAAATAATAGGCAATATGGGCATAAAATAATAATAATTAATGACTCAACAGTACATACTTGATTTCTTACAATTAAACAAGAGTACATGAAAATCAAGATGACCTGATCAGGTTGCAGATGCCATTAGACTAAGGGCAGAGATTGCTAAGGATCTGCATACCTTTTCGACACCATTGTATACAGTAAATAAATTAGGAAAATAGATATTAAATTCAGATGGAGAGGTTGTATACAAGTAATTGTATTTATTTATAATAATTATTCATTCATTTATATAGTATTCAATAATATTCAAATTGGAAAAAATCGAAAAAATCAGTGTTTACTTTACATTATCATTGAAATGATCTAACTTTAAGCACAAGGTGAAACGTTGTCACTTAAAGTCATGTTTAACTTCAATGTGACCATATGGAGCCATCAAAAGGGGATAAAAGCGAAATAAACAATGTTCGGTTTTTTAGGAGTGTTTAAAAATCGAAATCGGTTTCTCATACAACAAAAAAAACCGATCAGAGGAAAAGGAGGGATAAATCATAGATCGGTTTTTAAGGGATATTAAAAACCAATTTCGGTTTCTTAACCATTATGAAAACCGATCATGTAGTTTTGACCAATTTTCACTCATTTTCCCTTCAAATTTTAAGGTTTCCAATGATCAAAAAACACAAAAAAAAAAACTACAGAATTGATGTTGCATTTCAGTATGGATTAACGTTACAATTAAACATGGTTGGATGAATCTACATTAAGATTTGTCTAATGTGAAATGTTGTCACCTAATATCATGTCTAACTTCAACTTCACCATATAGATTCATTACGTAAGTTATTTACCTAATTTTACTTTAATTGTTTAAATTTCAGTAATTTGGGGTCATTTGTTGCCCATCAAAAGCCATCAGAAGAGGATGAACGTAAGAAAAACAATGATCGGTTTTTCATGTGGGTTTAAAAACAGAAATCGGTTTCTCATACACCTGAAAAATCGATCAGAGAAAAATGAGGGATAAATCATAGATCGGTTTTTAAGGGATATCAAAAACCGATTTCGGTTTCTTGACTATAATGAAAAACCGATCATGTAATTTTGATCAATTTTCACCCCTTTTTCCCTCAAATTTTAAGGTTCCCAGTAATCAAAAAACACAAAAAACCATAAAATTGATGTTACATTTCAGTATCGATTAGCATTACAATTAAACATAGTTGGATGAATCCCAGTGATCAAAAAACACAAAAACCATAACATGATCAGTTTTAGGAGAGTTTAAAAACCGATTTCGGTTTCTTAAAAGTAATGAATAACCGGTTTTTTTGTTTGTCCAATATTTACCTCTTTTTTCGTTTTGATGTCAATTACTTCACTTTATTATTCATTAAATTAATTATAAAATTAATGAACATTTAACTGACTTAACCTTAATTTTGTACTACTATCCGAGTATAATAGTACAACTTCATCATAGAATTTGAGTAATTTAATTCATTTCAAAAAATAACATAACACATATTAAAATAAAAGCTTGAGTTAATTAATGTGTCTAATCATCAATGTTTGGATCAGTACCCAACATTAGATTGGGAGTAGGAAACCATTGCGAGCATCGACATTGATTATGTCCAGTCTCATGACAAAGACGACATCTTCGTGAGAGCGTAGTATTTGCATGAGCATTTGCATTTGTTCCAGCTTCTGCAGTAGCGGCTTCACTAGTTTGGGCTTCTGCACTTGTGGCTACACTCGTCCCTCCACTGGAGGATGTAGGGGGGTTAGGGCAACGAAGACGGTTATGTCCCCTCTGACCATATTTTCCACATTTCTTAGTTCGACGGGCTTCCCCAACTGAAGGAATTCGAACCTCTTTCGGCCTACCTGCTTGTCTTTTTCCTATGGGTGGTAGTACAATCATACTTATAACTTCCATAGAAACATTCTAATTAGACAATTTAGGAACGGGATTGATTGGACGTGCATATGTAGCTTTCAGCCACTCTGTGCTATAATAATGACTGCAAAGTGAATCACAACTGACACCCTTAAACCTGACATGTATCATAAATATTTAAGTGTAAAAATATGATATTACATTAAATATAGAAAATAACAATGTACAATTATGATACCTGGCTACAGCACATGCATTAATACATGGCAATTGATCTAAGTTCCACTACAAGCAAGTGCATGTGCTCGCCTCAATATTAACCACCACATTGCCTTTGCTAGCATGTAGAACACTATATGACAGACCCCATTTCCTAGGCGATCTGCTGGCACCCTACGGTGACCCTCCAGTTAGCCCTTATGCTCAACTAAAGAATCCCCCGCAGAGCTAAGCCATATTCTTTCTCAACATTTACGAAAACAGCGGAAACGAGGGGAAATTTTTCATTTTTATTTTAAAACCTTTTCAAAATATTTTATAAAAATTTGGGCAGCATCCCGTCTGTTTTTCGGACTTTGCCACCCTGTAAATAATAAAATTTAACACTTCTAAAATCATAAAAACAATTTCCCCCAACTACGGAGCCTCAGGCTCTCAATTTCCCACACAACCACAACCACAAATTCAAGTTTCAATTTATGAACTAGTTATCAATAAAATCTCATGTCATGCATCAATTTACTTCAAAACATAATTTAAATCCACAAAATAATATTTACAAAACCATGTGGATCTAACAAAATATTTACATCACTTAACATTAAACCAAAATATAATTGGGAAATCACATTAGCACTGACGCCGCGGTTGCCTAGTATCGTCCGGGGAATTCCGCAGCTATGGTACCTGTGCCTGGGAGGTTTGTTTAAAAATACAGAAAATATTGGGTGAGCTTTAAAAGCCCAGTGAGTGTCATAATGTATCATTTAAACCATACTTTATAAAAACCTCCCTAAAACATTTTCAAATTCATTTATTTTCAATCAAGTTTCATGCATTAATAATATAAAACATATATTGCACGGTTTTCAATTTCATAAAGGGATCTCCTATGGTTGCGGGGTTTTTATTCTAAAACTCTTTTTTTTTTTTTTTCTTTTTAATGAAACGAACTGGTCCGACTCCGCTCGAAGGTGTCCTGCCAACCAGTCGTTTTCATTATCATAAACCAGATATGGTCCGACTCCGCTCGAAGGTGTCCTGCCAACCAATCCGGCTCCCGTCAACCTATAGTGACCCGTGCCTCATGGTACCCTAGTATAGAGCGGGATCCTGAAACGCTCTCTATCCGGTTCATGTAGCGGAATCCTGCATCGCTATAGAGCGGAACTCTGTCTCGCTCGGGTAAGCTAGCAAATAATATACCTTTCACGCGCATTGGGCTAATCTCTCAGACATCTGACTGACACGACATCTTGCGGGTATCTCCCGCGGTTAGTTTAGTTAGTGACATACTGACAGTACTAACTCTACCAATGCGCGCTTCGGGTACTCAACCCAGACCGGTACTAATATGATACTATCATGGGTAAGCCATCGGTTTTATTTTCATATTTTCAATCCATTTCACATATAAGCAATTCAAACATGAAACCATTATTTCATGAAATCACAAAATCATAACATCAGTTACCGTGCTATTTATCATTTAAATCATATTTCATTTTCATCAAAAATATCAAAATATGCATGAAACATCCATTCATTTATCAAATCAACAAAAGCGTATAAAATCAGTTTGACACTCACCTTCCGCTATTAATTCCAAGCGGATTTCCGGAAGCCTCTAAAACTGCGCTCTAGCGCTCTTCCCTGGCTCCACCGGATCGCTCGTCACCTACACAACATATATATACGTAAATTTACGCTTGCGTCAACCTCCGTAAACTCAAAATAATTAAAAACTACGTCGTCGTCTCTAATTGACCATTTTTAGGCGTAATTTCTCCATTTTGATTCTTTAATCAAATTTCCAACTTTTATCAACTTAAATACGCCTAATTAAACTCATTAGGGTCGTCCGAACCCCCAACGGACGTCGGATAGGTCAATTTACGAAATCGCCCATTAAACTAGTTTACGCACGTTTTGGTTTCCTTTTTGAATCCTTAGTATTTTCTTAACTTTCTAAGCTCCTTATCAACTTAAATCACATATTAATCAACTTGTTTTCACTCAAAAACAACCCACCAACAAATCACAACAAAACCCCTTTTCGAATCAACTTATTTCTAACCAAAACATCAATCTTTAAACTCAAACAACTCACCCTTAATTTCTCCTCGCGTTGACTTCGCTTTGGGGTGGTTTTGGGCTGTTTTTGGGATGGATCTAGGCTGAGATTGGGCTGGTTTCTTTCCTCCTTTCTCCCCCTCTCTTCCTCTCTCTCTTTCCCTCTCGGCCTCACCGTCGCACGGCGTCACTGCTGCCGTCGATCTGCTGTCAAACCGCGCAGGTGGAGGGCTGTCTTGGCCGTGGATCAGGTCCGTCTCAGCTCCATTCAGGTCTAGCTTGAGCTGATCTTGGTGCAGGTTGGGATGGAGCAGCTCGTCGCCGTCGATTGGAGCTGTCGGTCGGCGATTTCAGCTTCGGTTTCACCTTGATCTGTCACGGTTCTGCTGCACGTTTCTGCTTCGGTTTGCGGCTGGATAGCGACGTTGAACGGCGGGGGTGCACGGCTGGTCGGCGTTGGTGGCTTCTCCTTCTTCTTCTTCTTCTTCTCTTCTCTCTTTTCTCTTTTCTTTCTTCTTTCTTTCTTTCTTTCTTCTTTGCGAGAGAGAGAGACTGGTTTTATGTTGATTTAAAAGTCAACACACATTTCTTTGGCTTCTGTTTTCCTCCCCACAATTCTCATTAATTCCACTTATTCCCTAAAATAATTCCATTCTCCTCCCTTAGATTCTAGCTTAATCTCACTACGACCACAATTATTAAAAATTATCTTCACTTTAATCCATTTCTACCTTAGAAATTATTCAACTTCACTTATCATTTTAACTTCCCGTTTAATCTCCAATTGACTTTAAATCAATTCCAATGGGTTCTCTATGACCTTAAGCGTCTCCATAATTAATTTAGATCTCTAATCACCACTTAGGGACGATTCCTAGGTATCCGTACAATAATAAAAATAGAGGGTTTACAATTCTCCCCTCCTTATAAAAATTTCGTCCTCGAAATTAAATTACATACCTTACTCAAACAGATGAGGATACTGAGCACGCATCTGCTCCTCATGCTCCCATGTAGCTTCCTCAGATCCATGATTCCTCCACAAGACTTTAACCAATGGTATTGCTCTACGGCGCAACACCTGCTCTCTACGATCCAAGATCTCAACAGGTTGCTCTTCATAGGACAAATTCTCTCTAAGTTGCACCGGCTGCTCTCTAAGAATATGCGAAGGGTCTGCTACATATTTCCGTAACATGGACACATGGAATACATCGTGGATATTCGCTAACTCTCGTGGCAATTCCAATCTATAAGCCACCTCTCCAATCCTTTCCACGATCTCATACGGCCCTATATACCGCGGACTCAGCTTGCCTCGCTTTCCAAATCTTAACACACCTTTCCAAGGCGAAATCCGCAGAAACACTCTATCACCCACCTGAAATTCCAAATCTCTTCTTCGATTGTCCGCATAGCTTTTCTGCCTATCATTGGCTATCTTCAGCTTTTCTCTGATCACATTTACTTTTTCTGTAGTGATCTGGACAATCTCTGGGCCAATCAATTTCCTCTCACCTACCTCATCCCAACAAACTGGGGTTCTACATTTCCTGCCATACAACGCTTCATAAGGTGCCATCTCTATACTGGACTGATAGCTGTTGTTGTAGGCAAACTCTATCAATGGTAGGTGAATATCCCAGCTTCCCCTGAATTCCATAACACAAGCTCTCAACATATCCTCAAGGGTCTGGATAGTCCTCTCGGATTGGCCATCCGTCTGTGGGTGAAATGCTGTGCTGAAATGCAATCTGGTGCCTAAAGCTTCCTGCAACTTAGGCCAAAATCTCGATGTAAACCGAGGATCTCTATCTGATACAATAGACACTGGGGCGCCATGTAATCTAATGATCTCATTCACATATAACCGCGCCAATCTATCCAGAGAATAGGTAGTCTTGATTGCTAAGAAGTGAGCAGACTTCGTCAATCGATCAACAATTACCCATATAGCATCATGCCCACTCTGTGTCCTCGGTAGCCCTACCACAAAATCCATAGTAATCCTCTCCCATTTCCACTCAGGGATCGGTAAGGGCTGCAGTAAACCTGCCGGTTTCTGATGTTCTGCTTTAATCTGTTGACAAGTCAAACATCTAGAAACGAACTCTGCTATCTCTTTCTTCATTCCTCTCCACCAATAGTGATCTCTCAGAGTCCGATACATCTTTGTACTCCCTGGGTGCATGGCGTAAGCGGATGAATGTGCTTCTTCCATAATTTCTTTCCTCAGATCTCCCACATCTGGCACACACAATCTCTGATCCAACACCAGTGTCCCGTCTTCTCTCAGAGCAAAATTACCTCCTTGCCCAGTTTCAATTCTACCCTTGAGTTTCATCAATTCTGGATCCTGCAACTGTAGCTCTCTGATACGATCTACTAAAACTGGACGGACATGAAATGCTGCTACTAGAGCTCCTGAGTCCGTCGTCACCAATCTAACACCCATGGATCTCAACTCCACTAGAAAGGGTAGATACTCCACCTTCAACTGAGCTAATGAATGGGTATACTTGCGACTCAAGGCGTCTGCAACTACATTCGCCTTGCCTGGATGAT
The DNA here is from genome assembly GCA_021234005.1 of Nephelium lappaceum. Taxonomy (NCBI): domain Eukaryota; kingdom Viridiplantae; phylum Streptophyta; class Magnoliopsida; order Sapindales; family Sapindaceae; genus Nephelium; species Nephelium lappaceum. Next base: position 17,765,361 of record CM038009.1, read on the forward strand.
ACTCTATGGTGCAATCATAATCTTTAATAAGTTCTATCCACCTCCTCTGCCTCATATTCAATTCCTTCTGGGTGAATAAATACTGCAGACTCTTGTGATCAGTAAAGATCCTGCATGATACACCATATAGATAATGCCTCCATATCCTCAAAGCAAACACTACTGCAGCAAGTTCAAGGTCGTGTGTTGGGTAGTTCTTCTCATGATTTTTCAACTGTCGCGATGCATAAGCCACTACCCTATCATTCTGCATCAACACACACCCTAAACCTTGCCTAGAGGCGTCGCAATACACAGTAAAGCCATCCTCCCCTGATGGAAGGGTAAGAACTGGTGCCGAGGTCAACCTATACTTCAGCTCATCAAAGCTATACTGGCACTCATCTGACCATACAAACTTTTCCTCTTTTCTTGTCAGTCTAGTAAGCGGAGCTGCTATTTTTGAAAATCCCTCAACAAACTTCCTATAATAGCCTGCCAGTCCCAAAAAGCTCCTAACCTCGGTCACATTCGTAGGTGCTTTCCAATCTAAGATTGCTTCTATCTTCTGGGGATCCACACTCAATCCATCAGCTGATATCACATGTCCTAAGAAAGCAATCTGATCCAACCAAAACTGACACTTACTAAACTTCGCATATAACTGGTGCTCTCTCAAGGTCTGTAAAACTATCCAAAGATGTTCCGCATGCTCCTCTGGACTACCTGAATACACCAAGATATCATCAATGAATACAATCACAAATCTATCCAGATATGGCCGAAACACCCTATTCATCAAATCCATAAATGCGGCCGGAGCATTCGTCAATCCGAATGGCATTACTAGAAACTCATAATGTCCATATCGGGTCCTGAATGCAGTCTTAGGAACATCTTCTGCACGAACTTTCAACTGATGATAACCTGATCTCAAATCTATCTTAGAATACACTCTGGATCCCTGCAGCTGATCAAACAAGTCATCAATCCTCGGGAGTGGGTACTGATTCCGTATCGTCACCTTATTCAATTGACGATAATCAATACATAATCTCAAACTCCCATCTTTCTTCTTTACAAAAAGTACTGGAGCACCCCACGGAGAAGTACTCGGCTTTACAAATCCTTTATCCAGTAACTCTTCCATCTGAACTTTCAATTCTTTTAACTCTGCTGGAGCCATCCTGTAAGGGGTAATAGAAATCGGTCCAGTTCCCGGAATCAGATCTATCTCAAACTCTATCTCCCTATCTGGAGGCAATCCTGGGAGATCATCTGGGAACACATCTAAGAACTCTCTGACCACTGGAATCTCTTCAGGGTAAACTTCACCTTTTTCCGTCTCAATCATATAAGCTAAATACCCCTGACAACCCTTACGAAGCATCCTACTGGCTGTCATTGCAGTGATCAAACTAGTAGCAATCGCCTTCCGTACCCCACGGAATACTACCTCTGGCTCCCCTAATCGTGCCAACTTAACCTCTTTTCTGTAACAATCCATTGTAGCTCTATACTTGGATAACCAATCCATTCCTAGTATAACATCAAAATCTTGTATATCTAATACAATCAAGTCTGCCGGAAACTCTCTCTCCTCAATCACAATCTTTCCATCTCTAATCACTCTATCTGCTATCAACAAGTTTCCGGTCGGAATGGATACTAGCATACTATCCAATGGTAGAACTAGTGCATTCACTTTCATCGCAAAAGGCACGGATACAAAAGAATGTGTAGCCCCTGGGTCAATCAAAACATAAGCAGAATAGTCAAAAATCGAGATCATACCGGTAACAACCTCCGGAGCTACATCAGCCTCCTGCTGAGTGACTGCAAAAACACGAGCCTGGGTGCTAGGTCTACCAGCCTGAGCTGCTGAAGTAGACGGTCCTCTGCCCATCGCACCCCTGGTAGAGACTGAGGTACCCCGTCCTCTCATCTGGAAACTCCTACCTCCTCGTCTCTGACCCGTGCTCATCTGAGAGGCAGCTGTAGCTGAAGATCCAGCTTCTGAACTAGGAGTAATCAACTGTGGGCAATCTCGTATAAAATGTCCCTCCTGCCCACACTGATAACATGTAGGGCCTCTGGTCTTATATCTGCACTCTCCCTCATGTCTCCTCCCGCAGATACTGCACTGTGGGAAACTACCCCTGGTATCGCGGGATCCTCCTGAAGCTGCTGGTGATCTGAATGATCCCTGTCTAGAGGATGTCCCCCTGCTCATCCTCCTCCAACCTGTCCATTTGGGCTTCTGATCCTTCTTTGTTGTCTTACTTGACCCTTCTTGTGGCTGACTGGAGCTACTGCGCTTACTTCCTGATTGTCTACTCTGTTCATTTCTCTCTACCTCCAGTGCCGCTTCAACTAATCTGCCATATCTATCCTTTGGGGCCCATGAAAGATGAACTTTCAAATCTGCATGCAAACCTGCAAAGAATCTTTTGCTCTTCTGTTCTTCATTCTCTGCAATCAGAGGGACTACCCGGATCAACTCAGAAAATCTCTTTTCGTAATCTGCCACGGACATAGATCCCTGCTGTAAACCGAAAAACTCATCCGTCCGTGCATCCTGGTACGTCTGAGGGTAAAAATGTACTCTATACTCCCTCTCAAATACTGCCCAGGAAATCCCCTCCGGGTATCGTCTCTCTAGGGCCTCCCACCAGTCCTGAGCCCTATTCTCCAGCAAAAATGAAGAGAACTCTACTCTTTGCTCCTCTGAGCAATCCATCACCCTATAAATTTTCTTCATACGATCCAGCCATTCTAGGGCATTCTCTGGATCTCCCTTGCCATCAAACGGCGTTCCACCCAGCTTCTTTACTCTCTCTATATCATTTCTCCTATCAACAGGAGCCTCCCGCGGCTGCTGCTGCTGCTGCATCGCCGCTGCTAGCATCTGAGCAAACTGCTGCGGATCAAAACCTCCCATAGCCTGGCCACTCGGTCCAGCTTGCTCAAACGTAGGTGGCTCAGCTGGGGCATTCACAGACTCAGTACCATGCTCGGACCCCTCAAAAAGTGGAGTCTCAGTAACTGGAGCTCCTGCGAGAGCTCTACCGGAACCCCGTCGACCACGTCCGCGACTACGTCCGCGTCGATCCATAGTGCTGTGATTTCAAGACATCAAACTTGTAAAGAATTTGAAAATCATTTCAAAATATGATGCATGACGTTAAAATACATGTGGTTGTGTATTTCATTATCAAAACATAACATACTATACTTTTATTTTCAAAATTGCGCTTAAACCGCGCTCTGATACCACTCTGACAGACCCCATTTCCTAGGCGATCTGCTGGCACCCTACGGTGACCCTCCAGTTAGCCCTTATGCTCAACTAAAGAATCCCTCGCAGAGCTAAGCCATATTCTTTCTCAACATTTACGAAAACAGCGGAAACGAGGGGAAATTTTTCATTTTTATTTTAAAACCTTTTCAAAATATTTTATAAAAATTTGGGCAGCATCCCGTCTGTTTTTCGGACTTTGCCACCCTGTAAATAATAAAATTTAACACTTCTAAAATCATAAAAACAATTTCCCCCAACTACGGAGCCTCAGGCTCTCAATTTCCCACACAACCACAACCACAAATTCAAGTTTCAATTTATGAACTAGTTATCAATAAAATCTCATGTCATGCATCAATTTACTTCAAAACATAATTTAAATCCACAAAATAATATTTACAAAACCATGTGGATCTAACAAAATATTTACATCACTTAACATTAAACCAAAATATAATTGGGAAATCACATTAGCACTGACGCCGCGGTTGCCTAGTATCGTCCGGGGAATTCCGCAGCTATGGTACCTGTGCCTGGGAGGTTTGTTTAAAAATACAGAAAATATTGGGTGAGCTTTAAAAGCCCAGTGAGTGTCATAATGTATCATTTAAACCATACTTTATAAAAACCTCCCTAAAACATTTTCAAATTCATTTATTTTCAATCAAGTTTCATGCATTAATAATATAAAACATATATTGCACGGTTTTCAATTTCATAAAGGGATCTCCTATGGTTGCGGGGTTTTTATTCTAAAACTCTTTTTTTTTTTTTTCTTTTTAATGAAACGAACTGGTCCGACTCCGCTCGAAGGTGTCCTGCCAACCAGTCGTTTTCATTATCATAAACCAGATATGGTCCGACTCCGCTCGAAGGTGTCCTGCCAACCAATCCGGCTCCCGTCAACCTATAGTGACCCGTGCCTCATGGTACCCTAGTATAGAGCGGGATCCTGAAACGCTCTCTATCCGGTTCATGTAGCGGAATCCTGCATCGCTATAGAGCGGAACTCTGTCTCGCTCGGGTAAGCTAGCAAATAATATACCTTTCACGCGCATTGGGCTAATCTCTCAGACATCTGACTGACATGACATCTTGCGGGTATCTCCCGCGGTTAGTTTAGTTAGTGACATACTGACAGTACTAACTCTACCAATGCGCGCTTCGGGTACTCAACCCAGACCGGTACTAATATGATACTATCATGGGTAAGCCATCGGTTTTATTTTCATATTTTCAATCCATTTCACATATAAGCAATTCAAACATGAAACCATTATTTCATGAAATCACAAAATCATAACATCAGTTACCGTGCTATTTATCATTTAAATCATATTTCATTTTCATCAAAAATATCAAAATATGCATGAAACATCCATTCATTTATCAAATCAACAAAAGCGTATAAAATCAGTTTGACACTCACCTTCCGCTATTAATTCCAAGCGGATTTCCGGAAGCCTCTAAAACTGCGCTCTAGCGCTCTTCCCTGGCTCCACCGGATCGCTCGTCACCTACACAACATATATATACGTAAATTTACGCTTGCGTCAACCTCCGTAAACTCAAAATAATTAAAAACTACGTCGTCGTCTCTAATTGACCATTTTTAGGCGTAATTTCTCCATTTTGATTCTTTAATCAAATTTCCAACTTTTATCAACTTAAATACGCCTAATTAAACTCATTAGGGTCGTCCGAACCCCCAACGGACGTCGGATAGGTCAATTTACGAAATCGCCCATTAAACTAGTTTACGCACGTTTTGGTTTCCTTTTTGAATCCTTAGTATTTTCTTAACTTTCTAAGCTCCTTATCAACTTAAATCACATATTAATCAACTTGTTTTCACTCAAAAACAACCCACCAACAAATCACAACAAAACCCCTTTTCGAATCAACTTATTTCTAACCAAAACATCAATCTTTAAACTCAAACAACTCACCCTTAATTTCTCCTCGCGTTGACTTCGCTTTGGGGTGGTTTTGGGCTGTTTTTGGGATGGATCTAGGCTGAGATTGGGCTGGTTTCTTTCCTCCTTTCTCCCCCTCTCTTCCTCTCTCTCTTTCCCTCTCGGCCTCACCGTCGCACGGCGTCACTGCTGCCGTCGATCTGCTGTCAAACCGCGCAGGTGGAGGGCTGTCTTGGCCGTGGATCAGGTCCGTCTCAGCTCCATTCAGGTCTAGCTTGAGCTGATCTTGGTGCAGGTTGGGATGGAGCAGCTCGTCGCCGTCGATTGGAGCTGTCGGTCGGCGATTTCAGCTTCGGTTTCACCTTGATCTGTCACGGTTCTGCTGCACGTTTCTGCTTCGGTTTGCGGCTGGATAGCGACGTTGAACGGCGGGGGTGCACGGCTGGTCGGCGTTGGTGGCTTCTCCTTCTTCTTCTTCTTCTTCTCTTCTCTCTTTTCTCTTTTCTTTCTTCTTTCTTTCTTTCTTTCTTCTTTGCGAGAGAGAGAGACTGGTTTTATGTTGATTTAAAAGTCAACACACATTTCTTTGGCTTCTGTTTTCCTCCCCACAATTCTCATTAATTCCACTTATTCCCTAAAATAATTCCATTCTCCTCCCTTAGATTCTAGCTTAATCTCACTACGACCACAATTATTAAAAATTATCTTCACTTTAATCCATTTCTACCTTAGAAATTATTCAACTTCACTTATCATTTTAACTTCCCGTTTAATCTCCAATTGACTTTAAATCAATTCCAATGGGTTCTCTATGACCTTAAGCGTCTCCATAATTAATTTAGATCTCTAATCACCACTTAGGGACGATTCCTAGGTATCCGTACAATAATAAAAATAGAGGGTTTACACTATATGTGATCAGTTCTGTAATAGGATGTACGGTACCTTCCGTAGATAAATTTTTGGCCAATATGATTCGATCGTACGCAACAATGGTAACATAAGTCATGAGTTTTTCAACAGCACCACGTCTATTATTAAACTATCTTTGTAACACATTTCTCACATATTCATGTACAGTAGTTATTGGCAAACGACGTGCATGTATTATGCAATTGTTGAGTGATTCTACAATGTTAGTGGTCATCATGCCATATCTTCTTTTTGGACAATGTGCCCGTGACCACCTGCTTCCCCCAACCTTAACCAAAGTTTCATGTGATTTCAGATGCACACCCGAATTTCTTCCAACATTCTATTGCAGTCATCTGGCACATAACTGTAAGTTGTACAGTAAAATGCTTTTTCCACCACATTCGAATACTTTTTACAATGTTGCTTAAGGTTTTGCCACAGGTGGAAAAAACATAATATATGTGGGACTTCAGGAAAAGCTACACTCATCCCATTTGATATGCTTTTGTGACGATCGGATACGATAAGCAAATCATCTGACACACTGATCGCCTCTCGTAATCTGCTTAAAAATCAAGTCCATGAACGGTCTGACTCTCCATTAGCAAATCCAAAAGCGATAGGATAAATCATCTCCGACCCATCTTTGTAGGCAGAAAAAAAAAATCACCCCATTGTATTCACCTTTCAAATGGGTGGCATCAATAGCAATAACTGGTCTCATATAAGATCAAAAACCCTCAATACAAGCTCCAAGTGCAACGAACGAATACAATAACCGGTTGTTTTCATCCCTCTCAATTGCCGTCATGGTGTCGGGGTTTGATATTTTTAACATTTCAAAATAGGACGGAAGCTATTGATATGACTCATCCGCTTGTCCATATGCTAGCTTTTTTGCATATTGTAAAGCCTTCCAAGCTTTACTTGACAGACCCCTTTCCCTAGGCGATCTACCGGCACCCTACGGTGACCCTCCAGCTAGCCCTTTCGCTCAACTAAAGGATCCCCCGCAGAGCTAAGTCATATTCTTTCTCAATCTTTTTCAAAAACAGTGGAAACGCGGGGAAATTTTTCATTTTTATTTTAAAACCTTTACAAAATATTTTATAAAAATTTGGGCAGCATTCCCGTCTGTTTTTCGGACTTTGGCACCCTGTAAATAATAAAATTTAACACTTCTAAAATCATAAAAACAATTTTCCCCAAACTACGGAGCCTCAGGCTCTCATTTTCCAACACAACCACAACCACAATTTCATGTTTCAATATATAAACTGATTATCAATAAAACTATATGTCATGCATCAATTTACTTCAAAAACGTAATTTAAATCCAACAAATAATATTTACAAAACCATGTGGATATTACAAAATATTTACATCACTTAACATTAAACCAAAAGATAAGTGGGAAATCACATTAGCACTGACGCCACGACTGCCTAATGTCGTTCGGGGAAATCCGCAGCTATGGTACCTGTGCCTGGGAGGTTTGTTTAAAAATACAGAAAACGTTGGGTGAGCTTTAAAAGCCCAGTGAGTGTCATATAATATTATTTGAAATTACATTTTTATAAAACCTCCCTAAAACATTTTCAAATTCATTTATTTTATTTCAAGTTTCATACATTCATAGTATAAAACATATATTGCACGGTTATCAACTTTATAAAAGGATCTCCTATGGTTGCGGGGTTTTTATTCAAAAAATCATTTTTCTTTTACAAAACTGAAATGGTCCGACTCCGCTCGAAGGTGTCCAACCAACCAATCCGGCTCCCGTCAACCTATAGTGACCCGTGCCTCATGGCCCCCTAGTATGGAGCGGAATCCTGCATCGCTCTTTTCCAGGTCATGCAGCGGAATCTTGCATCGCTACAGAGCAGACTATGTCTCGCTCGGGTAAGCTAGCAAATAATATACCTTTCACGTGCATTGGCCTAATCTCTCAGACATCTGACTGACACGACATCTTGCGGGTATCTCCCGCGGTTAGTTTAGTTAGTGACATACTGACAGTACTCATTCTACCAATGCACGCTTCGAGTACTCAACCCAGACCGTACTCATATGATACTATCATGGGTAAGCCATAGGTTTTATTTTCATATTTTCAATCCATTTCACATATAAGCAATTCAAACATGAAACCATCATTTCATGAAATCACAAAATCATATCATCAGTTACCGTGCCATTTATCATTTAAATCATATTTCATTTTCATCAAAAATATCAAAACATGCATGAAACATCCATTCATTTATCAAATCAACAAAAACGTATAAAAATCAGTTTGACACTCACCTTTCGCTATCACTTCCGAATAGTTCTCCGGAAGGCTCTAAACTGCTCCTTATCGTTCTTCCATTACTCCACCAGCTTATTCGTCATCTACACAACATATATATATATATATATATAAATTTACGTTCACGTTAACTTCTGGAAACTCGAATAATAAAAATTACGTAATCGCACCTAAGTGACCCTTTTTAGGCACAACTTTCCATTTTTTGGTTCCTTAATTTAATCTTGGACTTTTAGTAATCTCAATACGCCTAATTAAACTCGTTAGGGTCGTCCAAACTCTCAACAGATGCCATATGAGCCAATTTACGAAATCGTCCTTTAAACTAATTTATTAAACGATTTGATTTCTCTTTGAATCCTTGATATTTTCTTAGTTTTCTAAGCTCCCAATAAACGTAAATCCACTTATTTCACAACTGATTTTTACTCAAAATTAACCAACAACCAAATCATAATAAAATCCATTTCAAACTCAACTTAAATACTAACAAAATCACCAACATCAAGAGTAAACAACTCACCCCTTATCTTTCTCGCGAAATCACTCTATTTCTCTTTGCTTAGACTTCGTTCTGGGGTGGGTTCAAGCTAGGTTTCTTCCTCCTTTCTTCCCTTACGCGATCCCTCTCTCTCGCGGCTGATTTCTCCTTCTTTTTCCCCGATCTACCTTCTCTATTCTGGTTTCAGTTTCAACTGCGTTCTTCACTGGTTTCGAGCTGAAATCGAGCTCAGTTGCAGCTGAAAGTGGCGTGGATCGGGTGGGTTTCACTCACGGATCTGCAGGTGGTCGGACGACAGATCGTCGCCGTCTTCTTCCGCGCCGATCGGGACTTATTCATGCGCGGCAAAGTCTGGTTCTGCTCAGCTTGGCACCTGCGGTTCCGCGTGAGTTCTGCGCCGTTTCTGCCGTTGATCTGATCTGCTTCGAGCTGGTTCACGTGCAGATCAAGCTGCAGCAACTCGTCGGCGTCTCCTTCCTCGTCGATCGGAGTTGGTTCGTCGGCGATCAGCTCGGTTTTTGCTCCGTTTTGGTGTCGCGTGGCAGCGGTCGGCAGATCTGCTTCAGTCGTCACTCAACTCAGCTTGCTCACGAGATGTTCTATCGTCGGTCAGCACTGCGATGGAGGCTGGTCGACGATCAGACGTTGGCAATCTTCTTCTTCCTTCTTCTTCTTTCTTCTTCTTTCTCTTTTCTCTTCTCTTTTTCTTTCTTTTTCTTTCTTTCTCGATCAGCGACCAACACTGTCTTTTATTTTTAAAAGTCAACAACAATATTTTGGCTTCTATTTTCCTCCCCACAAATCTCAATAATTCCATTCTCGCCCTAACAAAATTTTATTATCCTCCCTTAGCTTTTAGCTTAATTTTACTATAACCACAATTATTAAAATTTATCTTCAATATAGTCCCTTTTTACCTTAAAAGTCATTCGATTTCATTTATTATTTTATCTTTCCGTTTAATCTCCAATCGAATCGAAATCGATTTCTATGGGTTCCATATATCCTTAGACACTTCCATGAACCATTTAGGGTCTCTAATCGATACTTAGGGACTATTCCTGATAAACTCGTACAATTAAAATCGAGGGTTTACATTACTGTACAAGATCTGCACACCATACTGCTCTAGCATTTCTCCGATCAAACGATTAGGTATATAAATATCTCTCCCCACTTTTCTCGCATATAATTTTCCAACGACAATAGCCTTCACACTTTTCATATGTGATTCCATGGCTACCTGACGACACGTGTGTTCCGTCACATATTTCAACACAAACCACATCGAACAACCCTTTCTGCATCTTGCATGAACTATAAAGCTACAACTCTTATCCTTGCAACTAGCTTCAAATCGCTCTACATCTGAGCATCTAACACGATATTCAAACTTGGATTTCAAAGCATATTCTTCAATAGTTGTACACATTTCTTGTTTACTATCAAAGAATGCACATTTATACAAAGTACCACGTTGGTAGATGGTTGACACAACGATTGAAATAGCCTCAATGTCGTCCAGTTCTACACCGGGAACAATCCAGTATGGTTGTAAAGGATTGTTCTGAAATTGTAAACCCGAAAATCTTATTTCTAGAAACCCTCCATCCTCAACGACATCATTAAATCGAGTTTTCTCTTCATCACTGTCTCCAGTTTGCTCTTCATCACTATCCCCTATCCTATCACCATTATCATCTTTGTCCTGATCTTCATCATCGCTAACATCATTCACATAATCATCATTAATGTTATGAATAAGACTTTCCATAGATGTAAATGGGGCGACCGAAGCATCAACCTGATTGCTACCAACACCTAAAGTAAGATAAAATTGACTTTGAACCATATACAGATCTACAGGTCTATCAGTATTTGGCATCTCATGTCTTGTGTCTGGTATTGAGTCGGTAACATTTGGACCAACGATATGCCTACTAACTCCAGCTCTAAAATCTCTTACAACCTTATCAATATAAATCTCTCTAACATCAACATTTTTCATCGCCATCAAACCAACTACACCAAGATCAGACGTGATACGTATTTTTTTCACTTGGTCATTTGTCATACTTATTTTTTTCACTTGGTCATTTGTCATACTTTGTAGTAAATAATAAATACGAATATCCCACATCCTTCTATCAATGCTAACCTCTTTGTACACAACATCCACCAACGATGAAAAACTATTATCTTTGGGGACCCCACACATGATCGACTCACCCCCAATGTAGTTAGATCCATTCCACTCTCCACCAAAGTTGATTACGATCGTTTCATAAGCCATTCCTATAACATTCAAAGAATGTTTAATTAGTCTCACTATAATGGGTCAACATTACAAAGTACAATCATATATAACAAAATCTAACACTATAAATCAATGCCCACCATTAAAAACACAAGATATATCACAATTATGCTAACACTGCCTAACTTAGTTTTTAAGTGGATCAAAAAACCATTTGATGAATAAATTTTTATTGTACACTCACAACACTTTGCAAGCAAATGCAATTAAATATTACCCAATATAATCATATCTAACCACATATAACACTAAAATTTAACACATGACATCCAAAACACAACAAATATCGAATACATGAAAAATTGGTCAAATCGGTTTTCATTTATATGAAAAACCGATTTCAGTTTTCAAGTGGCATGAAAACCGATCACATGGTTAAATTGGTTTTACACCTCTGTAAAAATCGAAATTGGTTTTTTAGTTAATTTAAAACCCGATTTCGTCGCAGATTTTGCAGAAACTGCAAATCTACAAATCTACCGTTTGGATGTCATATATCACAACCAAATCACTCTTAAAGTCTTTAGCTTACAATTTGAACAAAATAACCTAAAAACCAACCAACAAAAACCCATACATCACCTTCAAAACTCAAATCACTTGAAATGGAAGAAGAAGCTTCAAAACCTTCAATGGATCACACTTGAATAGATCAAAAACTTTCAATGGACAAATAAGCTCCAATGAAGAATCCCTTGCTAGAAGGTTTGACTTTCGGCTATAATGGTGAATGGAAGAGAACAAAAACCATGAATAGAGTAAGAGAATGAGAAAAGAGGTTTGGATGCTATGAGGGAAAAGAAGACTATTTTGGTAATTTTGGTTAGGGCAATTGGGTGATTTTAATTTTAAGGGTAATTTAGTAATCTTGGGTATATAATGGAAATAATTTGTTTGAGAGGTCAAAAACAAATTTTTATAAAATATTGGGTAAAAACAAGAATTTCCTTTTTATTTGAGTGAAAATGATAAATTTTCCATTAAAATGTAATTATTTTCCACAAAACACAAGTTCCATAGTAAACTTATGACAATTCAAAATAAGCTACTTTTTATTACAACTCAAACTACCCTTTATTTACAAATGTACAAGTATGCACATGCTATATGCAAAATCTTCACAAAGCAAGAAGCATAGCCGACTTGATGCCCACCTATCATGACGGAGGAGATCGTCGATCACCCACAAAAGTACTTGAAGAGGTTAGGGAAAAATAAATGGTGAGCTAGATAGCTCAATGAGAGCATTTAATCTTTAGAAAACTAAACTTTACCTTGAACTAAACTTTTCTTAAACGCTTTTACAATAAATTTCTATTTCTTAAAACATAAATCACAAGTCTCATTCATTCTTTGCATAGCATTATAAAAGCACTTTGTAAACATATATAAAACATTCATTTGCAAGAACAATATAATGTTACAAACTTTAGAAAAGCACCATTTCGTAACCCTAATCTCCGGTAATGCTGCAATGTAAAGATCACGTGGCGTTGTATACTGACATCAATCGTGACCCAAATCTGGGACCTCTCAATACTACATGCAAAATCTCTACATCGCATAAATGCAGTGTAAGGCCATATCCCATAAAGTAAGGCACTCACTCACTAGACACTCTAATCCTATACACACACGGTTAATAACTTGTCCCACAAACTTGCCCTACTAAATAGGATATACCGTACGGGTCGGAACTCGATAACTGGAGGGTACTAATGGCCTTTGAAAATATGATTTTTTTTCTAATGCTATGCCTTAAAATTTCTTTCTTGGAGTACAAGACACTAACTTAAAATCTTGTAAGCTTTAAACTTAGAGTCCTTTGACTCTTTTCTTAGCTTAATTGAGACGAGCTCTCGAGCTCCATTCTTGAAACTTTCTTTAAATCTTTGAAACTTTAAAAATTATAAACTCACGTCCTTAGGCTCATCTTACTCAAATCTATATAACATGCATAAGCATACAACTATTTAAGCATGCAAAAATAGAACTATGATTTCATATGCAAAAGCATAAAACTTTTGAAAATTCATTCATAAAAAATGCACTCACCTTGACTTGTAGCTCAACTAAACAAACCTCAAAGACCCTCTCTTGGCTCGGTCAAGTGCTCCTTACCTACACAAAGATAGGCAAGCTTAGAATAGGCTAAAAATGCATAAAGATAATGCATTGGAATGCACCTAAACTTTATCGCCTAATGACATTGTCTAGTCTATGCACTAGTAACTTCCAATGTCCATTTCTCTTCAACCAACGCTTCAAACTTCCAATTTTTTTGCATGAATCCTACTTATTTAGCCCTAGGAATATCCCCAAATGGTCCGTTTCATCAATTGAAGCTTGGAATGAAAAATCACGATTTTTAACCCCCTAAACCCGAATGTGATGCACAACCCAATTCAGAAGTGCTAAAGTGTATGGACATCTAATAAATTCCATCAATTCAAGGATCAAAATAAGTTTAAGATAAGCTAGTCAAGACATTGAAGAGATTAGAATGTACTAAGGCACACATAGAGTTATTGGACATTGTAATGCACTAATGAAGGGCACTAACCAATGCCACTTCTCTTCCACATTTCTTTGCCATGTATGATCATGAATGAGTGTATAAGAGCCAGGGAACACTCAAGGATAGATAATTGAAGTTAAATTATAAAGGTGTGAGAAAAACCCCTTAAAAAGTGGTCATGCACCAACTATGGTTTTTCACTTCCTTTGCATTTTAATAGCTTAATTCACTTCAGAATTTAATCAAATATTTGGTAGGCAAGCAATTAAACTAAACCAAGTTTAATCAAGTCACGTAGGGTTCTACCATATACAACCCTATGATCCATTCCTTCACTAGGTTTTGTTCATTTCATTGTCAACAACTCATCCATGAACTCATCTCATAATCTAGCACTAAAGTCCTATCAAAAATCAACTCAAAAATTAACTTGAAACCAACATGGAATTATACTTAAAGTTCCACCAAACTAATCTCAATTCAAGAATTCTTACCTTTTTTAGCTTGAATTAAGCTCTCGGGATGTTAATCAAACTTGGGAGAGCTTAATTTGATGAGTGAGAGTCTTGGATTGGGTGATCACCTATACTTCTCTTCCTTTCCCCTTGCTTGCCACAACTTTGTTTGCTTTCTTTCTTTGGTTTCTTTTTGCTCCTGTATGTATGCCTCTCTTGCCCAAAATGACTAAGTGTTTGATTATATATAAGGCTTCTTTGACTTATTTAACCACCTTTTGATATTACACTATGACCCTAAACCTTTTAAAATTGCTCTTGACCATGGAAAGTCTTGATTTCTTATAATTTCGTCCTTAACACTCTTAAACTCAATGTCCCTTAACTTAGCTCATCTACTAGTACTAAACTAGTCACGTATGTGAATGAGGGTTTACAATTTCTACCTCGCATGCGTTGAGAGAGTGTTAAGCCTAGGTTCTAAGTCGTAAAAGTAAGAGAAATCTTGTGAGTATTAGAGTGAATGCGAAATATGGTCATAGTATAAGTGCTTGTAATTTTCGATGCTTGAATACTAAGTAACGAGTTGGAGAGATCTAATGTTTGTGTGAGAATTATTGGTGACTTAATTCTAGTCCAGACACAAGATTGTAAGCCTGTTGATTTTTCTTGAAATTTCATTAAGTAGTTTATTGATTGATTTGAACGAAACTAATACGTTTGTGGGTAGCATAGCTGGTAAAACCTCAAGAGACTATAACTCTTTCACTAGGGATATCCATGGGTTTAAAAGCTTATGACATATGCTAAATGTCATCATGAAGGCCTATGAAAGTGGCTCAATAAAATGTAGAAGTAGTTTGTACCAGTTTAGATTAGTTAGTCGAGTCTCATTTTCGAATTTTCTCAAGGGCGAGCAAAGGCTAGGTTTGGGGGTATTTGATCATGTTGATTTTAGACATAGTTTTATATCTTTAATCCTAGCTTTTGTGAGGAATAATTGAGTAAATTATGTTATTTTAATGTGTTTTTCTAGTATTTTTGCTTATTGTTCTAGTTTTAAGAAGATGGAAGTAAATGGTGGAAGAAACCAAAGTTTTAAACGAGAGTCACAAGTTTGACTCATGAAAATTAATCAAAGAATCTCGCTAAACGTAGTTCGCCAAACTCCAGTCGCTTTAGTTTCAATGGATTTTCACTAAATGTGATCGTGAGTTACATCTCGTGATCGTAGGCCAAGATTTTGGAGTCAAATGTGCATAAAGGAAACTCTCCAACCTTAAACAATTTCACCTATAAATTTATGTTTTTCTCATTTCCAGAATAAAGTAACAAACCTTAAAACATCTTTAGAGCAATTTTCTTTCATTTGTATAGAGTTTTTCATAAATCCAAGTCAAAATTCATTGGAGGTTCATGCAAAACTTCATTGGAACCATTCAAGAGCAATATAAAAGTGATTTGGGGTGATTTCAGAGCAAGTGTTGTCGTGAATTTGTGATGTTTATTTTTGTTTTTGACTCTTTTATTATGTTGTTCATTTATTCTTTTTATTTTGACTTGAATTTGTGTAGATCTATGGATAACTAAGTTTGTTTCTAGGGGATTCAATGTTATTTGTTATGGATCTATTCTTGTGAATAATTTATGATGTTTATGTAAAATGACTTCATATGTTAGTTATCTGTTTTATCATTTCTTAATGCTTTCAATTGATTTAGGCCTAATCAATTGAATAATTTTGTGTTATTGATATGCTTGAGAAGGATATTAATAATTAGAACTTGATAAAATGACAATTGAAAATTAGAATAGAAACACATCTAGTTTTTAAATGTGATCTTGTATGGATAATTGTGCATAACGAGTTTGTATTAACCATTCAGTATAGAAATATAACTGGATGTTTAATACAGACATACCGTAATGGACTCGAGAGAGCCTCATAAATATAATTGTTTACCTAATCAATTATGATATGAAATTATATATTGTTGATGGATAATGATACAAGAATAGTAAAGTATTAAATAAAGTTGAGTTTCCCTAGATCTTTTACTCAAGTAGTTGTTGTTATTTAATTAAGTTTTCTATTAATTAGATTTTTGCAATTTTACTTTTCAATTTAAATTTCATTAATCGATTTTTGAATAAAGTTGTATAAATCAATTTTAATAATTAGTTCTAGTTTGAACTATCTCTGTGAGATCGACCTTAATTCGCCACTATAATGCATAGAGATCGTGTATACTTGCATGAGTTTTTATAAAGTAAAATGTGTTGCTAAAAATGCACATCATGCACCATAAAGATAATTTCAAATTTTCGTTTCCTAGTTTTATTAAAAGAAAAAAAAATGTTTTTTTTGAAATTATTTAAATTATTTCAAATTTGTTTAACTTGTTTAAACTAAAATTGTAAAAATTTTACTGACATGATAAGTCTACAATTGTAAAAATTTTTAGAAAGAAAAAAAAAAAAAAAAGTCTATATTTAGATATGCATAAACACAATTGTTCTTAAAAAGACACATGTGTGTGTCTAGCAAAATCCACGAAATCCCCTTGAGCTAACCCTTTAATCAAACGGAGTCAAAGTTTAATTTTTGTAACCAAAAACCCCACGTTAACAGTTAAAAGCTATTAAATATAACTGTTGATTATGGTTTGATAAATAAAGACGAAAATACCCTTAATTTTTAAATTAATTTTCTTTTAAAATTTAAAATAATAAAATTTAATAGAGATTAAAAGAGAATATAAAAAAATTAGAAAATTTTAAGGAAAAAAAATGTGGAGATCTAATTCCATATTGGATCTCCACCTACTGTCTTTATCGCTAAAAATAAAAAATAAAAAATAAAATCAAAGATCAAAAAACTAGAAACCAGAAATTCAAAAACCTAGAAACCAAAATCAAATATCCAATCTAGAACATTAAAGAACCAACCATTATCAACAAACCAAAATTCAACACAGAAAAAACAAAATAAAGAACATCAAGAACCCAAAAAATTGATAACATTATCAATAGATCTTCATCAAGAACTATATTCAACCAGTACATTTAAAAAAAAAAAATGATCAACTTCATTAAAAATATCAATACATTTTCATCAAAATTGGAAATAATAATAATAATAATAAGGTATGAAATCTGGGTTTTCATCATTGGAAACTCAAATTGTGTTGGGCGAAATAGAAACCCGAAAATTTTTGAGTTTCTAGGAAACTCAGAGATTTCCATCATTAGAAACCCAGACCAGACCTAAGTGGTCTAGGTCTCCAACCAAGAATGGGTCTCCAACCATTGAAACCCAGACCATCTAGGTTTGGTCTGCATTTCTATCGGTGGAAACCCATCTCTACCCAGACTATTTAGGTCTGGTCCGGGTTTCCAGAGTTTCCAGTAATGGAAACCTAAACCAAACATAGGTGGTCTAGGTCTCTAGCCATACCACCTTGGCTAGTTGTCAATGGTGATCCTTCGACAAAGTTAGAGAGAGAGAGAGAGAGAAGAAGAAGGAAGTGAAGATGTCGAACCCAAATAAAGATGTCATGTGACGAACCCAGAAGGACCCGATTGTCATTGATGATGATGATGATGAAGATGACAGTAATTGATAATGATGAAGAACCCATATAAACATCATTTGAACCTATATAAACATCATTTGGGTTCCAATTGAACTAGATGATGTTTATTTGGGTTCGATTAGAACCCGGATGGGAGAAAGGAAGATATCGGAGATGCTCCCACCACCATCAATAACATGAAAAATTAAGAGAGAGAGTCTGGTGGGAGAAGGAAGAAGAGAAACAAATTTGCTTTTTTTAAAATTGTTTTCTTTTTTATTTTTTTTTTCAATTTTCCCTGCCAATGGACCAAAGTACCCTTCATCCTACTCACGATGACTAAAGTTGACCATTAAAGTGGGAGTATTGTTCTATAAAAATGAAATTTCGTTTCTATGTCTTTAAAGCCTTACCTTAAGGGAGTTTCATATATTTTGCTTATATGTATATATATATATATATATGATGGACAAGATTCTCTTGTTTTATATACTTTTCAAGATTGTGTAATACATTAATATTATTTAGTGAAATGAAATTTTAATTTTCTTTGTACTCATTATGTTATAAGGGATAATTATCAAATAAGTCTTAAACTTTTTTATTATTTCCAAGTAGATTGGGATTTATACAAAAGTATTCAAATTGTTCTATAAATTTAATAAATTGTACTAATTTCAATATTAAGAGTCTTTTAAGCAAGACCTTTTTGATAACTTCACTTAAATTTTTTTATTCTGAGTCTAAATAACATCAAGTTTTAAAGTTATATTATTTTTAGTGTTTTTTAAGAATACATTTCTCTTCTTACCTCAAATGGTGAGCACATCAATTCTTCCACTTTTGTGGTGGGATTTGGAAGCATGTGTGAAAAATTTCTTCGGAATATTATGATTTTAGTTATTAAAATTGTGTATCCAATATTTATTATGAGAAGTTGTGGCAAACTCCTAACCCATCCACTATCAAATATCAAAAGGTATAAAAAGTTCTTTGAGAATATTTTATGTAAATTGTCAAAAATCTTTCATAGTATGAAATTTCATCAAAAACTTTTCTTATACAAAAGGTCTTCACGAACAATATAAAATTATGTTTTTCCAAAGTTTGTTAAAATTTTTTACATAGATTGTCATCAATCATCTATATTTTTCAAAAATTTGTGAAAGTGTTTTTTTTTTTTTTTTTTATGTAGAAGGCTTTTGATAAAGAATATATATTTTGTTTTTTTAATGTTAGTTAAGAATAATCCACGTTGACTGTCAAAAAAATCTTTCATTTTATTCAAATTGTCATTGACTAATTTTTTTTTTTTAATTTTTAAGTCTGTTATAATACCCTATGTGAATTATTAAGGGAAATGTTCATTTAGTCCCTAATTTTGTAAAACATCACTTCTTTCCACTTAGCTTATAACTTTTGGCACAATGAATCCATAATTTATTTTTTTTAAAAATGGCATAATCAGGTCTTTTGACCAAACTTTTAGTAGTCTATCATAAAAAGTAGAAAAAGTCAATTTTGCATTGAACTTTAATTGACCAGTATAATTATGATTTTGCCCTCAAAGTATGCAATACATTTAAAGACAAAATAAAATTAAATAAGTTGAAAAAACCTATAATTTAAAAGAAATTAAGCTTAAAAAAAAACTTAAAATTTTATAAAATGATTTCAAAAAAAAAACAAATTATTCTTTTGTTTATCAGAAGGACTTACTTAACCTTTATAAAATAAAGAATTAAAAAAAAAAGGTAATCATTAAAAAATTAAAGGTAGTTGGATCTCCACTTTATTTTTATTTTTTTTTAATTTTAAATTTTTTGTTTCAGTTTAATTTCTTAATTAAAAGTTTTTAATAAATCTCCACTTAATCCTAAAATTTTTCCAGATCTGAATTTTTTAATGTTTTAATGTTTGTCCACAATTGTTTTGAAGCAATGTCTATCATAGTTAACTTTGATTTTTTCTAACATTTTTATGCATTTCATAGGTTTCCTTAAAAAAATTGTTTTGTAAGTTTTATTTCTTCAAAGTATGTATTCTGTACCTATATGCTTTTTTTGTTTTTATATCATTTTATATATTTCTATGTTTTATAGCTGGATTCATTTGATTTATAGATTTTTTTTCAATTTGTAACTTTTTTAATGTATTACAATTTGAGAGTAAAATCGTGATGCTATTGGTTCCAAAAAAGTTCAAGGGCAGAATTGACTTTTCATAATTTTTATGACAGTTGGCTGTTTTTGTAGTTAGTTTTTCTAAAAGTTCGTTAGAATTAGCCTAGAATGTTATCGTTAACTAGTTTGTTAAAATATATTTAAGTGAATTACCGAAGTATTATCAAAAAATTCAATTCGTTTGAAACCTTCTTTATATGGAAGGTAGTTAACGAAAAATGTAAATTATGTGGAAAGTGGTTATTGAGGAATATAAATTTGATTTTTAGAAGTTTATCAAGTGTTTTCTATGTAAATTGTTAAAACTCCTTCATACTTATTTTATTAAATTTCAGTAGAAATTTTCTTTATAAGTAGGTCATTGATGTAAGCTTTTTAGTAATTGACATAATATATTAGGATCTTAGAACTTTATGATTTTGACAATAATCACATATAAATTAATTACATACCTAATTCCATACGAAACTTAGAATGATGAAGATGAAGAAATAAAAACTCTTTCTCTCTCTTGATCTCTTTCCCTCAGTAAACACACACTTAATTAATGGTAAATTGATAATATGTTATCACTATTTATATGATAGAGA
Organism: Nephelium lappaceum; assembly: GCA_021234005.1. Classification (NCBI taxonomy): domain Eukaryota; kingdom Viridiplantae; phylum Streptophyta; class Magnoliopsida; order Sapindales; family Sapindaceae; genus Nephelium; species Nephelium lappaceum. The sequence continues at coordinate 17,785,927 of CM038009.1, forward strand.
GATTACCAGTTTCAAAAGAATTCATTTACTAATTAATGTACATCTATCAATGTACATGACTCTTTATTAAATTGAAATCATTCAATCTTCTGAAATTTAATTGACCGTTTGAATTCCTTAATTTAATTGACCTTTTGAATTCTGTAACTTAAGTTTGTTTTAATGACTACATTTACTAATTTATTTATTAAACCTATATGAATATTAAATCATATGGAGCCACATCCAACAATTGACGAAAAATATAAATTTTGTTTTAAAAAGCTTGTTACTTATATTCAATGTAAACTATCAACATTCTTTAATAAATTTCAAATTCTGTCAAAAAATTTCTTTATGCAAAAAGTCATTAACAAGAAATATAAAATTTTAGTTTACGAAATATCATTTTTTTAAGGATGGGGGAGAAAGATTAAATTCAAAGAAAACTACCAATATCTTCTGTTTTGGAACAATGGTTGGAATTGAATCATTGACGTCTTATGAGTTATTGTATTTCTCTATAGTTATGAGTTTTGTGTTGTTTTAGTTACTCTACTTGTCTATAGTTTTGAATTTTGTGAGTTTTGTGTCCAAATCGACGGGATGTTGGTTTCTATTATCAATTCACATCAAGTTGGTTTTGGCAAAAACCAATCCAACCCAACCCATGCCTACCTCTAGTAAAAACTCTTTCATACTTTTCAAAAATTCATTAGAAACTTCATTTCTATAAAACATGAATACAATTAGTTTTCTTGAAAATCGTGGAATGTAACCATGTGAACTATTAAAAAGTTCCTTTTTTTGTTTTTTCTGTAAATATCAAATTTCATTAAAAACATTCTCCTGTATAGATTGTCAGTACCAAAAATTATAAATTTAACTTTTTTACAAGCTCATTAGAATTATATATGAACCATCAAAAAATCTATACAAATTTCAAATTTTGTTAGAAATTTTCCTTTTATAAAATGTTGTTGACGATGAATATAAATCTAGAGTAAATTGCACAAACATCCATAGCGTTTGAGATAATTACATAAGTGTATGAATTTATAACATAATTATGAATTTTACAATGAATACAAATTTAGTGTTGTTGTATCACCTCTACTATCAATTGTGATTTTATTGACCGTTAGTCAAAAACATATAAAGAGTAAAAAACTTTTATTTCTAGGGTTAAATGTAAAAGATAAAATACATATTATTTTGATTTAAAAGTTAAAAACTGTAATAGAAATAAAAATAGAAAAATAGAAAATAGAAAACATCATTCCCATAACTAGATTTCCTATTTTGCTCCTCCAAATCATCACCTAGTCACCATCAATTATCACCATTCACCACAATAACAAAACACACTACCTTTCTTTTACTTCACATTATCTTCTTCAACAAAATACACACTAATCAAAAAATTAATCACAAATCAAATAATTCACAAACCATAACAAAATATTCAAACAAAAAATATTTTCATAAAAAATGATGGAACAGGGATCCATCCACATGTGATGGAGCAAAGCTCCATCCTATGGAGCAGGAGTGACTCAGTCTTAAATGGACAATCAATTTTCTCTCTCTCTTGATCTCTCTATATATATAACACCTTTTTAATTCATAAGTTTTTTTAAAAAATTATTTAAAATTACTGGTGTGGGAAGGTTTAATTTGGATTTTATCTTGTTTTAACAGTTGATTAAAAACATAAAATTATTAAATAATTGTTTATTTGATCCAAATGACCATATTACCTTTCGCTAAAAAATTTCAAGGGATGATGTAACAACGTTTGATTGGAAGCATTTATTACCTTCTATTCTTTTATTTAACATCTCATCAAAAGATTAAATTGCCCTTCGCCATTTACTGTAAAATTTGGTATCTATTAGTCAAAAAACATCATGGGAAAGTAATTGTAACACTAATGAAACGTCAAATAGTATTTCAGAAATTACACCGTAAACTCAAATATCTGTGCAATTATCTCATATGTCAGGAAATATTTGTGCAATTTCCTATAAATTTGTTTTAAAACTTAACAGTTTGTCAAGAACATTTTATTGAACTATAAAGAACTTTTAGTTTATATCAAATTTTGTTAGAAACCTCCTTTATACAAAAGATAAGTGATAAAGTATATAAATTTGATTTATAAAAGTTTGTTAAGAAGATTTCAGTTAAATAGTAAAAAATTAATGGGTGAAAATCAATTTGGTCCCTATATGATTTGAAATTATCTGTTTTGGATCGATTTTTGCATTTTTTTTTTATTTGTGTTGTCGCTTAAATTATCTCTCATAAAATTCAAACATCAATAGCAACTTTATACAAAATGTCATAAACAAAGAACATATATTTGATTTTTAAAAGTTAATCAATAGCATTCTAAGTAAAATTGTTACAAATCATTATATTTTGCAATTTTCGGTTTTGGTAGAAGAAGCTTTCTTTTAACAAAGAATAAATTTTTTTTTAAAAGTTTGTTAAGAATGTATAATAATGATAAAAAATCTTTCACAAATTTTAAATTTTTTTAAGATCTGTCTTTGCACAGAAAGTTATTGACAAAGAATATACATTTGGTTTTTCACATGTTTATTGAGAAACTTCTATATAAACTATAAAAAATCTTCTTTATAAGATCTCAAATTTCATTAGAAACTTTCTTTATATAGGGTCGTTAACGTAGAATATAGATTTCATTTTTAAAGTTCCTTAAAATTATTCCATGTAATATTACCAAGAAAAAAAAATCATTCGAACATAGATAGTAAAAAATCTTTCATATTTTCAAAAGTTCGTAATAAACTATTTGTAGAAGCTTGTTAATGAAAACATAAAATTTGCCTTTTATACTTACAAAAGTAAATCTTAAAAAAATTAGGCAACATTACTAAAATATTCTCAAACACTACATATACTAAAATGTACAAGAATAAATAATCATTCAAATTTCTTTAGAATTTTTTTTATGTCGTTGGTCATTCACGAAATATTTAACTTTAGATTTTCTTAAAAGTTTATTGGAATACTCTATGTAAATTGTAAAAAAATATTTTATAAATTTCAAATTTCGTTAGAACTTTTCGTTTTATGAAAAGTTGTTGAACGATGAATATAAATTTGGTTTATATTCCATAAATTTCAAATATCATTAAAAGCATTATTTATACAAAAGATCATTGATGAAGAAAATAAAATTGGTTTTAAAAGTTTGTTATTAACATTCTTAGTCTGTTATTAACATTCTCTGTAGGTTGTAAAAGTCTTTCCTATTTTTCAAGTTCCATTAGACACTTTCTTCATATGGAAAATCGATGATGTAGGAGGCTAATTTCAAGTTTTAAAAGTTTGTTAAGAAAATCTTTCATAAATTTCAAAATATGTAAGAAACTTTTTAACACGAAAATGATCATCGAAGGATACAAAAGTCCGTTAAAAGCATTCCATATAAATTGTCAAAAAAATAAAAATAGAAAACTTCCTTATCGTTTAAATTTAATCAAAAACCATTGACTTTACATAGAAAGTTGTTTATATATAATAGATACCATTTTTGAAAGTTCATTAATATTAGGGATATTATGAAAAACTACCCCGAAAAGTAACTTAATTATGGTTGGCTCTTGAATTTTTTTATTCGGTGAACCGCTCCCTACCGTCTAAGAAATCAACTGATGTTAAAATTTGAAGGCCAAATGGTAATTAATAAAACAACTAAAATTATAAATGAGAAATATTGATAAAAAAATTATAATTTTTTTTTAAAATTAAAATTAAAATAATTTAAAAATAAAAAAAAATGTAAAAAATTAAAAAACAAAAAACTAATAATCTAATTAATAATTAAAATTTTTTAAAAATTTTAAAATAATTTCCACCAGATATCACCTAAAAAAATTAAAAAGTTTTTGTTTTTAAAATTAAAAAAATATATTTTTTTTTTCAGGGGTGAAGATCCAATATGCAGATTGGATCTCCACCTTCAAGTGATCACATCAATGATGGATTGAAAAAACAAAACACAACAATTTGTTTTTCATAAAATTAAGGATTTTACGGAATATTGAGTTTCAAAAACTTTTTAAAAAACTCAAGAACTTAAGATTCATAAAACAATGAAATAAAAATAATATAAAGAAATAAAAATCATATTTTTACCTTCTGTATTGATTTCTGTGGATTGCTCACCACCTTGCATTCCTTGATATATCTCGAAATCAAGAAACAAGTGAGTGAGCACAATTATATAGAATTGTGCTCACTTACTTTTTGATTTCTTTCTTAAAAAAATCAAATTAAATCAATGATTATAAGAGGTGAGTATTTGATTTTTGGTTATACAAAGAATAAAGACACAAATTCTTATTCTTTGTATTTGTTGAAAAAACTTTTTCTTTTCTCTTAATTTTTCTCAAAAACATAAACAACAACCAAAAACCTAAATGTATAAAAGAAACTTTTTCTTTTTATAGGCAAACAATTAGGGTTTTAATTAATCAATATTAATATTGACTCTAAACTTATTATAATTAAATTTTTGCCCCATATAATATAATTAATTCAAAATTAATTCATATTATATTTTGAAATAGAACTTGTAACTTTTAATAAATTAATTCATAATTAATTTATACCAAAGTCACTAAGAATCGGATTCAAAACCTCTTATAAAATTAATTAAATAATTATTAATTCATAATTAATAATTAAATAATTTGAATAATCAATATTATTCAAATACCAAGTGAATACAAATTTTTGTTACTTATGTAATGCCTGTAATTAGGACGGTCCAATTACAATATTCTATATACATGTTTCTTATAGTAAAATGAGCTATCAAGGGGACCCGATGGACCTACAGTTTTGAGCTCCAATAATATTGGAATTATTAATTAAACTCTTTAATTAAATAATTGACTATTATTAATCTTAAAGTTACTCCACTAAAAACTTAAGATTGCACTCTCAAAACTATAGATGTTTTTATACCATCTGAAAATTTTTCAATGTCCATTGATTTAATCACTACATATGATTTGACCCTCCACAAATAGTTCATAATTAGAGCAAGGTCAAATGTCCGTTTTACCTCTCTAATTATTTCTTGATCCTTAAGTACCATTGATTCTCTAATGAACAATATATTCATAACAACTTATGAATTTATCTTTCTGTTTACATATAAACAGAAAATTGAGCGCTCTTATTGTTCAAGACTTGAATCAACCCTTAAGGGAACTACTTTTCTACTTCTCGCAAGAATGAGTGGATTCCACTATTGTATAGAATGTTCCCAACTACTTACTAAATCATATCCCCAAAGTACGAAGTTATTGATCGGGTATCTACATCGATCTCACCCATGTAAATCAAAGGAAATAACTTAACAAGCAGGAGTTCATAATACACTCAGAATTAAGATCAATTCATATATGATCATCTGGTTGATAAATATAAATCTCTAAGATTAACGGATATTATTTAGAGACTTATATTTATCGTGGCCCAGTCCTATATAATCTTTATTATATAAGATGCCTCCATTTCCATGTCATCACATTGAACAGTCTTGGATAAGAATATAGTATCAAATACAAAAGGAACCGCAGCTGTAGATTTACCACAAATAAAGTACCCAGCTTCAGTTTGTTTTCTACGGACTCTTTAAATTACTTATCTCAAACTAAATCCACTTGTATATAACACTTATATACTTAGTTTGAAATTACATCAGTAATCAATGATGTTTCTCATGATATATACGATTTTTGCAAAATATATAAATTGAATGAAATGAAATATTTTATTAAAATTTATAAAACCGTTTACAATATTACAAGCTCTTAGGGCAGAAACCCCAACAATCTCCCGCTTGCCCTAGAGCAGATGAGACATATCTCGTAATCCTAGACCCTCTAGATGACCTTCAAATACTTTAGCCGTTAAGGTCTTCGTAAACGGTTCAGCAAGGTTGTCTTGTGATGCAATCTTCTTCACTTTTACATCTCTCATTAGTACGATCTCCCTAATGAGATGATATTTCCTCTCTATATACTTCCCTTGTTTATGACTTCTTGGTTCTTTGGAATTGATCACTGCACCACTATTGTCACAATAAAAGGTGAGTGATTTATCCATGTGTGGAACAACTTTCAGATCAGTCAAGAATTTACGTAGCCATACCGCTTCTTTAGCTAGCTTCATAAGCTGCTACATATTCGGCTTCCATAGTGGAGTCAGCAATGCATGATTGCTTAACACTCCTCCATCTAATGGCTCCACTACCAAGGGTAAATACTGATCCGGACGTAGATTTTCTAGAATCTTTATCCGACTGAAAATCAGAATCTGTATATCCTAATGGGATCAAATCCTTTCTAGAATATACTAGCATATAGTTTCTCGTTCTCCGAAGATACTTGAGAATATGTTTTATAGCCACCCAATGATCAAATTCTGGATTAGATTGATAACGACTAACTATTCCAATAACATATATCCGGTCTCGTGCATAACATAGCATACATGAGACTGCCTACTGCAAAGGCATAGGGAATCCGTCTCATATCCTCAATTTGTTGAGGTGTCTTAGGACACTGTTTCTTAGACAAATGAACTCCATGACGAGAAGGTAAATGACCTTTCTTAGAGTTCTGCATCGAAAATCGCATAATAATCTTATCGATATATGATGCCTGAGACAACGTTAACAGTTTGTTCTTACGATTCCGTATTATTTGGATTCAAGGACATAACTGGCCTCTCCCAAATCTTTCATTTGGAATTGGCTAGCGAGCCAGTTTTATAC